>VXAU01001251.1:1412734-1488099 GCA_013399695.1 Formicarius rufipectus
TTTGCTTTTTTTTTTTTTTTTTTTTGGTTTTTTTTTTTTTGTTGGTTTTTTTTTTTTTTTTTTTTTTTTTTTTTTTTTTTGGTTTTTGTTTTTGTTTTGTTTGTTTTTGTGGTTTTGTTTGTTTGCTTTTTTCCTATATATAGCATTGTAATTTAGTAGACTAAGGGTTTGAAGTCACAGTGCTTAAGTTCTCACATGATGTGAGATTTTTAATATTCCAACACCTCAATTCCCACTTCTTAGTCTTGAAGCGTATATGGTATAATACATGGAAATGCTTAGATGTCTACTTGGGCCTTGAAAAATGGCAATTGAATCAGCTATTGTTCTTCTGAAGACTTTTTTTTTTTTTTTTTTTTTTTAATAGTGTCTAGGAAGAAGATGAAGATGCCAGACTCAAAGACAAGATCTACCTATTCAAAGTCTTTGGTCGGGAATTCTCTCTCTTCCTCATCCCTCCCCCCCATCCAATTACAAAGAATATCATGTCTGTGGTTACTGCTCGGACTCAGAGCTTACCAGACCCTTGCAAGTGGGACTCTGTCCTTTGACAATGTCTTTGTCTTGAATGCTGCCCAAGCACCTGAATTTAGGCTACATTTTTGAAACATCTAACCTCCAGTAACAATATTCTCAGTGACATTTTTGCTCAGCAATGTTTTTGACACTATTACACAGCATTGTAAACCTGATGTAGAAGAGATACTCAAAACATTTTCTAACATTGATGGTTTGGTATTTTTCCTAAATAAGCAGCTTCAGAGATGCTAAAAACAGGATTCATCAAACTGGATATGAGTGTTTACAGTGTAAGCACTTATATTTATGTTCCCTGCCTAAGTAGCTTTTAGTCAGTCATGAGTTACTCGATGTAATATAGGGTATGCTTTCAAAGTAAAAAACACTTTTGCATCTGGTCCAGTGAATCACAACCTAAATGCAGTTGACTTTATTGACTAGATCTCCACTGAATTTCAGAGGACCTTAAACAACTCATCCACACACATATGCATTGAAGATACCTAAATTTAGCAGATATAAATCCCACCCCAGCATTTCACTTTCACTAAAACACAAAAGAAAGGATATTTTTCCCCTAAATCTTTTGTTATAATTGTCATTTGGATTCTTGTTATTATAAGATTAAATAGAAATTTCCATAATTCCTTACACTCAGATACACTTAACTCATTCCCAGCACTATTATATCTCATATTGTTCTTTTGTCTACTCCACACATTGTTGATTGCACCTTTAAGAGGAAAGCTCATCCTTGCCTGAAGAGATATTTTTCAATACCACAAATTCAGCTGGGATGAACCTAAGTTCTCTGGATTTTCTGAGAGATGCTCATGCAAGTCCTGTTTCTCTTTCTTCTTCTGTTTTTCAAGAAGTTGGCACTGCTTTATCTCACATACCCACATGAAGCTAAGAGGGGAAAAAGCTCCCAAACTGTGATGAGTTTCCCTCTTCAAAGAGTACTAATGTCAACATCACACTTTGATCCTCATAGGCAGCCAGGAGTGTTTCAGAAAAATTTTGTTATTCAAATATTTAAGAACTTACAGTTAAAGTCCATGGCAGGTGATATGATTTAGATGTTGTAGAACTCTGTTCAATAATAAAACATTCTGCTTTCCTTATGCTTAGCTGCACCAGATTTTGCTCTCAGAGCAGAGTCAAAAGACCTTTAACCCTGGTATAGATCTAGGATAACCCTGCCAAACTGAACAGAATTAAAAGGCTGTGAAATAGAGTAAATCACAGCCACAGCAACTCATTTAATTTTAGCAGAGCTACTCCAGGTTCCCAGCAGTCTAACTAATTGCTTGGCCTTGTTCCACTTTCCCTATAGACTGAAGCATACATTTTTTTTCTATTAAATATTAACAGGAGCCTATGTATCACTTGTCAGAAGACACTTAGCAAACTGTGCATCCCTCAGCAGCTCCTTTGCAGCACAGTCCCAGCTTCAACTCTAGGCTTTGTCTCCCTCCTAACCCTAATTGTAGGTCAAGGTTTTGACTGAATCTTACCTCCAGATCCTCAGCTGTGGTCCAGATGGAAGGACTGGGAAAGACTCCCATTCATGGGAGACTTCTCCATGCAGCTACCCTTTCTTTTGGCAGCCCTCTGCAGCCCCAATCCAATTGGAGCTGATTTTTATATAGGAAGAAACTAAAAGGTCTAAAGTGATCAAAACAATAGAAATGAAAAAAATGTACCCAAGAGTAAGGTGACCAAAGCAAAACATAGACAAGTATCAGCAAATATAAGTAGTAGTTGAGACAAATAACTCTGGAAAACAGCAGTAAGGCAGTGTCCTAACAGCTGTACTCCACATGCTTCCATGCTTTTCAGCCTATTTGTCTTTTAATAGGTGGCATTCCCTGTCATGCCCTTCAAACCTCACACATTTATTGCTGTTTGCACAGTGTAGATTCCATTCCCAAAGGCTATATGCCTGACAGGGGAAGAAATGTATGTAGATAAGATTTTCCCTGTGCCCCCCATGGCCGGCAGGAGCCTGCACATCTTCCACTCTGAAATACGACAGTTAGGAACACTTGCCATCGACACTGGTGGGATTTGGGGCCAAAACGGTAGCAGTCGAGTGGAGGACACTAAGACACAACGAGAATGACACCAAAATCATTTGAGTTGTGGCTAGAGAGTGTAGGGCTCAGGCCCCGCGTAGGGTGGGCTGCCCGTCCCAGACTCATGGGAGAGAGGCAGATTTTAAAGTGATTTGGTGCCCTCTAATGGCAAGGATTCTTTTTACCAAAATGTTCTGATGAACACACTTTAACCCCAAAACTGTCACTGTCATTGCTGACAAGCTCGGTTCGACTAGCATAGTCCTGTTTTCAAGCATCAGTTTAGTTGGTTGGCTTGACTCTCACTGGCCAATTTATTTTATTTAGCATCTGGGCTTTGTAGAGGCTGAAGCATCTTGTGAATTCAAATAATTGACATCCTACTAGGCATTGCAAGCACTCTGAGGACATGGCTACCCTGTCAGCTCTGCCACATCAGGAATGGTGTCTGTTTGGCCTGTCTGAGCTGCACCCCATGCTCCCAGAAAAGCTGGCTGATGCCATAGCAGGTACATGCACACTTCATCTGCAGCCACCAAAATAAGCACTGGGGGGTGCATAACCTGTGCATGCCTCTTGTGCAGATTAATCTGATGAACTACAGAGTATATTTCTTAAAGACTCACAATGTAGTGAAGTAAAATGAGCAGTTTAGAGTTCCATATAATCATTCAACCATTCACCTTCTGGAGTCAGATCATGGATGTCAACCTGAAAAGAGAAACATTACTCACCGATCAGTCTGAATTGCCTGGAAAAACAGGGGAAAACTAGAGAGAAATACAACTACTTATGTAAATTTAGGCTTTTCCTCTTTTTGCTGCCCTCTCTAACAATTCTCTAAGCCCTATTAGGGTATAGTGAGGACTATTATAAGGTATAGGCACATGGAGTAGGGCAGGTAGGCAAAAGTGTCTGCACACCTTCTATGCCCTGGTTTGTTCCCATAGCGTTGTGTTAAAATCAATAAGCCCTGGAAGAGCTGTGGAAGAATCATAAGACACTAAGCGGCTGGGTGACAATATAACAGATGTAATTCAGCAAGGATAAATCTAGAGTAATGACCTAAATGAAATCAAACATAACTCTTATCTAGATACAGTGATAGCCTCTAACTAAAATTTTACCACTCAGAAAAGTGGTCTTGTAATAATGGTTCATGCAGCAACTCTGGAAAAGACAAACTGAATCACAGAAGAACAAGCAGATTAAACAAAACATCATCATGATATTACATGAGCTGTCTGTATCTCTAGTAATCTCAGCTCAGCAACCAACAGTAGAACCAGAAAACATACAGGGAGGTGCAGCAGAGATGGACAACAACAGAGTAGTTTCCATACAAGAAACAACTGAATAGTGAAACATGCACAGAAACATGGAAAATGTGAAGAGAACCGTTGAGAGAGACTATATGCTGATTTTCATAGCACAAGAATTACAGGGACCAATGGCTTTTTAACCAAAGGTTTAAAAACAGTGATCCTTTTTGTCACATGCCCCACCCCTCATTAAATTGAAATAAATTGCCACAGGGTTTTGAGAGGGTTAAAGATAAGCTGGACCTATGCCTCAGGGATGGATTTATCAAGATCTAATGAAGCATGATAGACCTTAAGTTCGAGAATTTCCTATCATCCATGGCTGGAAGAGGAAGCGAGAAATAGTTTGTGGAGGTAAGGAAAATAAAACATAGCAAGAAGTTTGATTTAGAGACCTACAGCTCTGCAGGTCTTCCAGACCTTTCAATTTTGTCTGTCTTAGTACTGCAGAATGTGAGAAAAAGAGCATGTGAGCTGAAGCAATAATGCAGGCAGGTCTCACCTGTGGTTCAATCAGATATTTAACTCTTTTCCTGAAAATCATGACACAGAGGAAAAGCAGATACATATGTGATGTTTATTTTGGCAGTTACCTATAATACAAAAGCTTGGCATTGCTTAAAAGGTTCTATGTTGAAGCCCTTCCCTAGAATATTCAAGTATTAAACCAGTTTAAAGTTAGGAGATGTCATTTCTTCTCATCTGGCATTCAAAGTCTGCTTTTTCTTCCCAGCTGCCTCTGAATTTTGTCTGTTGATTTCTCTTCATCTTCTATCTGTCTCACAGAAAAATAATCAGTTTGGATTTGAGGGTATCAAGGTCTGGCAGATTCACTGTTCAGTTCATTCCAGTGGCAAATCTCAGTATTAAAAACGCTAAGCTAATTATCATTTGATTTAATCTTGTTTTGGCACTCAACCACGAATTCTTGCTATGTTTTCTAGAAAATAAAATTCCAGTCCTGGTATTTTTCTCCCCTGAATGCTGATCACATACTCTAACCATGTTTCTTGCTGTGGTACGATGTGGTACATGGGCAGAAAGCTTTATGAAGTGCAATGTGGCTCTTGTTCTCTTGCTTCTGCACCAGTCAACATGTTTCTCTGCCATCCTTTAGAAGGATGCTCTGTCAGGACTCTTAGTTTGAGTTGGTTAAACTAAGAAAGGAAAACTCTTCAAGCTTTCAAGTCTGTCAAGAAAAGCATCCTTTTTCAGACTTTGAATAACACTTAGTGCTCCTTACTACTTTGTCTTACTTAACACCCTTTAAAACTACGACAACTGAAATGAATGCAAGCTGCCTGTAGCATCACAAAAGGTGCCAGAGGCCAAATGCCTCTACTCCGACTCTAGCATTTTTGTACTATACTATTACACCAGAACTTCATAACTTATTTCTTGCTCAATACCCCCTTCTTTATCCCTATTTTTTCCCAGGCTGCTGTTGTGGAAGGTATGGATCAGGTTTCATAACTCTTACCCAAAAAGCTTGGTCCTAAATGTCACAACGACTTTTAAAGCCAATTATGGCACAGTAGTTCATCAGATTCATAACTTCCCCAAAAAATCAATATACAGGTTGGAAAGCATCCCAGAAGAGAGATTAATTTTTGATAGACTGAGTCTTGGTATGCTTCCATGGGATTTACATTTAACCTCTGACCCAATGAAGGCTGTAGAGGGGCCATGCACAAAAGCAGTGCTCTAGTTCCTGGCCCATGTAATTTATATCCCAAATGAATATCTGGTATCTGCAGGGACCATAAATTACAGTTCAGAAAATTGGAGTGAAGTCACAGTGAAGTGCTTGGTGTCACAAAGGAGCACCCTCCTAAGAGGCACACTCGGAGGAAAACACCACTGAGGTGACAGTGCCCTTCAAAGAGCTTTTTGTCCATGGATCAGCACTTTGGTTACATTGTACTACTGCTGCAGAGAGAAAGAGATTTTAAGCTTTAGAGCAGAGAAAAGCTTCCTTATGGCTTCACACCTTCAGGCACGTGAAAACCAAGTGCTTCAGCACCTTCCAGGAGTACGCTGATAAAGATGAGAAAAAAATACATTCAGGAGCAATGAGCTACTAAAAAACCAGATAAATAATATAAACACAGGCATTTTCTTGGTGTGGTGAATATATTCCTGGAGAATGGTTACCTATTTTCTCTTTGCTGTTATACACCTACAAAAATGGTTAGTCTTCCAGGAGGAAAAAAAAAAAAACAACCAAACACAAAAATACAAAAAAACATCCCTGCATGGGTCTCCTGCTTACAAAAGTGCTTCAGGGTCTCAGCTTAGTGTTTTGTATACAATGCTTAGTCTGAAATACAGCAACATCTGCCTTAGTCTGCAGCCATATCTGGATCCACCATATACAAGCACCATATCAAAATCATAGAAATACAGAATTGTTTAGGTTGGAAAGAGGTCTCCAAGTTCATCAAGTCCAACATTTGACTGATCAACACTATGTCCAGTAATTTGTTAAACACCTCCAGGGATGATGTCCTGGTTCTGACCAGGAGCAGGTTTAGTTTTTGCAGTAGAGAGGAGGTGCATGTCCATGAGCCAGAGGTTATTCTGTACCACTTCATGCCATGTTGAAAGGGTGGGGGTGAGCAGTTGGGGTAGCACTGGGTTCCATGTGGTGAACACTTCATGTGTGAATTGCTCACCTGTCTTGTACACTCTCTTATTACTATTGTTGCTGTTACAATTTGTTTTCCTATTTTGTTTGCTGTTTTTAGTGAACTGTTTTTATCTCAACCCGCGATCTTTACCTTTTGTGCCTCCAATTCACGTCTCCCTCCCATTGCAGGGGGAGGGGAAGGGGCAGTGAGCAAGTGGTACACGGTTTGGAGTGTTCCAGTGGGAACACTAAATTAGGGAATACCAATTCTAAATCATGACTGATGGTGACTCCACCACTTTTGTGGGCAGTCCATTCCAATGCTTAGCTACCACTTCTGTGAAGAAATTATTCCTGATGTTCACCTGAACCTTCCCTTGGAGCAGAGTGAGGCCATTTCCTCTTGTCCTCTCACTTGTTCCCCAAGAGAAGAGATCCAGCCCCACCTTTCCAGGTAGTTGTAGACAGTGATACAGTCACCCCTGAGCCTCCTTTTCTCCAGGCTAAACCTCAGCTCCCTCAGCCACTCCTCATAAGACACTCTCCAGACCTTTCCCCAGCTCTATTGCTGACCTTCTTCAGCAACTCAGTGTCTTCCTTGCACTGAAGGGTCCAAAACTGAACAAAAGGTTCAAGGTGTAGCCTCACCAGTGCCCAGTACAGAGAGACAATTGCTTTCTTTAAAAAATTACAGTATTTTACTAAGAGCCACATGTTGGGGTGCATTATAACTTGCAGCTTGTGAGAACCAGGGGAAGAATAAGACAAGGAGCATGACAATTAAGGCCCAACTAGAGCAGTTTCTCAAAGATCAGAGTAGTCTGGTCACTCTGCAGTTACTAATCACAAGAGAGAACTGGCAGAAAGGAGTATTGCAGAAAGTTACCACGAAGACAGTTTCCTTTCTGACAAGTTCTACTGGTCTGAGTAGAGATGAAAACAATAGTATGACAAAAGTAGAGTATGGAACAAGATTATTCCCATTGTACCAACAAACAAACTAAAACAACAGGGTGTGCAGCCTTTTGTACAGTGACCCCAATGCTGTTTCAGAAAAGCATCTTTCAAGGTATTGTTTTGCATGCAGTCCTAATGAAAGGGAAAACATCCTGAATTCTCCCAGATACCCCACTAGAACACCCCTTCCACAAAAAAGATCCTCCTCAAAAATTAATTTAAAGTCTACAAGAAAGCCAGAACAAAGTACTGTTACCCTTTTTCTGAACTCCGTAATACTTTTCTCTAAAGCACATAATTTCTGCCTGGAGATGATACTCCCTGCCATCCGCAGCAACTGGGACAATCTCTTCACGTGAGTACCATGCTCTTATCAGACCTATGTTTGTAGCCGAGTCCTGTCAGATGTTTGTTACCTCAATAATCACACCTCCCAAGTTTTGAAACATCAGCTCTATTTTCCCCAACAATGCAAAGGCAGCTTTCCTGGCAACGACCACACGGTGGTGATATATCACCATCGGTTCAACCTTCAGGCCTGGCTCCCAGGAGCTCAGTCCTTAGTTAAAAGGGCTGGAAATTTACAACAGAGCTCTTTTAAAGGGACTCTTGTAGAGTGAACCCTCTAAGCCCACTTTACCTCAGAATTTATATTCACTGTTTTACTGTTTTGTTTATGGGGTTGTGCAGCTTTCCAGTCAAAAATATCCTGGAGTTTTTCTAAGAGCAGATGTATCTCTCAGCAGGAGTTTTTTTGGTTAGTCATATTGTTTAGGGGTTTTGTTGTTGTAGCTGTTGTTTGGCTTTTGTTAGTATTTAATAATCTTTTGGTACTCTACTTCCGCTGGGGGGGGAGGTGCGGCTAGTGAAGGGGGCAGGGAAGGCACTTCTGAGAATTCCTTTGGAAGCAGGTGATGTTGAATGCTAATTCTTCTAAATTTCTTCTGAAATGTCTTCCTCAACAAAGTTTTCAAGCCAGCTTTCAGCAAGGGCAAGTGCTAAACTGAATGTGCACTGCATGGTCATTGCGCTTTCCAGCCTATTCACAATATAGCCCTTAAATTAGCTACTGTATGTCCTTGGCTGAATATAGACAGTAACAGCTTGATCTAATCTGCAGTGAAATCAATGAGAACTTTTCAGTTGTCCCTCATTTGGCCCTGAATCAAGTTCAAAGCTGTCTGGTTCAGGAACCAGATCTGTGTTTATACAAAGATGATTATTCTCCAATAGGGATGTAGGTTACAAAAAAATCCATTACAACTTTGTGCACAAAAGGAGCTATAAGTAACAAAGACAGCATGTCTCAAACCAACAGAGAGATTAGCTCCAGCTTAATTGGTTTGAAACAAGGGCAGATCATCAGCAGGGACAGAAGAACTGGTTTGGACTTAATGAAAAATGCATAATTTCCCACTCACAAACTTTCATTGCAAACTCACCCTAAACTTTTAGAGTCAAAATTGTTTTAATGATCTTTTTCCTTAGATTATCATGGGTCTTACTGCTTTCATGTTTTGTCAAGGATCAGAAAAACACACTAGCACAGAAAGAGGGCACTTTTTGCAAAAGTAGTGACCAAATATGGGAAATATAAGAATTGTCCTAAAACACAGTCATGTGTATTTTCTAGAACAAGTGACAGTTCATACAGGCCACTCTAATCATATTTTACCTTCTTGACTGGAAAATTCCTTCTGTGTTTTGGAAGTGTAGTGTGTTTAGTATCATAGCCCTCCTTTGGTATCTGCAAGTCTCAGTGTGCCTTCTTAAAATCTTTGGAATTGGACAACATATTAATCCCCATCCACCTATTTCAAATACTTTTTAGATACTTAGACCTGTATTTCCTCAAGATCCATGGCAACCGAAGCAAGTGAGTGATTGGTATGATTGGAGGGGAGGTATCAGTTTGAAAACAGAAGTAGGTGCCTGATTCAGATCTATCAAGGATCCTAGAAGGTGGAAGCTACAAAACAGCTCAATTGCTCCTCAGATTAGACAGAAAATTCAATTTATAAAGTAGTATATGGCAGAAATTAAACCAGTCATAACTGTGTCAAAATCTTGTCTTCCTGATTTTTTTATTTTTTTTTTTTAAATGCTGGTCTGTTTTGTTTTCAGGAATTAGGTGTTTGATTATCTTCCTGAAGATATTCTGTCCTCTCAGTGTTCTACACTTGACCCTTCTCTGGGCATAATGTTCAGAATATCAAGTTCGTTCAGTGCTTGTACTACACAGACTAATGAAATATATATGGGTACCATCTGCCACAAACCCACTCCTGATAGTCCTATAATGCCTTATTGACAGTGATTACTTTAGAGACACAGAGATATTATCTTGGTTTTTCTGCAAACGGCAGAAGAGCAAACATCTCGCCTGGAACTACTCAATGAGACAAGATAAGTTGGGGTGTGACACCCACTCCTTTGCTCAGTACCCTGAGCAGAGATACAGTTGAGACAGCGTTAACCAAAGTACAGAGCTCAGAGCTCCTTACCTGCATAGCACCAACCAGCAGGTCCTTTCCTTCTACACCCTCCCCTGGCACCACAGGCAAACACCCTGTTTCTCCAGTGGTCCACCTAGGAAGGAACACATTGCTTCTGCTGCTTCTCCTTTCTTGATTGAAGCACCCCCTTCATAACTCTAATTTTTTATTTCTTGGCCCTCCATCAATCTTCTAGTGTCTGTACAAAAGAATATTTTACTGCTTTCAGTTCTCACTGCCTATTGCATTTATTAGGGACTGGTTCCATGATCTCTTAACAACACAGGTGGAAGAAGATTGGAACCCGGTAAAACTTGTGCTTTGATCCTGAATGAACCAAAGACAATTGTCTCAAATCACTTGACCCTTTGTGCCAGAGGCAACCCAGCTGAGAAACTGAGTGGAAAGAACAATTTCCCTGCAGATCAAACAGAGAATCTGAGCTGAGCTCTCCTTGGGCAGTGAGTTATAGTGGCTGAAAAAGATCATTTGAGCACAGGATATGATTAAAACCTGGGTAAGGGGGTAGAATTAACAAAATCAGGTTAATTTAAAAAAAAGCTTAGAAGAACCTAGGCTCAGAAACACTGCTCTGTATGGGAAAAACTGACCTTTTCAATGCTGGGGCCTCTTTGCTGGAGACCCCCAAAGATATTAGTTAGAAATATAAAATCCTGTTTGTTGGTCAGATCTTTCCCTGAACTAACATCATAGGAGTTGCCTTTTCGTTTCTGTTATAGGTAGTATCCCAGATCTGGGAGTGCAGATGTGCATATGTGGAGGAGTATTTATGGGGCTTTCCACATGGCCAACAGGAGATCACCTCTAAATCCATCATGATAAGGAAAATAATAGGTCTGTAAAAATTACTAGCTAACCCTCAGTGTGCTTTATGCTGTGGCCCTGAGCATTGTTATCAAAACTTCAGTGTCTCCGTTAAATATCAGCGCTAAGCCAAGAGTTCTGCTTAGGAGAAACTTTGAGGTGTGTCCATAACAAGCTGCCCCATTCACAACTCATTTGAGATCCTCTCAGGCTGAACAGTCAACTCACCACCCTCCCTCAGCACATTCCACAGCACTGATAACCACAGACCTTTGAAGAACTTACTTTCCACCAGAGAGGCACATAGAGCAGGGTTCCTCTGACCAAACAGGGGTGTTTCCAGAGTATTCACTTCAAATTAGAGACAAAGAGTCGGGGACACTCAGGTCAAAGGGAATCTTTAGAGAATAGATGTAAATCAAAGCCCACGTATTGTGTGGAACTCAACTGGCCCAACATTGTCTCTGATACAAGTTTCAGTATCTCAGGTAATATCTCAGGTAATAATGTAGATTTAGTCAGCACAGTCAAGAGATATTTTGTTGTGATTCATCTAACCAAACACAGAATGTAGTCATGTGACCTGGTCTGTGAAGGAACCCCAGGGGAGCCTGCTCAGCTCTAGGTATCCCCATCAAGGCACTGTCACGATACATGTATTGCAGAAACATGACTACAAATTACACTGAGCTCTGGATTGCCATATTCATGCCTTTTGCAGCTGTCAGGAATGGTTGTGGCATATTTCAAACTGCACAGGTATACTTACTGAGCAAAGTTTCAGCAGTGTTGAAGGAACCTGCCCTCTGTGACTGCTATAGCGTCACACAGAGGGGGGTCTTTGCAGGCTCTAAGAGTTTTTTTATATTTTCAATAAAAAGTAGAAATGGACAGCAACCACAAACAGATTCTGTGGATCTTCTCTCCTTTTTCTGTGGTGCTAGCTTCTTTTTGACACTCTATCACATGTTAACTGTAGCATCTGGAGGAAAAAGATTGGCTTCAGAGCCCTTAAACCACCCCAGCAGAGCATCCTGTGTTGTTGTGCAGTCCCTGATTGCTCCCTGGGTGCTATTGAGTACGGGGTCTGTGTTGAGCAGCTGGTGATTTCCCTTTAACATACTGCTGGAAGAACTCCTGCACATCAAGCTATTAGACCATCTAATAGAAGTAATAAAGCTGATATCAGGTACATTTATTTTAACTATACAATAAGGCACAATATTAAAACTGCAAAGTGCCAGCCTGGTTTTCTGCAGTAGGTAATACGTCTTGCATTTCTTATAGTAACCAGAAAGGCATAAACATGTCAGAAAAACTACCCAGGATGCAGAAATATTCCTTGCAAAGTCACATAAGGAAAGGCAGGCACCATTCTTTAAAACCAAGCATGCACAATTAACAAGAAAAATATTGCCAATAAAAAGGGGAAAGATGGCCAGTGAGTATAATTAGATGGGATAGTTAAGAGTGTGGGTTTGGCAGGAAAATGACAGCTAGAAGTAATAAAAGTACTTTTAAGAGAGCCAGTGCTTGTAGCTACAGTTTCACAAAACCTTGTTATGTGCAAATGGAGTTTCAGAGAGGACTCGTGGCTGAAGCTCATGGTGAGTGTGTGTCAGAGTAGAATTGAGTGGGATCCCAGAATGATCATAGACTTGGTTTTCTATGGAAAAGGATGTCTGTTGTTATTTATCTCCAGTGAAGACTCAGACTCAAAGGTGTTTAGATATCAAGGTTTCAAAACTTAAAATCTGGCTTGTTAAAGTTCCCATCAACTCATTCACTAAATATTTCTGAGGACATGGACCTAACTGATTAGAAAAAGGACAAAGGCAAGCAGAATAAAGAGACCAGGAATACAGCATATAACATGTGGTCCACTTTTTGTGCATTACTCTTTATCCATGCACTGATCAGCTGGCACAGCCACCCCCAGTCCTCACCTACTCCCTGCTTCATCAGAGCGAGCCCCCTGGTCATGATATGCCCATTCTCATGAAACTCCTTTGAGGCAGGAGAACATGAACAGCCCCCCTGGGAACTAAAATACAAATTCTTATGGCCAGATGGAAATGATATGGCAAAATGATGTGGCACACTGGACTGTGCCCCATGCCTTTGTTTGGATTCATTTGTCACAGAACTGTTCATCAACCCTTTGCATGTGGGAATACAAATCATCTCTAGTCCCTACAGTGGCACATTAACAAACAGCTCAGATTCAGAGGGTTCAGCTCCAAAAAGCATCCATACAATTCAATGAATCCAACATTCAATGAAATCCAAGTACTGAATACTGTGTTGCAAACAGCTGGCAAATATACAGAACTGGAGCAAGACTGCAAGCAATGTAGCAGTGAGCACCACAAACTTAGAATGGGAGTGTCTTTTATAATGTGAATGTTCTCAGTGCTTTGCAGCAAGAAGCTATAAATGTTTTATAACATTTTAATTGAAAGCACATAAACTGAAATGATTTGAAAGAAAGCACCCATGAATGTATATTCAGTGTTACAGACACATAGAAGCAGATTTGTGTCAAATTCCATTTTAAAATATACATTGAATGGATTGATCTGGAAAATCCTTGAATAGCAGAAAATAGGCTCATGTAGCATAATTCTCATGTCCCAGAGCAGAACTGAAGAAGCTCACAAAATTGTCTTAATCATTGTTAAAAGCTTCCAGAGATAATATCTTGGGATCTTCTCTGTCAGGGAAAAAAAAAAAAAAAGAAAGAAAAAAAAGCTGTTCTTCCATGGAAAAGCTCAAAAACTCCAGGTCAATCTACAATGGACCAAGAGGAAACTTAAATATGTGAGGTACCTCCACCAATTATATTCTATCCCCATGCTTGACTTTTGCTGTGTTTAGGCTGGGTTCAGAGTATTCATCAGCTGATGTTTTATCTTCATTTGTTAGCACACTTGGCCACAAGGCTTGCAGATGTTTCCAGCTGAGGAAACCAAGAAAAGGGCTTTTTAGGTAGCGAGAAATATGTCTTGTCTGTAAAGCTCAAAAAGTGCAGTAACGTTCAAAGCCAATTTTCATCCCTGGAGGGAAGCCTGTGGGGTACCCTGAGGAGGGGCAGGACAGATTAGGTCAGACACAGGGGAGTACATCCTCTCTCACAATCAGAGAAAGGCTTTGCTGTAAGATTTCAGAATATCACAACCTATTAAAAACAAACAAACAAACAAACAAACCAAAAAAACATGCAGTGATATAAAGGTCAGATTTTAAGAAAACTTGAGTAGGATAATCTGTGTTTTCAGATTTGACAGATTAGTAACGATTATATGTGTCAGGAAGCAGTGCTGCATTACAATTAACTACTCCTTTATTATACAAAGTGCCCTTCTGCTTTATTTAGGTGATAAGGGATAATGACTCTATCGAGCAAACACACTGTGCTCTGTTCTGACTGTCGCGTTTAATTGACTGTCTGCTTCTTGCCCTGCCCGTAGGGCAGTGCCGCTGATCTCTCTCCTCTACTGGATTGGACTGCAAGTTTTACTCCAGCCTGCTTAGTAATTGAATACAGATGAGTTTAACGTGTAAGCTCTGCCAGTGATTTCCAAAAATATGTATGTTCTTTCCTTTAAGCAAACTTGGTGGTTGAGAAGACACAAGCTTTACTGTCTTTACTATGAACAGTTTTACTGTGGACATCTTTACAAAGCATTTTCCTAAATATTTTGATTGCAGGACTGCAGGACTACCAGAACATGAGAAAATAGGATCCACTGTACTGTGTCAGATCACTAGTTTCCAGCAGTTTCCAACCTGTGTAAGTGGTCCAAGAGGGTTCTTAGAGAAATGTTTTAATAATAGGAGCAAGTGTGCTACCTCCCTGAACATTTTAATACCTACCAACAGTCAGCAGGACAAAATCTTCATGAAAGAGTGGTCATGTCTCTGTGTTCAGTAGACCCCAATGAATTTTTCTTCTGTAAAGTCATTCCATTTCTCTCTGATTTCATGTGGTCTAGTAGTGGGCTCTTGAATCTACAAGGCACACATAACAATCTGTGATGTTGAGTTTATCATCTCTACCACACAACACCTGAAGAGCCCTCTCTTTCTGTACACTCTGAACTTGTCATTTGCTACCTTAATTCAGTGCTCACTAATCCTTTTCTTGGAAGACAGGGAATAATAATTGCCTATGTACCCACTTCTGGCCATTCGTGGTTTTATAGACCTCTATCATATATCCCCTCAATAGTCCCTAAGGTCTCCTAGTCAGATTAATTGTTCTTTGCAGAGAAATTGTTCCATACCTTTATCATCCTTGTTACCTTTACGAACCTTTAGTAGTCTTATATCAACCCCTCTGAGACACAGGAGCAGGACTATACACCAAGATGTGGTATTTATATACAGACATACTGTACTGGTTTTGGCTGGGGTAGAGTTAATTTTCTTCACAGTTCCTGGTATGGGACTGTGTTTTGGATTTGTGCTAAAAAATAGTGTTGATGACACAGGGAGCAGTGCTTACACAGTCAAGGCCATTTCTGCTCCTCACTCCACCAGTGAGGATGTTAGGGATGCACAAAGAGCTGGGAGGGGGCACAGCCAGGGCAGCTGATCCCAGCTGACCAAGGGACATCCCGTATTATATGGCTTCATCCTCAGCATAAAAATCTGAGGGAAGAAGAAGAAAGAGAGCAGGACTTTCAGGGTGATGGTGTTTGTCCTCTCAAGTCACCATTACATGTGATGGAGCCCTGCTTTCCTGGGGATGCCTGAACATCTGCCTGCCCATGGGAAGTGGAGAATTAATTCCTTGTTTGGCTTTGCTGGCATGTGTGGCTTTTGCTTTACCTGTTAAATTTTCTTTATCTCAACCCACAAGTTTTCTCACTTTTACCCTTCTGATTCTTGCCCCCATCCCACCAAGGGAGGGAGTGAGCTGCTCTGTGGGACTGAGCTGCCAGCTGATGTCAAACCATGAAACCTACTCACTCTGTTCATTATCCCTTTCCTACAAACTCCTAGAATTAGCTTTGTTTTTCCAAGTGTGTGAGCACTCTGACAATGTTTACAAAGATCTTATCTTGACAGCAAGACATCCAGAGATTGTGGTCCTGAATGATTAAATCATACCAGCTCATTCATTTAGAAAGCTTGGGACCATTTTTAAAACATTTTTTATTATTTATTCACACTGAATTTATCTGCCATATTATTGCAAGGGCAATATCTTCAGCAGTTCTTCGGAGTTGGACTTTGTTTCTGTTATCTTAACTTTGTTTGCCCTTCTTTCCCAGATCGTTGATAAATATGATGAGCAGAATGGGACATAGAACATCTCCTTGTATATCTCCACTCCATGATGATAAATGATTATTTATGCCTGTTTTCTATTTCCTATCTTTTATCTAATATTTTGTCAGAGAGCTTATGCTGAAATTCTCATGCTTATATGAGCATTTTTATAGATTGTGTCAGCCAGAAGAGTTGCTTTTCATCATTAGTTTCTAACTGATATTAATTTTAAGTAAAGACAGATCTGGCATTACCTCTCAGAGGTTACTATCTGAGTGTCTGACAGTCTGGCAGACATTATTCGAGCACTATCACAAGATAAAGATCTTCCCCTTTTCAACACCATCCTCCTCTCCATCTTCTTCCCATCTTTGGAAGAATCATGGTATCACAGATTAACTTAGGCTGGAAGGGGTCTCAGGAGGCCAAATACCCTGCTCAAAACAGGCTGTCTTTGATGTTTGATCGAGTTATCACGGCCTTGTCTACCCAAGGTTTACATATCTCTAAGGATGCAGAGATCACATATATTGAACCATATTATATATGAGGAGAGAACAGGCATCTGATTAATTAGACCATATACATTTGGAGTTTCTTTAACATAAGACATAAGCACATTTCTCTTTGGTTTTTGGTGTTGATGTATCTGTCCCATGTCACATTTACTGTTATATTAGTGCTTTGAATGATGCATACAAGGACAATGCTGGTGGGACTTGGTTACCTAAAAATAGCTATTTGTGATCTGGGATGCCCTAGGGTGTTCCTTTCAGCTTCTAACCCAGGCTTCTGAAAAACATAGGTGTCTGGTTTATCCTGTATAGTACTGGTCAGCCCCAGGAGGATGTCTTAGGCACTAAAGGGAATGTCAAATAGCACAGACACTTATGTTTAGTCAATTAAGTAATTTTAGTTTATCACAGTATTTCCTCCTCTCCCCTTTCTATTTGCTAAATTCAATCTGGGCACAATCCATCTAGGTTTGGCTCTTCATCTGAAAGGAAGACTGTTCAATCACACCTCTTTCCTCATATAATCACTACTATCAATAGATACAGGCGAAGGTTAAATGTCTTATTTCTCCTCTGGTGGAAGAATATAGCTTTTCCACCACAGTGTACCCATGCATATCACTCTCTTTTGCACCATCAAACAATGCTTGAAGTGATGGGAGCAAATAAAGAATGGTTCCAAGGGCAGTGGGAGTCCAGTCCCTGGCTCAGGGAGACCTGAGATCCTGCTTGTCTTTTCCCTACTCAGAAACATAATTCTCAACATGTGTCTCAAGTCCAAGTCTTAGATACAAATAATGTTATGATAAGAAAAACTATGAGGAGTTCCTCCCCTTGCTTATGGGTTACCTTACATGTTACAAATGCAGTGGCAAATGGCAAGCTCATGGACCACAAAGCAAAGTGTTAATATAAAATGAGCTGGTGGATCCAAAACACTTCTTTTTGCTTTCTTCATGAGAAAAATGTTGGCATCTTCTGCCCATACTGTAAGCACAGCAAGTGTTGCTCTTTTTTTAAATTGTGACTATCTATTTGAAACTGTTTTACTTTACAGAAATCAAACCCTGATGAAAATTATATGGTAAATGAAGCCTGAGTTCTGGGGAAAGGGATGTATTGGCCTCTGAGCAACAGGGAAACAATTTTGCATCAAATGGATTTAATTAAAAGAAAGTTTGCATTTACCAATCTGAGTCTATCTGTTAAAAGTGAAAGAGGGGAGTGTGAGTCTCTGTTTCATTCTATTAGGTTTATATTAATAGAACCTAACGTTTCAGTCCTTTAACTAACTTAAGCTGAATAGGTTATTCCTTCCCATTTCTCCTTGCAACTACCTGAAAGGAGGTTGTACCACAGTGGGGATTCATCTCTTCTTCCTAGTAACAAGTAATAGGGTAAGAAGAAATGGCTTCAAGTTGTGCCAGGAGAGGTTTAGATTAGGAAATATTTCTTCACTGAAAGGGTTGTCAAGCATTGGAACAACAGCCCAGGGAAGTGGTGGAGTCACTAACCTTAAAAGTGTTCAAAAAATATGCATGTATCGTGCTTAGGGGCATGGTTTAGCCATGGACCTGGCCATGTTAGATTAATGTTTGGACTCACTGACATTAGAGGTTTTTTCCAACCCTAATGATTCTATGATTCTCAGAGATCATGCAACCCTTTTAAACATCATAACCATTTTTCTGTCCCCTCTCCATGCTTCCTGGTTTTAGTAGCCAAGATCAGTTTGTCACTGTGTAGGTGTGTATTCTAAACCCTCTACATCATTTTTCTCACAAACTGCTCACAATGGCCCATTTGCAGCAGCTGCCTAAGGCACACCCAACCCCTCAGGCGACAAGTTGGGTGTTTAAGAACCTCTGTGAGATAAGGAAGTTCTCCTACCTCCACACCCACCTGAGGGGTCATGTCTGCTAATGGGCCATCAGGGATGCCAAAAATATGCCATTGTTCACCTCACAGAGTAAATCACCCATTGTGAAACTCTCTATCCTGGGGGAGGGACTTGGAGTTCCCTTCTGAGCCCAAGTGGATATAAACTTGGAGTTTTGGGACTGGGGGCTCTCTTCAGATCCAGAGGAGGACCACAGCCTCAACCAGACTGAGACTGCCACCGGACTGCAACCATCATTTCTTGTTTTCTTTTTACTTTGAACTCAGGGGGGCCACGTGGTGCTCAGCACAGGGGTTGGTGAGCTCCATTCTGCTCGTGCCCCACTATGCTGGGCTGTACATCTGGTGTTTTAGTGGCACAGATGAATTTTCTTTCTGTATCAGTGTATTTTGTGATCTTTTATTAAATTGTTATTCTGACTTGCAATCCCATTCTGAGTTGGACTTCTTTCTCCTGCTGGTTTAACTCTAAACCAGCACACCATGTGACTATAACACTTCTATTTTCCAGCATTAAGTTATTCACAACCAGCTTTTGCCTACTGTTTTCATGGTAGTGCTGTCCTGAAAGCCAAGCAGCATTGACCTTTTTCCTTGTACTTTCCTTCATGTTGTTTGTGTGTACAGAAACTGATCCCATGGTACCTGCAGAGCACAGAGCACTCCGCCCATCCTTTTCTATCCTTTTTCAGGATATATTCATCTTTTCTGACCAAGGATGATTGGCTCTTCTATCATGGCATCCAAATTCCTTGGAATGAGCAGTGGTCTTAAAAGATAAACAAATGCTTAAATCAATAGAAAAACAGGAAATGGACAACTAGACATGATGATTGCCATGTCATAAAATGTTCCCACCCTGGAAGGAGAAAACTGATCTTTGGCATGATGTGTGTTCCTTGTCCCTTACATTGCCAAGCTGATTCACCTCCATGGCTGCAGAAGCTAAGCTTTATTCCAAGTTTATTTCTCAGGGAAGAAATTCTCTCAGATTTCCAAGAGACTTCTTTGCAGAAGAAGAAACCCACTGGCATGAGGATGGATAGTCAAGATCTATCCACAATATTTAATCCTGTTCTTAAACTCAGCAGGAGTCTATGCTTTGAAGAAAAAGCAACCAGTATAAACCCATGAAATTACTGACAAATCAGAGGCACTAATGTGGAGAAGACTGACACTGAGATTTGTTAGGCTCTGGAATAATTTCCTAAGGTTAATGATAAAAACACCATTCATCATTTAGGTCTTCTAAAACTAGTCAAAGCACTAGGAAAAAAAATGCACTTTAAGAAAACAATGCTCTATTATCAGGAAGATGGGTTGGATGACTTGATAAATCTTTTTCACCTCTGATCTTTTGTTCTACTAAAAGCACAGGGAGGTTTTTGTTTGTTTGCTTGGTTGGTTTGGTTTTTTGTTTTTGTTTTTGTTTTTGTTTTTGTTTTTGTTTTTGTTTTTGTTTTTGTTTTTGTTTTTTTTTTTTTTATTTTTTCTTTTTTTTTTTCCCCCCCAGGATAGGTCTGCCAAAGTTGGCTGTTGGGGAGGTAGAATTTTATACTGGACAATTCTAAAGTGGTGCTTTTATAACTGGTCCCTTTTAGATTTTTGTTTTCAATATACTTTATATTCATATGTAAATATTTGAAATTGTCTTCAAAAATGCCAAAATATTCTGTTAGCCACTCACCAGAAGACCAGCATTTTTGCTGACAAAGGACAAAGTTCAGTTCTTTCCAATACCTGCTCATCCGTCCTTACCAGTACAATGAGAGGAATAATGGACAAAGACACCCATCAATGATAGTAAATGCTAGGGAATCAGTGTAGAGATGACTTCCTGGCATTCTAGGCAGCTTCTGGTTTTAAACTTGTGTACTAAAGTCAATCAGTGCAACAGATTTAATCCCTATTTGTACCTACATGAAAGGCAAAGCAGGACTTTGCCGTAGCAGTCACCAAACATCTCTAAAAGATGTCCCCAGTATGATTAGTAGACCTAACACAGCATAAGACTTGTTTCTAGCAAAGGCTATTAGGTGATTAACTACTAAAGGCAAGAGGCATAAAAAATACTTTCAGAAGAAGAAAAATAAAATGCTAGGTCCTTCCCTTGTCATGAACCTTTGCCTTAAGTATAATTCTGAGAATGGCTTGGAATAATTCACTCTCAGGTGCCTTTACAGTTACGTGATGGAACTTAACAGCCTCATCTGTAATATCTAAGGGAAATTTTCCTCCTTGCTGCAGAATTGTAGGGGTGATTCAAAAGTCCTGAAGAAAGGATAATGTTTTCCATTTAGAACTTTAGACTTTTTTGAGTAATTTTGATAGATGTCCATTATTTCCAAAGTGAAATCTAGAAATCCAGGTGGTTATTTTCAAAGTGATAGCAGTCTTTAGCATAAAAGGCATCAAGAACCAGACAGGGCTGAGGTACAGCTGTGTGCATTGTGACTTTTTTCATCTGGGATAAAAGATTTCCCCATGAGTACAGCTGTGTTTACTGATCTGTTTCTATAAAAAAAAGTAAAACAGGCTAACAGTGAGACATCATCTTTGCCTGGATTGGCAGAGCTAAATCCTGATTTACACAGCTGGCATCCTTCAACACAGTGAACTACCCACACTAACACTCCCCAGACTACTCGTCAGATGTTTCTTCCCTGACCATACTTATTTTTCTCTTTCCTCCAATTTGTAAGGATTTACTTAATACTAAGTGCCACAAACCAAAGCTCCTTGACTACACCATGAAAAGAGGCATCTCTTTAGAGTAATTTTATTGTCTGACAATAACTTGCCATAATTGGGTCCTTACAGGTTTTCTTGCTGCCTTTGGAACTCTCCTACTGCCTGCCACAAGCCTGGGTTTGCAGAGAAGAAAAGTCTCTGCCACTGATGAGATAAGGATCCCAAACTCTTCCCTTTTTTATAAAAAGCTAAGAATGCTGAATACGGAGAAACACATCTGCCAAATAAGGTCCACCTGAACACACCATAAGCCTGAAGAGTGGAGATCAGGCTCAGTAACTATGTGCACATAACCAGACAGGTATCATCAGCAAATATGTCCTCTAGCTCCCAGGGAAGACAGCGAAGGGCCTGTGAATTTCACCTCTATTATCCCTGCTGGAAGTGTCTGCATTATGATGCTTGGTCCTCAAATTAACTGTATACTAGGCTGACAAAAAGACTGGACAGTCTGAGATGGCAGCTTCATGATAAGGGAAAAGATTCAGCGGCAATGGTGGTTTAATGAGTTCCCAGTGCAACTTTGGGAAAAACTGGTTTTCCCTTGCACCAGTGAGGTCAATAAGTCACTTGCAGCACAGCCCCCAGGCAGGCAAAAGGGAGGGACAGAGGCAGCATTTTCTGATGCTGGCATTCTCCAATATGACCCACGATCTGAGGTGTTTCTGTTCCTAAGGTCTTTATTTTTTCAGCTTGAGCCCTCTGCTGAAGAAATCCACTTGTATTCTGCTTGTGTCTATGGTACTGTTGACAGAAAGTGAGTCATGGGGCAGGGTTTCCCTGCATCTGGCAGGTAACAGGATGGTTTATTTCTCTGAGGATCAGGAATGAATGAAAGCCTGGAGTACCCAAGCTGTGACACTCCAATACACAGTGAATCATTAAGAGCAGCTACTACACCTTCAAATGGCCATATCCAGCTCTGGGCCAGGCTTGGTGTTACAGCAGTGACAGTACCAATAGAAATAGCTGTTAACATCTCTGTAGGCAGACCTGTAAAGCACTAAGATGCATTGACTGTGACAGGGACACGCTAACAGAGGGCTTGTAAGGGTAAATCATGCCTCCCTCATCTCTTGGGGTGTTTTGAGAAGGCTGAGGAGGCAATGTGTGCAGAAGAGGGATGTGAGCTTGTCATGATCAGTCCTGGCTTGGATGCTCTAAAGGGATGTTAGAAAGCCAGTCCTGGGCACTGTTGGCTGTTGCAACTCCACAGCGAAGGATGATCATTGGGGCTGGCCCTGAAGGCTGCATTCAAAGCTTAGGGAAATGCTGAGGGTTTGAGTCCAGACTTCACCAAAAGGACCAGTGCAATGCAGATTAAGATGGAAATGTGACACAGCCTCTCATGTCATGTTCCAGGGTTGGGTTCCCTCTTCTGAGGGAATTATGGCCAAGACAACATGATGGCTGCATTCCTGCCAAGGATGAGGATGGAGCTGCCAACACTGCAGCAGGGACATCTGTACTTCATACAGATGGCCCTGGCCATCCCATAGACCGAGTGAGATTTGCAAATGAGCCCCATGGCAAATGTTTCAACAATGGAGGCTGTTCCAGCTGCTTTCATCTAGCAGAGCCCTGACAATGCCAACAAAGCCAAAAGTCGCTTGACTCCCACACAAATCTTTGTCTACTCCTTTTAGCATAATCAGTGAAAGTGGTAGTACCAGAGCTCCCTTTTTTTAACAAAAGATTTGTTCCCAAAACATTGGAAATGCAGATTTATCTATACTTATTTTAGCTCCATTTTGCTTCTCAGCGTCAAAACTTACCATTTCTCTTTCATTTATACACACTGTGCTACACAGCTGACATATTGCTAACCCCATGCCAAAGCACAAGCTGTAATAATGCTATCAGACCAGCACTTCAGAGAGTTTTTCCTCACTAACCTGTGTCTGACCTTTAATTGATAAACAGCAAAGTGGATCTGATAGCGGGGTGATGCAGAGGCCTCATATCTCTCTATAACTTCAACCGATTGCCCCTAAAATTGAGATAAAGTGATACAAGACCACAGTGTCTGGTATGAAAAAACACATTACTTAGCACATGAGCTGAATGCTGAGGCAGAGCATGGGAAGTTTAGACAAGTGGAAGAAAGAGGAGGGAATGTGGAACAACAATCTCTGTGCTGAGGATCTCGGTTGGTCTGTCAGAATTAGTCATGCAGTTGTGTACAGATTAAAAACATCTTGTTTGATTAGTCTCAAAGTTTACTAGGGAATTTCACCACACAACTCATTAATTTCAATGAGCCTGTTTGTGGATAACTATCTTTTTTGACTCTGAAAAAGCTGGAGTCTTGATATGATATTTTGTTCCCGTGAGTTTCTCATGAAGTGAAAGAAGGAACGATGAAAAAAAGTGCTTCTACCTATATGAGTTTATCCAAAGAGATGCCTAATGTGGTGACTTATTTTCAGCTGCTATTGCTGTTATTAAGAAGATGAATATAGAAATATTTCTATAAATAGAAGACCATGCTCATGACCATGTGCTGTGAGTCATCACTGTTAATTATTCATATGTCTTTTCATAGATACCTGGAGATTCACAAAAATGAATGGTTGCAGGATTAGAGTTAGTTATTTAGCATTTTTACTGACACATATGTATGCGTCTAGATAGGTATCCTTTGGTTTTCTCCTTTTTATAGTTTCTCTGTGTAAATAAAGAGAAGGAACTGTATCACATGTTAGAAGTGGTTAGTCACACGATGCAATGAATAATGCACTGTGTGTGCAAACCAGCTGACAAATTCCCCATGTTAAGCTTTATTGTATGCAAAATATTTGTCAGGTGCTTGTGACTAACAGATGAATTTTTCTAGCAATCATTACCAGTTAGTGGATAGCAGACTAATACAAAAAGAGATGATATTTCTAATGCATGTTCTTAGAATAAATTGCTTTCACAGCTTTATTAACTACCATGGTCAACTAGGGGAGTGTTTTGCCTCTCCACCCATTTTAGTTCTTGAGTCTGAGTATTTTTTTTGTAAGACCAGTAGCAACAGTGCACAGATAGTAAGAGTGAGACTGTACAGCAGTAAGTGCACTTTGAGGCTGGTTACGTAAAATAAAGATTAGGCTTGGAAATCATTACTTTATTTGAAAACTGAAAAATGCAGGGAGTATTCCCAGACAGGAATGGAGTCATCTGTGCTACTAAATATTACAGTAGCTCCCAGTCTGACTCAGATCTGGGGCATCTAACATAGTACCTTCCCAAACCATTCCCACGTGCAACTCAGCAACTAGCACCAGACAGGGATGATTCCTGGCTGGTTTTATATGTAGAGCCATGCAGTTTTGGAGCCTTAGGGACCAAGACATCAGTAGCATGAATGTGAAATCTCCCACAGGAGTTGTTCTCACTGCGCAACAACACAAAAAAAATCAATCTATGAAGGGTGTTGTAAACCCTATGCCCAGGAAAATCTCTCACTGTACACTGACTCCTCCATTTCCCATGGGACATCACTTTTTTGCTACCCACATCACAGTACCTGAGACTGTTGTGGCTGCATCTGTATCTTTATCTTTATCTGTCCTTGCCTCCTTTCTCCCTGTGAGGACAAAACTGGCTTGGTCTCTTGCTAAGCCAACATTCAGCCCCACAGTTCAGCATCTGCAGAAGTTGCAAGGGGGATGTTCAGCAGCAGTATGCTTCATGTTCAATAAAAAGTTCACTGGGTGTGTCCTCCAAAACTTAATGTCTTCCAATTTATATCTCCTCATTTCTTCAGATTCACAGAATCATAAAATGTTAAGAGGTTGAAAAGGACCTCAAAAATCATGTAGTCACAATGACCCCTACATGGGCAGGGACATCTTCCACGAGACCAGGTTGCTCAAGTCTTTATCCAACCTGGCCTTGAACACTGGCAGGGTTAGGGCACCCAAAGCCTCCCTGGGCAACCTGTTCCACTGTCTCACCACCCTCACAGTAAAGAATTTCTTCCTAATATCTAATTTAAATGTCCCTTCTTTCAGTTTGTGCCCATCACTCCTTGTCCTATCAATCACTACAAATTAAGATCCCTTATAATTTTACAAATCAATCTTGGACCTTCCAGTACTTTACCTCAGCCCCAAAGTGGCTCCACTCAATGCAGGGAACAGCCAATTCATCTTCACTCCACTCATTAGTTCCAGCAGACACAGTCCACCTTTGTTTTGCTCATTATTTCCCCTTGCTGCCATCCCTGTAGCAAATGCCAGGTTTCTCACTCCAGAGTACAGCCATCTGAGCTCTATCTCAGATGTGCCAATGTCAGAAATAAATAATGAAAATAACAACAAGCAAAACCAAAGCTGTATTGCCTGCTATCAACTATTGCTGTGGTCTCTAGTAAGTTGTGTGGATCATACACATAATGAATGGTGCTGTTTGTCAGCACAAAGTTTCTCTGATATCACAGGACAGCTGGTGCTCTTGAACATATGATTCAAAAAGGGACTTGCTAACATCTAAGACCACCAGCACTAAAATCCTCAGCTTCTTCAGTGTTTACAAGAAACACTCTTGTTTTCACATTTGTAGGCAAACTGTTTACCATGTACCTCCAGAGGACCAGAATTGCTTTTGCTGCAGAACATCAATGGAGCTCAGGGTGAAGAATGGTGTGTAAATGCCAAATCTCTGACCCACATCCTCCCTTCTCAGCTCCACCTCTTCTCCAGAACAAGCACAGAGTATGCAAATGGGGAAGTCTCCACGCATATGAAGAAGAAGGAAAATCAGCTCTCCTCACTCTTTGAATATACGGCATGCTCTGAAAGCACTCTTAAAAAAGGTCTGTCTTATGTGCAACACCAGTTGCCCATGTCTTTAGCAGGACTGATTTGAATCCCTCACTGCACTTGGTGTAGGGGATACCACTGTGCTGGCCAGTACTTGCTTATACTGATAAAACTTCAGAGAGCCTGGAAGCAGCATGCCTTCTCCTCCTGGTGCACACTGCAAAATGACTGTGCCACGGCTGCTGGAGATGTTGAGAAGAACAGAGCCTCTACAAAGAGCCATTGTTCCCCAGCCAACACAGATGCAATGCGTTGCTTTTTTACAGCTCAAGTTACTCAATGAAATCTATCAACTGAATAATTTGTGCCTTGCAATGGGTGAGGTAACAGTAAAAGCAATGTGTCTTGTTTAATCCTCATCCATGTGGCAGAGGCCAATGGGTTTAGTGCAATGATCACCTGTATATAAAATTATCAGGTGCCAGGTGATCCACTAGCAGCAGGATAAGGAGTGCTCAGCTGTGACTCCATTTCCAATGTTTGTGCAGCCTCCACATTCAATCATCACCAAAAGGAGCTGCCTGGCTTTTCCAAGGCAGGTCCTGAAAGGCCCAGTACAAAGAAGCACCAGTAAAAGCCAAATGCAGAAGTTCGTTCCCCTCTTTGTCTTTCTTTACAAGCAGAGCAGCTGACCTAAGAGCTGGTACTCATTACCCCGTGTCTTTGAAATCCATGTCATTGAGCAGGGGTTACTTCTGGGGCTAAATTCTTGTCTTGCCACCCTGGAACAAATTTGGAAGGTCTCCATGTCTCCATGTAAACCAAAGGGTCATATTAGACTTCGATCCTTATTAAGGAGAATTCTTCTCCTCAAGTTTTTATAACACAGAGAACTCTTTCTTTTCTTTTCTTTTTCTTTTTTTTTTTTTTTTGGTAACTCTATGCATTTTGAATCTTCTAATAATTTTTTCACCAGAACAATTTAAAGGAGCCAAATCAGTTTGTAAGTTGCTGCAGATTGTTTCTGTGAATTATCCCAAAGCCCTTTGTGCCAGCATATTGATTGGTTTAAAGTCAAGTGAAATAGATGCACAGCCATAAGAAAACCTTCACAAGAGCAAAGAGATTATTCATCCATACCATTTAAAAATGTAGCTTGTAGGTACATGAGTATGATTAGCAAATAAGTGCAGCTCTGACAGCTTCAAAGTTGTGACACACACATGCAGCCAACTGTCTGCCAATTCCTTAAATAAACTAATTGTCTAGAAGGAAGATTTCTGATTAATAATAGAAGATTCAGGTAATAATTTTCCTTTTTTGGAAGGTACAAAGAGTTGATTTGTAGTCAGATTTTATAACACTAATGATATCAAGACATTTTTTCAAATATTTATTAGAATTGTTACTGTGGATGCATCTTAATTCCACAGTAAGTTGTTTTATAATTTATGATTTATAACTGTATAGATTCTCAGTGTGCTGTAGCCAGACTTTGTTCCTCTCTCTGCCTGTCGACTCAATTCATTGTTGTCTCTTCCATGCTAGATTAGCTCTTATTAGTTCTGATAGATGCTATCCTTTCAAGTTGTTGCTGACTTGGCTTTGTGGTTGGTTTAGAAGGAAAATGTTTATCTGAAGCTGAGCTGAGAGCAAGCCCTTCAATGCAGATTTTTAACTCTCGGGACTGTCGCTGGTTGTTAGACTGCTCTGCCATGGATGAAACAGGTACTGAGCAAAGGCCAGACTGCAGATGTTCCAAAGCAGATGCTCTGAAGAAGCCATTTCTGCCAAACTTCTACAACCCAGCCTTGCCAGCTGGTGAGCTATTTTTCACCCAACATCAGCTGCTCACCAACTTCTGTGAAGGGGTCCAACCTTTGTGAGGAAGTGTATTCTGACTGGAAATGTCCTCTCAGTTAAGTCTGGCATATCTACAGAACTGAAGGGTGGCCCAAGATGAAGAGAAGAGGAATGCAATCCTGTCACTATCTGCATAGTCCTCTCTGCCCAGGGATGTCAATCAATGACCAGATCTCCTCTACCTGCAGTGGAAACTCCAGCATTTAATGCATGTGGAGACACTCATGTGTAGATGTGGTCATCTGGAGTTGTCTACCACCTCCAATTTCCCTCTCTTATTAGGGAAGACATGAGAAGACCAAGGGGTTACATCTCAACATCTCAAGCTGTTATCCAGGAGAAGTTGAGTTAGTCACTGTGTAGGTACCATGCCTGTGCAGTCACTGGAGAGAACACCCAAAATGTCAGCTTAGCCTGGGTACCAGTTGCTACAGGGATGGAATTAGATGAAAGCAATCTTATCCCTGAAGCGCCCTTCACCAAATATCTTAGCAAGGGCTGCAGCCAGCATCATTGGTTTCAGAGGGAAAGAGCAAGATGTTTGCCCAGGGGGAAAGTCTCAACTTGTCAATGTTTGGGGAAAAAATGTTTGACTTGCATGAACATTAGGTTTGAACCCTTCTAGAGTAAGTGTTTCCCATTAATACTGGATATTACCATCTTCTGTACAAACAATCAGTTACTGAATTTCATGACACTCTTAAAGTTTATATCTTATTGTAATGAGTTCCTCAGGCTAATTGTGCATTGTCTGAGAAAAAAACTCTCCCTGCATAATTTTCTTTCTGAATACATTTGTTATACTAATTAATGGATTTCACTTCCCACAATGTTTTCTTTAATACTATAGTTAGCTTGAACTCTGAAGATTGGAGACGGCTGTTGCATGCCTAGAGGAGTGGGCTAATCACAGGACTAGAATTAAGGAATCTAAAAGCTCCTCTAACATTAATTGCTCAGGAAAGGCTCTTTGTTAAGCATTCATTTGTCTCTTTGTTTTACTCAATCTTTACTAATTTTATGTGCATGTACATGTACTTTTGTCAGCACTGAACAAGGACAACACCACTGGGCACTAGTGGGTGCAGAGAGCTTTCTCCTCTGAGGTCCATTTACCAGCTGGATTTACCAATGCAGGGAGTCTGCCTTTCAGGGGAGTAATCAAATCCCCGTAATTTTTTTGATCTGCAAGTTTACTGCTAAACTGGCCACACTGACATGTCCAAAGTGCTGTGAGGTCCTCTCAAGAAAGTCCCAGTTTGGTGTTCAGAGATTACAGTGAGAACCAGTTCAGCTGGTTTGCTGCCACAGATTAAACAAACAGAGACTGGTATTTGTTTTCTTTCACATGAATGTGTTTAGTGGGGCTCAAAATCAATCAGGAAAGAGATGTTTGGAGTTAAAGACAGAGTCTTTTTCCTCATGTGGCTGTGTTGGTGATTTTTGTGTTAGAAAAATACTTTTGGCCTTGATCCTGCCTGCCTCAGCTATATAGGTATGTCAGGAGAAAATATGTCAGAAAAAAAATGGACATTTGGCAGGGAAAACTTTTCAAGTCAGACATAGTAATTAATCCTGATTAGGTTTATTGGGGTTGCAAGAAGGGTAAGTGTTTATTCCATGTGCTCCTTAGAAGAGTTTAATTGCTGTCTGTTCTGGTCTAGTTTTGTTTTGTTCCTTCCAGCTTTCTAAGCTTCAATTTATATGACACGAACCAATTACCTAACGGTGCTGCCCTAACCTTTCTTTATGCTGATCCACTGAAGAGCAGAGATAGTCACTCTTCAGTAGATCATTCTGCTTCCAGAAGCGCTGTTGTAAACCAAATGATGCCACACTCTGTGTGCCCTTCAGCATCCTCTAGCATTGCTGATAATGAGCTTTCACTTTCCCTGGGCT
This sequence comes from Formicarius rufipectus, assembly GCA_013399695.1. Lineage (NCBI taxonomy): Eukaryota > Metazoa > Chordata > Aves > Passeriformes > Formicariidae > Formicarius > Formicarius rufipectus. The sequence continues at coordinate 1,442,515 of VXAU01001251.1, forward strand.
GCAGGTATCTCTGCCACTTTTAACATTCTGGCAGATAATCTTTGGGGCAGGGTCATCAACACACCTAGGTTGCCAAAGGCATGGAGGGGTGGTTCTGCTTCATGGAGCAGTGGAAACTGAACAACAACCTCTGAACTTAGATTTAGAGCCCACAAGTGCTGAATAAGCTTGAGGCAGCAGTGGTACTGTCCAGCTCACAAAAGAGCTGCAGCCAAACCAGCTCCCTGTGCTGGATGAAAGCACTTCTCAGTTCCCTCTGCACTTCATGAATCTGGATTGAAGAGTACCATTTCTAAGGCTGACATCTCTGGAGAGTGGAGGTGTCCAGGAGGGACATTGTCATTGGCACCCACCGCCTGATACTCCAGCCTGACTGCTGTGGGTTAAGAGAAAACAATCATGACTGAATTCTCCAAGATGTTTATAAAAGCAGAGATAATTAAGAATCTGAGGATTATTGTGCTACATGATTGTCACAAATCCTAGAACACGAGTTAGTTGTCATTTATCTGCCACCTTGAGTTTGGAAATCTCCAGCACATCACCAATAAGAAATAACACACTGACCTTGTTTTGGCTACAGCAGCTAATGCAACAACTACAGTAAGTTTCTCATCAGGACTAAGACTGTCACCCAAAACTCAGGCTCTGGGCTGTACATTGCCATGGAGAAGTCTCTGTACAAGACCTTTGCCATCCCTGAAGGATAAGAACTGGGAAGGAGGCAGAACTGACTTTGTCCTGGGGCCTCTGGCTGACATTTCTTCACTCTTTGATCCAGAGACAGAATGCAGCATAAGCAAAAAGGCACCTTTGCCTGCCAGTAGTGACTGGAGGAGGGTTTTTGGAGAAGCCTTCAGGCTAGTTTCCTCCCCCCACATTCTTGTCCCTGTTATGGCTTCAGCAGCTCATACAAATGGTTGAAGACACTTGAGTGCACAGCCCTGCAGTGCAGTGGATATGCTGCCTTCATCATGAGTCTCATGTTTAGGTATTTTCAGCAAGAGGAGAGGTTGGAAGGAAGAAAAGACATAAGAATGCATGAGTGACTTTTCTTTCCTTCTTTTCTTGCCCAGTCTCTGTTAGGAAAACTGTCAGCTGGGCATTGTGTTATGCCAAACAGCTTTGCAAATCCCCTTGCATGGACAGTAAGGTCCTGCTCCAAACATGGAAAAGATCCAGCCGGAGCATTATGATCAGCTTTCCTCAAAAATTGATCATGCTTTCCTCAAAGCTGTAGTGCAGGCCCCATTGCTGCAGTCCACATTTTGGGTTTGGTCACAGGTATGGAGCTTCACTAGGGCTGTATGGCTGTAAATGAAGGCAGGGCTTGGCCAGAAAAGCCACCTACAAAACAGACCACTACTAAGTTCATGTGACTGACTGGGGTCAGCCTTTGGGTATTATACCAAGACACTGCAATCCCCACATGACCCTCCGTGTGTGCTCTGAACCCAGAGACAATTTGTGAAGGGTACACTTCACAAGCCTCTAAGAACACAGACACTGCACGATGAAGTTTGAGGGCACCTTTGTGCTCAGTGGGGACTGGAGAGAAAGAGGGGATGTGCCATTCTCCTCGACTGCAGTTTTCTTGGCGAGGAGAGGTAACAAGTCAGGTGTCACACGCAAACAAGGGTTATTTCCTCACTCTGTTCCCCTTAGCAGGTGAGCACTGGGCAGACATTTGAGTGAAAGGACAGGCTCAGTTTGTCAGAGAACCAGCTGAAATCTGAAGTTATTCAGTTGAAACCAATAAAGAGATGGATAAAAATCTGGCCTTGTGCCTGGCTGTGGAGTCCTTTCTGAACAGACTAAGGAAAAAATAGCTGTGGATTGCAGACCGTGTCTGCAACAGAAAGGGGAATTTGCAAGTGAAGAAAACTTGTCATTTATAATGCTTTTGAGCAACTTGCTTTGCGATATTTGCAGTGCCTTTAAATAAACATCTCAACTGTAATGAGCTTATGCGTTAAATGAACAAGTGTGGAAATTAGGACATGAGATATTTGCATAGCAGCCAGGAGATAATTACTGGTGATAGTCCAAGCTGAAGAATAGTATCTATTGTTTCCAGCAAACTGCTTTTCATAAGACAACATGAACTTCCTGTACTCAAAACATTCACATCAGTAATGCCTACAATGTTATGTAGCAGAACTATTAACAAATACAGTATATGGGGGGAAAAAAATCAATCCTGGACAAACTATAAAGAATTAAACCTAATCTATGGTATGTTTAGAAGGTCTATATACTATATATCTTTCTATTTAGTATTAAGTGAAAATATATTCTTGTGAAAACCGCTGGCTTTTCATTTCAAAATGGGTAGATCTTATGCATATTTATGCACATGAAGAAATGTAAACATTAATTAATTATCTCCTTAGGTCAGGGGGTTTGCAAGAGCTGGGGATCCCATGGAAGGGCATGACTAGGAATAGTTCAAAGTTTAGTTTAAGAGGGTTGGTTTGTAATATACACTAGGAGATATAATTAGTCACTAGCAGAAGAATTCATCCTTAGTCTGGCACCATGCGGGTCAGTTCTCTCCATGTGAAATGCAGCCACCCAAACTGAGATCTCTGAGATTCATTTTGTATGGTGAAACAGTAATTAATTCTGCATAAGAAAAATAATTTAAAAAAAAATAGCTGAAAAGCACTCCTGGCAAAGTGGCAAATGCTACGGGGAGTTTTAGGTCAGTAAGCAGGGAGGATAAGTCTGCCAGATCTGCCTCATTTGTAAGCCTAACCTCGACTGACAAAAAAGATGCTCTTCAGTTGGAAATTCCCTGTGAAAGTATGCAAATGGAATAATGAAAACCAAATCTGTATTTATACTTTAAGTCACATGGAAGATGTGAGAGTGTCCTGGTGAAGAAAAACCCCATTATTTGCTTTGTCTTACATTTCTCCTCCCTATGCATCTGCCCTGAGTCACCGCTGGAGACAGATGCACAGGTTATGCGCACCCAGAGCTGACATGTTCTGCACATCCTTATGTTCCTGTGACTCCTGACAAATAGCAAACTTCTGTAAAAGTGATGCTGATTGGTTTCAGAGACAGAGATCCAGAAGGCCAGGTCTCAATCACACCCAGATGAGCTGGACTTACTAGCAATCAACCCTCACTGTCTTAAACAATTCTATGGACACTGGGGACAATTCTCCTCCTGACTTTCTTAGAACTCCTCATGAATTTACCAGGACCTCTGTGCCAGTGAGAACTGAGCAAGGTGTTGAATGTTTGCCTGAATGCTCTTTTTGTCCTCACTGTCAGTCTATGTCACACCACCAGATGCTGGGAGCAAAAGGCCAAGCCCCATGTGGTCTCAGCTACAGGAACTCCATGGCAGCAAGTAGAGCAATGCCAGGCTAAACCACTTCAGAGATTGTATCATCATGACTAGAGAGGATTATAATATGTGTAATTTTTATCCTGCTGGCCAGAAACTGATTATTTCTTTATGTCAGTTTCCTCATTATTTTTACTCTTCCAAGGTCAACTTTTGATAGGAAATGAGTAGTGAGATATTGACACAGTATGTGTGGCAGAGGCAGGCAAGATCAGAGATGTCATAATATGGCTGTACACAGAGAGAGAATATTCTTTTCCAGGGAAATTGGTGTTTGCTATTTAGCCCTGCTCATGTACTCTGCCCACTCCCACCAAGCACAGAGACCTTTTCCTTAGTGTCTTTACATGCCTCTCTGTTTTTCTTTATTATCATCCTGCAATGCCTCTAGAAAAAAACACTGTCACCCCATTTTACTCTTCTGGGAAGTGGAGAGAGGTCCCAAGCCTCAGAAGTACACGGGCAGCTACCTTTGTAAGCCCTTGAAGAGCCACACCAAACAATTTTATACAGAGTAACAAGCAGAGTTTGGGACACTTCTGGAACTAATCCCAGATTCTCTAATAGCTGAACAGGTGCACAATTTACCCCACTTGGCTTCTCATAGAGGTGGCCCCTTCCCTGGGACTACCAAAGGGTCAGCCCCTCAGCTTGTAACTGCAGTGGGAAGGAAGGGAGAGAGGGAGGTTGGTTTTCCTCCCCGCTTCCTTCCTTCCTTCCTGAAAGGTATACAGGTTAAATAACTTTAGGTCAGGTTGAACTTTTTAGAATGTACCAGACACTCCTTCTTTTCAGATACAAAGGTAGGAGAGTGAAGCACACATATCCAACCAACACAAAGTTTCAGTGCTTTAAGTCAACATGTTTCAGTGACTATTATTAAGGGAAGGAAAGCTGTGTGGATGTGTGTGTGAGAGTGTGTAGGAGAGTACAGCACAGGAATATAAAAAGGAACACTGAACAAGCTGAGTATATCAGTTAGAATAAGCTGATCAGAATGGGACAAGGACAGAAATAGCCTCAGAACACAGAGGTTGAGCTGGGACTAGAAACCACCTCTGATTCCTCTTACACTCAGGGATAACAGGCTTAGTACATTCTTCTAAATACAGAGTTGCATTAAAGATCCCCGGCCCCAGTTTGTCCTCCTAATTGTCTCTAATAGCTGGGAATGTGACAGTCTATAGAGAGCAGTCTACCCTTCATGTTTCTCATTCAAAATGTGTCTCAGGATGTCATAATTGGTCAAGTTGGAGATTTACCATTTTATCCTCCCATTTCTTATCTAGATTATAATTTCTGTCCTTCAGTTATTCAACCCAGAAACAGCACTGATAAGGTTTTCAAAAACATGGTCTTGGGAGAACCTTGCCCTTAGACCATCAATATCTCATCCTGTGCACCATGAAAGTACTGAATTCAGAAGGAAAGATAGGAAATATAATCTATTCTTCCTCATACCTCTGTGCCATAGGCAATCATGCACAAACCTGCATTCCAGGCCCTTTCACTGAAAACTGTCTCTAAGAGATTTACCAAACTGGGATTCTTCTCCAGTGCCTTAGGCAATTAACAAAACTTCTATACATTCTGAAGGATTCCCCCTAGCAATCTTTGACACAGACTGGAACAAACACACATATTCAAAAGGGTTTACTCTCTTATCACTTGATGCATAAAGATGTGCAGGTGAAAAAAGGCAAAGTGTTCAGAGATCACAGTGACAATAAAGTAGTCATGGATATGCTGATGTCAGAGGATGATACCTGACCCTGCTCAATACGGCCAATGTATCCTGCTACATTGCATTGGAGATGTGGTAACGATACATGTAAGTGACAAAACATTATTTTATATGCAATAATATTTCATCCATTTGTGCTGCAGCAAAACCAGTGAACTAGGCAAACCCTCCAAACAGTTTGTAGACAGCTTTGTTGATAAAGAAAAGGGAATGGAAGTGCCCTGTAAATTTTTGGTATCAAATATTGTACATGAACTTTGGACATGGCTGTCTTCCTGCTGTTGTACGCTGCATGCCATAATCCCTTCCTTTCCTGCCAGATTTCAATCTGTTCCACATAACCCTTGCTATTCCTCCAACAAAGGTTTTCAGCAGTATCATAGATTTTGTACAGGAATTGCATTTTACAAGTCATTCTTGCAGTTAGCCTTCTGGCATGCAATCATTTAACATGTTTTACACTCTCAGATCGATACTCAGGAGTTCGCAGGTCTCAGACTCAGGCACAGGATCCTATCTCTGGACAAAGAACAAGAAACCTCTGAAAAGTGGAGAAGCCAGACCTCCAATAGTCTGCATGTATGAACAAAGTTTTCAGAAGAGACTGACTGTCCTTAATCCCTTGCGCAGGGGTGAGATGCTCAAAAGTGCCTGATGCCTTAATAGCTCCCACTATAATCCTTTCAGGTAGAATTTAAAAGCCCATGTTTTGATTTATTTGGAGCCTCTTGACTCAGCAATGAGAGTTGAGCTCTCTGAAAAATTCAGCTTCTTTTTACCAAATGTGGGTAGTAAAGAACAAACATTACAGTCTGACACTAAAAAAGAAAGAAAAAGACCTAACATAGTAACTTCCCTTGTTACCTTCTTTCAGTTTCAATTTGGTGAGAGCTGCACAAAAATGGCCCTACTCAGGAAAAACATGGATTAGAAATGTTATATCAACATTTGAATTAGTGAAAAAATAATTTGATAATTTCCACCTTAATGTGAAGGTAGTTGCATGGACTTCAAAATTCCATCTTAGGCAAAGCTTGAGTACTTGTTCAAACTAGGTGCCATAAACAGCAAAAGTCTGAAACTTGGTTTTAAGGGGTTTTTTGTGAGAAACATATCAAACAAATAACGCAAGATGTGTTCAGCATTGCCAAGGTTAATGAAACCCTTTATGATCTGCTGGCTACCATCTAGCTGTGTCATCTAAAATGACTTGGGTGACCTGCTCATGCAAACACATTTTTCTACTGACATTTAAGTGACAGGAGAGACAGTAGTAGATGAGTGGTTATATAAGGAAACATAGTGAAGTATTAATATGGGACTCTGCTGAAATTTATGTGGGATGAAGTGTGTAAGTCTAGCTAACCACATTCAGAAATGCTAAATTCAAACTGGGATGGGCACAGAGAAGGACTCCTAATGTCACTCAGGAAACCTAACTTTCTAGAGGAGAAAAAAATACTGGAGAAAATATCACTGTCCTTACTAAGTCTAGCAGACAGTAAAATCCACCAAGGAATAAAAGGGACCTAGAGAGACAGTGTGAGACCTGCGTTAAGGCCAAGCACTGAGACTGCTAGCTGTCCTTATCAGTAGCTAAGCTGCATTGTCATTTCATTGTGGAGAACTAAGTTGCTCAGGTGCAATCCAGAGGTGGACAGAGAGACATCAAAAGACTCTGAGACTAATCCACTAGGAAACCTCAAACTGCAGTAAGAAAAAATGAGAGCAGGAGGAATGTACGTCCTGCAGTGGAGTCTGGGGTCACACAACTGACTGATGATGTGAAAACACAAATCCTAGGCAATTTTTCATCAAAGATGGTGTAAATTATGCTATTATGTCTTCTGGGAGTGATGAAACCACCCTGTGATAATTCCACTAATAGGGAAAACACCTTGTTTTAGATGATGAACAACCACCTTGCAATAAACAATACTTCATATTTCATAAACAGCATGCATTTTTTCATCCAGAAAAGTCATTATATGAAATACATCTACAGGCACTGGAAACAGATCCAAGAACCCAGCACTGTTCTATCAGAGCTTAAACAGACTAAAGAATCTACTACAGGATCCTTCTAGATTCAGAGATCATACATTCTTTTTTGCACAGTGGCCTATCTTCAACAGAGCGTGTATTTCCGTGAAGACTATAGATCATGTTTTGGAAAAGCACCTCTATAAAATAAGAGCTGCAGTGCCTCTCTCAGGCAGATGAAAGTCTTGGTCTCAGTCTTGCTTCCTTCCCACATGGGTTCTAGACAGAATGCAAGAGGCAAATTCAGCTGCAGATGCTTGTTCCTCTTCCTTCTCCATCAGGCATGTTCCCTCAGACAACATGGGGTTTGTGGCCCAGTATTTGACTGATGCAAATGGAGAAAGGTTGCTTTGCTCCAGTAATCCACAATGAGCCAAAATTACAGCTCTCTTGACAACTGCCCTGATCTGAGACACAGTGAGCCAGTGTGTGGAGGATCCTGAATAGGCCCATAGTTTAGAGGGAGCTTCAGCCTCTCTGCCATGCAGAACACTCACACCACTTATGGAGGTGGAAGTACCAAGGTGTCTCAGCAAGGCAGCTTTAGTGTGTTGTCTGAATAATGACAGCTATTACCACGAAAAAAAAATTAAATACAAACTGAATGTGAATAAATGTAGCATGTAAATAGAGGGAAATGTAAACAGCATTATCAAAGTGGATAAGGTTATAGAATGTCTTCTCAGAAGTATCAGGGGGAGGAAAAAGGTAATTGATTAAAGCCAGGAACCAACACATGGAAACAGCAATATTAGTCACACTGGTCCAAATGTTTCATTGTTCCTTACTGAAGAGTGCGTTTTCCATGAATCTACTCTTTTTAGGCTCTCCTTTGTACCAGGGGGAACTCTCACCTCCTCTCATTACATCTCCCCTCCCATTCTCTCTAGATGGACACAAACTGTTGAAAGTGGGAGGCAGATTTTTGTGCCAGCCACTTCTTCATTCAAATTACCTTTAAGCTCATTGAAAACTGAGGTCTAAATAAAGGAGGAAAATAGCCTGAAGAATTGTAATAAAAAATGCCTAACGGCTTCTGCAGGATGTCAATTAACCTGGTTCATGAGGGGAGGATAGTTGATAACTCAGTGAATATTCTAGCCATTTCAACTGTACCAGAAATTAACTATTTTACATAGAAATCTGTAGAAATCCCCCACTGGATTTCACTCTCTAATGTCTATAAAATAAAGGCAATACATATTCTTAGCACATAAGCAATAAATAGGAAATGCTCTTATGGGATACACATTAGTTCCCACAACAAAGGAACACAAATCAAACCCAGCAGATAAAGAGCAGATGAGCGAATGATTATTTTGCCCCTCCAATGAAATGATATTGTGAAAGGCATTAGCCAGATTGATTAGAGCTCAGTTGACTGACAAAACTGCCCACACTGTCCACCTTTATAATGAACCTACCTAGAACTACTTCCCTGGGAACGTGAACTGGTGTGTGCATGTGTATCTTTGTGCTTTATAGCAAATTATTCATTGGTGCTCCTTTATAGTGCACAAAACAGTATAACTTGCACAGCTTCATGCTTTAGAGTTAGCTATGAATATACTCTCAGGGTAGGACTCCTGCAAGGACTCATTTTCAGTACACCTGACAGTCATTTCAATTAACACATTTATCAGCACGTTTGCAACATGCAGCAGGAAATAAAGATCCTGTTAAAGAAAGAAGCAAGATGAATCAAGCCTCTCAGATTAAAAACCAGGCAGAACTAAATCATTACCACAAGTTAATACTGAAGCTAAAAGCACGGTAAGAATAGAAATGAAGATTGCGTGTTTATATTAAGGAGTGTATTCAGAGAAAAATACCAGGGTTACAAAGAAAGCAAGATCAAGATCTTTTGTTATATAAATGTTTGTTCTCTTTGCTTTAGAAGAACTCTGCCAACAGCTATTAGCGATGGATCTGACCTGTAGTCTCAGAAGCTGTGCCTTTCAGATATACCTTGCAATCAAAGTTTGGAAATTGTTCCTGGAAACAAAGACCTAGATGTGGATTTAAATAATATAAGGTAGCAGTTCATGCTAAGGTCTGACTGACTAGGAATCACCCCTGCAGAAAAGACCAGAGGTGCTGAGGGGCAGGGAGCTGAACAGGAGTCTGCCAACCAGCCTTGTAGTGATAAATGCCAATTGCACAAAGAGCTGAGAGTTTGAGCGAACTGATTTCCTCCTCTCTTTTGTGCTTGTGAAGAAAACATGCCCAGACTACTTTGCTCAGTTTTGGGCTTCACAGGATTACAAAGTTACCAACAAGCTAAAGCAAGTTCTTCACTTGGATGGTTAGGGACCAAAGCATATGATGGACAAATGAGGCTTCAGAAGAAGCTAAGATGGTTTAGCTAAAAAAAAAAAAAAAAAAAGGCTAAGGAGAATTATGTTAATATCTTTAACTATCCAAAGAGAGTTTAGAAAAGAGATAAAGCCAGATTAAGAGTTGATAGAGATTGGGTACAGCAAATGGAAACTAGAAATACCAATTAGCTATAAGGGAAAAATTATTCACAGTGAGGGTGGGCAAACAGCACAACAGAGACCCAGGGAGGCCGTGCAGCCTCCATCCTTGGAGATATTCAAAGCAAGGCAGCAGAAACGCTCTGAGAGGCAGCATTGATGGCACCCTGCTTTGGCCTCTGGAAGTCCCTTTGTAAGATTTTAGAGAAAAATAGAAACAATGTGTAGGGAGATAAACAGAAAAGTCACAGCACAAAATGGGACTCGAGAATCAAGGAATATATAAGGCAGACAGAAAAGAGGTGCCTAAGTCGAATACTAAGCCAGGCCTAAAGAATTGTCATCTGGTTATTGTAGTCTTAACAAACTTCATCTCCCTTTGGAAATCAAAGCCCTGCAGGCTTCTTGTAGGAGCTAAATGAAGACAAGAATAACCTTGAACTCCAGTCACACTGTACTTATTCATTGCTTATTTAAGACATAGAAACCTACTGTATATTGCTGCAATTTGTATGGCTAATTATATAGAACTCCAGTTATACATTGTGTCTAATTGCTGGAATGTACATCCTCTAAAGCCATTAGGAATGCTACCACTGACTCATTTGATGAGCCTAATTTAGCCAGCTGAATTATCTGACTCATCTTAGTAGGCTCATCTCCACAGGCTCTTCTAATGCTGCTCTTCGGAGAAGCTTGTCTCTATACAGAGAGCCTGGGGAGACTAACCTAAGTGAATACTGTGCTCTGTGAATACTGCCCTTTCTTTCCTCTTTTATCAAGGAGGGATTGTAATAACTGCATATCTCCACTTTTGATGTGGGGACGAGTTGTCAGAGTAATTTAACAACAAATCTATTCTATTTGCCAGAGTATAAAAATGGCCTTGTTGAAAGATTGCAAGGATGAACTGGAGGAAGAATTGCTGACCATTAAAAATCCAGCTTTACAACAATATCAATTAATATGATGTTTTCAGGGCTGTCTGAATACCCTGGAAATCAAACAGTGTTTAAAGGAGATCTGGTTAATTAGGGTGTACAGAAACCAGTGTGAAGATAGGCAAAAAACCTATAATAAATATTGAACTAAGGAAGACAATCTGTAGTAGGATGGCTTCAATGAATAAAGGACAGGCTGAATTTTCCCATCTGTGATTTGTGGTCATTGAGTGATTACACAGGTACTCAGGGTGTTTATGAGGCATAAAAATATTTGAAGAAGCACATAAAATAAAAATTCTAGAATTTTCAAGGCACAGCAGTGTTTGTGAGGTCAAATACAACTGCTGCAGCCGAATTATATATTCTAAACAATAATATACTCTATATTCTTACATATATTCTATATATTCTATTCTACTACATTAAATTTGTTGTTGTATCTTTATGGAAAATGAATAAGGCAAGAAGAGAGCCACAAATATTTCATTTCTAGAACAGAATTACTACTTTGGGAAACAAAGAGAAATATGGAGAAGAAAGAGTTACAGATGGGAAAAAAAGTATGAGAGAATTGGGTCATAGAAGATATGGATGGGTAAGGCCAAAGAGAGCTGAGGGTGCAAGGCTGTTTTGAAAAAAGTCATTATGGTGACTGCAATGCCAAAGAACCTGAAGGAAGGGATTTGGAAGGGTCTGGAAACATCAAAGGCTGACCCTAAGTACTGCATTTAGCATTTGTAGGGTTGAAAGCAATGGTTTTTGATAAATTAAAAACTAAGCAGGGCTATATTTTAGAAAACATATGTCCTCTGAAATGAGGAGCACGAAGCAGGGAATGATCATAGCATAAAGGGAAGACCGGCAATAGGTTGGGGTCATGACAGTAAACAAATAAAATGAGGGTTCCTGAAGAAAGGAACTGTTGGTTATATTTTATCTGACATGCAATATCTGATCAGGAGAGCAATCAGTGAACTCGTGTGGAGACCACATCGGAGAAGCGGGCTTAAGAAATTACTTGCCTCCTGGATGTGTAATATACTTCATATGAATGAACTTCAGTAGGCTTTCGCAGAGAAGTAAGGCAAGAGTAAGCAACAAAAGCATTAAACTCAGAGTTGAAGAAGGAAACCATTATGGGACCCTATTTAAACTGTTCCTGGGACAGCTGTGCTGGAGCTCCCTCTCTCTTTCTGAGACCTCCATAAATGATCTTGCCTGTTCTGTACTCTCGGAAATGCCAAAGACCAGATCCTGCTCCCATGGCTGAGGCCATTGGGCTGCACATCTTTATGTGAGAGGACATTATGCAGCTGAGTGCAGTATCACGACTTGTTGCAAGTATTTTCTTCAGGCTTTCCAAACAATGGAGTCACATCAACGTTCAGCAGAGATGGGCCTTATTTTACCTGAAGCCATGCAAGACTGGCACAGACAGGTCAGATGGTCAGACTGATGAATATTCTCCACTTGCCATTCACCCTCAAGCACTCTTGATTTTTTTCTGATTGTCTGGACAGTCTTCTTTGCTACTACAAGCTCTAAGACAGCTAAGACCATTCTCAGATGCAGCCAATGAAAAATTCACCTATACTACACAGAAGAAGGCTTCTGTGATGCAGACTTCAGCAGCCTAAAGGTTTTTTGCCAATTTTGTGTTGCTCTGGTAAAATATAAATATCTCCTATTAGCTAACTTTTTGACAGTCTATTCAGATTCTGCATCCAATTAGGATCTCAGCACTAGTGTTGCCCAACTTCCTAAAGTGTACCAGGCATACATGCCAGCATTTGTCAAGACAGGACAGTTTTTGCAAAGGTATTGCTGTGCACAGACTGGAATGGGGTGTTATTTATCTCTTTAAATTAGGTTGTCTCTGTTGGCTGCATTCCCGTTACAGTGGCTGGAGACCTGGTCAATACAGCCATAAGGCATCAGTCAGTTTATTCTAAAGCAGACACCCAAATTTAGGTCAGATGAAACATGCCCCAGGTATTATGGATGGTATTGACTGGTTCTCCATAAACATAGCTGAATCCCACATAACTGCCTCAAAGGTAAGCACTTACATTTTAGAAATGTCAAGTTAGAAAACTGGAACCCATTGTTGTGTCTGTACCACATACCCCTAATCAAGGAGAATAAGATGTCACTTGGGGATCAGAGTGATAATCCAGGTCTTGGGAGATTCACATAAAATTTCATCTGGAAGGAGGAACTCAAAGCTATACAAATATTCTATGACTATCATTTCAGTCCTGAACTCACTACAAACTGCATCTGCCAGCTCCTCAGTAACCTAATCACTTTATCTCTCAGTACCTTGTCCTCTCACATGGACAGAATGACATTCACATCCCAGACTGTTTTGTTGCCTAGTAGACAGTGAGCTCTTACTGTATCTTACAGGGCTTAACACTTGCAATCTTGTATTTTACTTCAAACCTCTAGTTGGTACTGTCATATGAGTAAATAATGAAGAAGCCATGACAGATAGTCAGGAGAGCTTTCAGTCCCAAGAGTGATCACACTTTTAACTAATCATAGTGTGTTTTCATATTGGATTTCTTTCATGTGTGTGCTATTGGTTCTGAAAAAGTGATTTATTTCAGTGTTTCCTTGTGTTTAAAAAACAGAAGCTTAACCCTTGTTCTTTCAAGAGTAAAAGTAACCCTACAGGGTTTGTAATAAATATTTTAAGTGGATAAACTGAAGGAGGAAGGGAAAATAATCATGTCACGGAGGGATAGCAAGAATTTTATTTCAGGGTAATGACAGCTTCTGTTGTCTCTGCCATCAAATAACTGAACTTGGGAAGGCTGCTGCATGCAAATGAAGGCAAATTAAATATAGGTGTCCACATGATGTGTATCACCTTCATCTGAGTGGCAGATGGGTCCCCTCAGCAGAGGCCAAGCAGTGAATGCTGAGTGCTCCCATGTTGGAGATAGTCCCATGATGACAAGGTTAAGACTGGTTAATGGCACAACAGGGAGAGGCCTGCATTGCACCTTCCTTCACTGTCTTTAATTTTGGATTGGATTTCCTGCCTCGGTGCTGTCAGGCCACTATGCTTCTCCAGTGATGGAATTTATTTTATCAGTGTTTTAAATCACAAGAGAGAGAGGAATTGTATGCTGATTAGGTGATAAACTGTCACCATCCTACCAAGCTACTTCACACCTGTCTTGAAATCAATTGCTCATCCTGAGCACCACTGTTTGCAGCAGAGATTTGGAATGCCAGTTTGGGCAGCAGAACGCACCCTTCCAGAGCCATTTCACCTTTGCCTCTCAAAAAACAAACAAACGAACAAACAAACAAAAAAACCAACAAAAACAAACAAACCAAACCAAACCAACCAACAAACAAAAAACCAAATACCAAACAAAACAAAAAAAAAAAGGTAACCATTTGACTGTAGTTTCCCTGTCCACTCCAGGTTGCCAAATGTCAATTAAAGTCACTATCCTGGACTTTTTTATTTAGGGGAACTGAAACATGAGTAAGTTGAGTATTTTATTCACTTTGCTTCTACACGGACACCCTCTCGTCACAGGGGAGAAGCTTGAGTGCTCTTATGAGGTTGTGAGCTGTGTTGGCAGTGGTATATGCCTCTGGTAGGGTCTCCCTTGCTAGTCAGGTCTCAACTGAAGGGTCAGACAAAGTGTGACCATGGCCAAGATGGGTTCACCGGCCTCCCGGCAACCATCCTAGGAGAAGGACAACTCTAACTCCAAACCCGGGCAGATGGACGTCTGTAAGCCCTGTAAGGCCATCCATCCTGAGGACCTCACTTTCGCCGTCCAGACTCGCCAGGTCCTGGCAGATGAACCTCAGGAGTAAAGGGTGGGGACAGTTCTGCGCACACTGTGCCTCACCTGAAAAATCCACTGCGCAGGCTCCAGGGATTCACCCACACTTGCACAGCCCTGTAGCGACAGGCGAGGAACAAAACGGCAGATGATAAGGGGCACTGAAAGCCACAGACCCAACCCTGCATGCAGGCGGGTCGGAACATTGGTCACTCAAGACTGACCCTGAAGCTGAGAACATACACAGAATCAGTCTCAAGGAGAAAAGACAACTCAGAAAGCACCATGCCTCACCAATACTGCCTATGGAGACTTTCCACTGTGTCTTTTGCAACCGGACTTGCCTATCTCACATTGGTCTGTTTAGCCACCAGTGCACTTGCAGCAAGTGTGGGTAAAGCCCTTCCCAAACCTTCATTTGCGAAGCTGAGCCATGACGATTATTCACTTTGCACTGTGAGTCTGGTAGAATAAGGATCTGGTCCTGGGTCTCCAAAGCCATGCTGGCACACTGGCCATGTGTAGTGGTTTGACTTTGAGCCTTCCTGGGAGGCAGATCACATGGTTTCCTGCATCCAAGTGAAGTATTCCATCCTGTTTTACATCAGCTTAGTTATAAGAAAGGATACAAGGAAGTTTTGAGTCAGTCCTTTTCTGGTGGTGAAGAGCATCAGTCGTGGACCTGCTCTCTTCAGGGAGAGCTTCATGTCTCTTTCTGGAAAGCAGACCTTGTTTTTGTTCTTTAGTGTGTGTGTGTGTGTGTGTGTGCATATAGTAATATTAAGTTTCCTTTTCTTTTCTGTATATATATTTGTATAAATTCATACTGCTTTAGTAGTATTAGAACTCATTTTTCATCCACTGTTTTTTTTTCCTCCCTCCCCTCCACCTTTTCTCCCTGCAGCTGGGAGGGAGGGGGGAAGCAGTTCTTTTGGGGTCTCTGGATATTTGCCTTCATCCAGGGGTAAAGGGCCACACCATGGACCACCCTTGTGCATCACAAGGATCCAGTCAGATTCATGATTGTTCTCTTCCCAGAGGTACATCAACACATACCTTGCTGCAAAGATCCTACAGTTTTGCATCTCACTTTTTCCACATTCTGAAACGCCTTTGACGTTTCATAACCATGACTTTTAACATTCCCTAAAGTTGAATGAGACAAGAAATAACAAGGCACTTTGACCAACAAAAGAAGCGATTCTTCCCATGTGTTTGAATTATTTCTCTGATCTGGTAATAGGGTAAATCACTAGCAAGCTACAAAGTGGTGATGACTGTATAAAGAAAACCCAAAATTGTTTAACTTAACAAAATAGAACACACCCCTGAGGAGGATCTCCTCAAATGCTACTCATTTAAATGCTTTTAGTCCTCTAATTATGCTGAAAAACACATCTAAATCAAAAACCATTTTATATACTTAAGAATGGCTGAAATAAAAATTACTTTTACTTACAAGTGATCATGTAATATTAAAATACCATTATCACATTTATCTGTTTACCAGCTGGAGTCCTAATTGAAATTTGTTCAGAACTCATAATAGCATTAGGTCATGTTTTGCTTACAGAATTAAGCAATGATTACATCTGTGGCTTTTGTTTTTAATTAGGTTTTTTCAGTTATCTGGGAGAGATAGAACATTTCAGAATCGTAATTCACGTTTTGATTACAATGGCAAGAGAACAAACTGAGTCATCTTACAGAAGAATGTGTCACTGTGTAATTTACATTCCTGACTCTGGGACTGTTAAATCTTGAGTGTACTTTGATTTCCTGTCACTCATCAGTTATGATAATTGGGTTTTGATGGCAACAAGTTGCTGGGGTTTGCACATTTGGAGATCTAAAATGACTTTTTACAAAAAAGAGATGATTGTGTATTGTGTCTTACCCTCCTGGTGGTAGGACGGAAGGATCACTTTGAATCCAAAGAACTGAAAACCAGACCATGCAGCTGAACACAGCCGGGGTGAATTTTACAGAGGGTCTCAAGTGCAGTCATAGCTCTGATTCAGAAAAGTATTTCAGCATATGCCTTCATCATTCATCCCAGCCTACAAACAGACACACGATTACTCATCTGCTTTAGGTTAAAGATCTTGCTGAGTATCATCCTACAGAAAGGGCAAGCCCTGGCAAGCAGCAAGCCCAAAGGGAGACTTCAGGTGCTCTTGTCACTGGGTAAAGACACTAACTGCTCGCTAGTAATAAACTGACTCCAGCTGTTCCTTGGACTAGGAGAAGTGCCCTGCCTGCTCTCTTCAAACTCTTGCTTAGCTTGTTGCAAGTACCCATGTTTGAAAGAACAGGAAAGTAACTCCACAAGACAAGACAGGGAATAATCATCCTTAATCTGCTGGAATGAGTTACAGCTGAGAGAGTGAGCAGCCCCAATTGCCCTTCTGTGCACTCTGGGGACATGAGGGGCATCCATGGCCCAGCAAAGCTCCCACCTCCACAGATGTACACGTCCCATGCTGTGCCACTTCTGTGCTATCAAACAACACACAGGAAAAAAAAGAACCTGGACGTGGTCGGACATGGGCATTTGGTGGTAATGTTTGCTGGGCAAGTGCTTGTGAAGATGCATGAAATAGGGTTGGTAGACTGTGGTGATGGGAAAAGAGCAAGGTCATTTATTTCTAACACACCTATAGAAATGTGAGGCACACAATGACAACAGTAAGACACCAAGTCTGATGAGCTTACATGATAGTGACTGGTATCCCTGGAGGGGTTATTGGAATTGTATGATTATAAAAAATAGGCTTAGAAGGGATGTTGAGATATAACATAATCTACTCCCCTGCCGAGATGAATAAAGGGGTGAATTGCCCATAAGACACATTGTAATTCTCTTGCTCCACTCAGAGCCAGAGGAGTTCAGCAGTTTTCCTGTGTCCAGCTGGAAAAACAGCTTTCAGGAACGGAAACAAGAATTGTAGAAAATTCAGAATGGAGTCAAGAATGATCTAGAGTTTAAAATACATCTGCAGCATTCAGTCAGTCTCTGCAAATGAGTATAACCAGTTAATACTACTTACTTGTAGACTTGGGTTCAAAGTGCCTGACCTGATTTCCCCACCTACACACCAGAAAATTGTCCTGCTCCTTACTGTGTCTCTCTGTGCCAAAGCAATTACTTTTCTGTTGACCAGAGCCACTGCTCCAGTGGCTCAGTCCTTTATTACTTGTTTCTGAGTAGACAGGGAGAGGTTTTCCCCCCATTGCTAAATGAGAATGTGGTACCTGTACCAGGACACATATACCATGGGTATTTTCAGTGAGCACAGGAACAGAGTCAGTACCTCTCACTGGGGCTGGTTAAATGCATCCTTTCCCTCCTTGGAGTAATAGATCTACAGGGGAATCATTCTCAGTGGTTATTCTGGACCAAAGGACTGAGAGGTTTTGGGCAGGCTGACAGTTTCTTCTGGGATGTGATGCTCACCACTGCTTGCAAGGGAGGAAAAGGACCTTCCCATAGCAGTCCTCCCATGCCAAGCTCCTGCTATGCTCTGCTTTCTGTGACCACTGAGAGCCAATGGACACTGGGCTGAGAGTCCTCCTTGATTCAAAACAGAGGACTTTGTATCTCTGCTTATATGAACTTGCAGTTTTTAAAAAGCCATGTGAGGTCTAATGTAAGAGGGCAGAAACATTGATTTTGCTAGGGTTTTTGGAAAAGCAAGCATCAAGTTCTTTGCTCTTTACATTGACTCACTTGCAGGATCTGAGAGATCCAGGCAGCCTGCACAGGACAAATATCTGTGCTTATGAAGAGACCAATCTGTTACTGATGACACCTTGCACTGTCAGGAGGCCACACGAGGATGCAGATGTGGGCAACATCCCACATGGGACAGGTGCCAGCCACAGAAACATGGACACACTCAGAGGCTCAGACTGCAGTGGCTGCACAGGGAAAGCTGAGAGCAGAAAGAATAAAAGTGGTGCTGAGATGAGATAAGTTACATTGGGGATGAATGTGAGAGAAGGCAGTTCCTGTCACTGCTTACAGCCACCACAACCTTCACTGAGGACCAGAGTGGCAGCAAACAGCGGTGCTGTTATGAGCAACCTGTCTTAGTCTTGCTCTAAATGTTCTTTTTTCTAACCAGTGAAGGTTTAGGGGTTTTTGTCAGTGAAAAAGCAGGGGACAATAAGAATTGATGGTCATTATTTATCAAGTCTGGGAGTCAATTTTATTTCCAGTCTAGCTTTGGATCAGCTAACACTGGGACTCAAGCCTGCCCTTTCCACAATGTAAAGCAGTAACCCAGCTCCCCAAACACTGGTTATGCTGGGACTGTTTGGAATTTAGCAAAATTCCTTCTTGGATGTGAAAAGTCCTTCACAAGCAAAATTTCAGTGAAGAGAGTGCACTGCCACAGAAAAGTGCTGGCTCATTTCCTAAATTCAGAGTAGAAAAAAAAAGATCCAACTCAGTCTAAACATTAATGTAACACCATTAAAGCATTGTAACAAAAATAACTCTGGCCTGAAGATGTAGAGATTTAAGTGAGACTAGAATAGGCCTTTAATTACTTCCATTTTTACTCTTCAGCAGCCTCAACAGGACTAAAATAGTTCCATCTCTCCTGTTCCCACTGTGTCAGTAGGACAGAGTCCTGCATAAGGATTCACACACTTCCTAATGTTGTGCCTCCTTAGACACAACAATACCTCCCTTAGCTTTCTCTCCCCTCCCACAGCAGGCATTCAGAGTGGATCAGCCATACCACAGCCAAAATGAGAGGCAGGCAGGTGGGTTTCCTTTTTAGTATCAGCTCTGTCCCTTTTCTCCCTTCCTTATTCTGGAGGAGATGCAGATGGCAGTCACTCCCTTTGCTGTGTGTGTGACTGTCTAGACAGAAAAAGTCCCCCCCCAGCTTGTGTAATTTTCTGAGCTGCCTTCTGCTCACCTCCACCTCCTCATTTTCCTCTATCTGCTATCCACATTCTCCATGTTGCTATTGGTCCTCTGGAAATGAACACATCAAAGCCATAAGTAGTAGCTTTTTCGATGCTCCTATGTCCTCTCTCCCCCTTCTTCTTTTAACATTAATATTAATAGCTACTGTACCTATCTTTACTGTTGCTTTCTTCTTGATCCTCAAGGGAGTAAGCTTTTCTTGGACTTTCTGCTACTGTGAATGCTCATTTGAAAGAAAGCTAGGGCATGCTGGGAAGCACAACACCAGTGATGCCTGTGATACAATATTGGGCAGAGCAGCAAAGATATTAAATGTTATTGTACTTATCAGAAGAGTCAAACATTCTTTTATCCCTGCCACATATAGCTGGGGTTCTTTTCCTTGTTGCTTTCCTAGCAAAAATAGCTTTTTAATCAGTCCAAAATCTCCAAGGAGAAGAAAAAAATAAATAACCTCTTTCCTATGCCCTTCTTGATGCTATTTCACAGGGCTGCTGCCTGAGGAAAAAAGAAGCAAGTGCTGCTTCCTGCCTGTTGTCAAACCACAAACACACACACACACGCATATATACACTACAGGGACACGCATCACCAACACCCCCACCACTGCTATTATTTAAAGCACTGAGTTAACAAGCTCCTACCCTCCAAGGTTTGTCTGCCTGTTGCTGGTCCCTGGGGCTGAGAGCTGAACTCCCCGTGCCTGCATCAGCCCGGTTCTCACATTTGTATTCTGTGATGTGGTTACGTGTCTGGAGTGCTGGGAAGAAATCTCCCAGGTTTTATTTCACTTACACACATATAATGGAAAAAGGGCAGCACATGGTCAGCATGAGGTTTCTGCTCCATGGGGCCTGCATGCAGCCCATGCTGAAGGTTGCTACCTTTGGTGCCCAAAAGGCTGAAGGTGAATTTCTTAATGCCTTTGTCACAAGGAACAGGTACCGTGGTAATAATGAAACTCACTGTAACCCTCAGAGTGAGTTATTCTAAGCATGATTTCTGCCTGAATGAGTGTAAATGTTATTATTTGCTCCTATTTTGACACCAGAGATCAACTCCCTTTGAAAGCAAGGACTTCTTTAATGTGCAGAAGTACAGAATCATAGAATAATATGGTATGCTGAGTTGGTAGGGACCCATCAGGATCATAGAGTCTAACTCCCAGCCCTACACAAAAAATGCACCTGGGGCAGGAGGGATTGGGGCACTCAAATGAGACTCCCCTTACATTTCTTTTGTGACATGTGCTGCAACTGGACACAGTGATGTGTAATCCCCCTCCTCTCTCTCCCCCAGAGCTGCTGCTCCTGTGACACCAGCCATTGTTATGACCATTGGAAAGACCTCCATGAGCAGCAATGGGCTTGCATCAGAGAGAAAGGACTGAGGAAGGTCATGGTGCTGGCTTTCAAGTTATGGCCCATTTCCATCTTTTCCTTTTCCTTCTCCAGCAAAACTTTTTGCAGGCTGATAGACACAGACTGGCTGTTCTTTTAGTCTCATCATAGTCTGGGCAAATCTCCCCTACTGTGCCCAAAAGGCTGCAGGACTGAAATGTGCTGTACTAACACCACAGCTATGACTTGGGCAGAAAACTGATAGGGGGAAAAGAACAGTACTTTTAGTTACAAATGGGAGAGAAACACCAAGTACTTGTGTGAAAGCCCACTGCACCTAACCAAAGGAGCTACAGAATACAGAGACACAGGTCAAGCTCCTATTGCAGTCTTTTTGGAGAAAAAAAAAGCTTCACATAAGAAAGGTCTTATGTGCAGCCGTGCCAGCTTCATCCATTTCAGCTCCAACCTGCAGCACCACAAGAATTCTAAAAGAAGAATAGCAGATTGTTTGCTACGAGAGTCAAGACTCATTAGTCTAATAAGCAAAAGGAGATGGGGGGACCTATTTGCTTGTAGTAATCATCAGTTTGATCTTTTAAAATGCTGCAGCAGCCTCAGAATCTAACAGATTCCTTGTGTTTGCAAACGTGAAGCCTAAATAAAGTTTCAGGCAGTGATGCTTTTGAGATTTCTGCAGGAAATCTGATAGGAAAATTCAAATGAGGTCATATGCTTTGCTACTTGTCTACAAGATTCTCCCAAAGGTCTTCCTGCTTTCCCAGCTTATGAGCCTAATTAACCCCCTGCACCTGGTTGCCTGGCATGGAATTTTAAGTCATTATGGGGATGTGTGGCTTCTTTAGCAGCATGTCAAAGTCTTCATGTCACAATTCAGGCACTGGAATTTGCCTTGCACTTCTTTGTTCAGTGTTGCAGGGGGTGGCCAGCTACCCACACATGCAAAAACTTCACTGAAGGGACCAATTTACAGGCACTGTTTGGACCAAATGGGATAACAATTCCCCCAGAGGGTCTTGCAGGTTTCCGCAGCACACTGGAGCAGGAGGCTTTGAGTCAGAGCTGTCCTTCGATGTTTTAAACTACTTCACAGGCATTAACTATGCCCATTTCATACACACAATCCTTCCTTAACCAGCTCCCCTGAGCAACAGGAAAGGTGTGTGAGGTTTCTGCATATTCAGCTGGCAAGGGACAGCCTGAGGAATCTACACTGCTCACAGAATTCTTTACACATTCCTCGTTAGAGAGTTTGGATTGAAAGAATAAAAACAGTAACTGGGGAAAAAAGTCTAGGAGCAACAAGAAGAGCTCCACAAATCAGACAAGAGCTTTGGCACAGGCTGCTATGGAGGTTGCCTTTTCTGCACTTTTGTTTCCATTGCAGTAATGAATGCCTGGCTACCCTGTGACTTGGTGATCCAGAGAGTGCACCTATATGTACTCCACTGCTCTCTCAGACTCTATCACACCCTGATGTTCAAGGCTTTTTCATGGAGTGCAGAAGCCAGAGTCAAACTTTCTCCAGTGGAGGACTTCAAACCTTCAAATTTCACCTCCTCAGTGGGTGCTTTCCCCACTACACCAATAGGTAAAAAGCAGCAGAAGTACTTTAAGAGTCTCCAAATTTATGATGTTCATTTAAGAATGATTTCAGATTTCAGGACAGATAAGCCTAAATGACAGTCTTGCAAACTTCTTTATTGCCTTGCCTCTTGGTTGGTTCAGAGGACTCAATGCTCAGCACATTAGATGCTGTAAATAATACAGTACCTACACAAGTAACTATTTTCCCCATTATACATTACAAAAGGAATTGGAGAGATGCTCAGGAATGTACTAAATTTACACTAATTTTACTGTACTGAATTTAAAACAACGTCAATGCCTGTAACCTGAGCCAGCTTGGAGAGATGCAGTTTCAGTATGATCATGTCCAAAGAAGGGCAACAAAGCTGGTGAAGAGTCTGGAATACAATTCCTGTTAGGACCAGCTTAAAGAGCTGGGGGTGTTTAGCTTGGAGAAAAGGGAGCTCAGGGGGAACCTTATTGGCCTCTAGAACTACCTGAAAGGAGATTGTAACCAGGTCAGGATCAGTCTCTTCTCCCAAGTAACAAGTGATAGGAAAAGATGAAATGGCCTTGGGTTTCACTGGGAGAGGCTTAGTTTGGTTATTAGGAAAAATTTCTTCACAAAAAGGGTTGCCAAGCTTTGAAACAGGCTCCTTAAGGAAGTGGTGAAATTACCACACCTGGAAGTGTTCAAAAAATGTGTGATGTGGCACTTGGGAATGTGGGTTGGTGGTGGACACAGCGGTGCTAGGCTAGCTGTTGGACTGATGATTGCAGAGGTCTGTTCCAACCTCACCAATTCTATCATCATATACATTGCAGACATCAAGCACTCTCTGTCTAAACTTCTCTCTCCACCTTAAGGAGTATTTAGGTTCCTTTTTTATAGCTGGGCATGGTAAATTTTCATTTCTAGAGGAATCCTTATATATTGGAAATCCTCTCTGCTGTCAGAAAAAGGTAAGCAAGTCTTTCATTGAATTTGCAGGCTGCCTTCTACGATGCAATCATTGCAGCGGCCTTGGTGACATCCATCTTGATTTAACTCCACTTTGCATGTTGTTGTCCTATATACTGAGACAGCAGTAGATTTTTCTATGACCAGTAATGGACTGTTGAAACAATCAAGTGTACTGGAACAATTTCCAAAATTATCAGGAATAAGCTGAATAAAAAGAATATCTTTCAGCAAAAAACTTAATAAATGGCATGTCACTTTCTTTTTAACAAATCAGGTGATGATGACATAAATTCTAACAGTATAGAAACTCTGCAGGTTCCTAAAGATGAGCTCTACAGCAATTTGCTATGTGTATATTAAGTCAGCCTTTACAAACAGTTAGTGCTGCTAAACGTTGTCACCGATGTAAATAACTGTTCTTTATGGTTTAAAACATCTTCTAAGAAAATACCACTGCCCTATTACATTCTGTTGTAATGATTTGATTAACCATTTGATTAACCAATTGATTAACCATTTATGTCAAGTACCCATAAGTTCTGTGACCTACTGAATGCAGCATTTACCTTGACTCAGGAGTTTGCATCCACAAGTGTTACTTAGTAGGTGACTTTCCCTTTCACTGATTCAGTTTCTGCAGATATAAAACAGGGATAATGATAATGACCTCCTTAGTAATGCAATTGGGGATTTACTAATAACCTAATCATTATTGGGGAATAAAACTTGATGTGAGGAACCATTTATTAAAGCATTCCCATGGCTTATACACACTCAAAGTGATTTCTGAATGGAGCCTCAGAGGGAAGGTTGGTGAAAAGTGTACCAAAATGAAAGCAGCAAAGACCTAAAGCTCATGGCCATATCTGCCACAAATAGGTGTGCATCAAGGCATAGATGTGCACAAATTCTCAGTAGATCCTCCTCTGTATGTCCCTCCTCAACCTGCCTCAGCTACTGCTTTTGCTGAAGGAGGAGGAGGTGAGGTGTATTTCTTTAATTTTTTTGGTGCAAAAATACAGCATTCTTCCATGTTCAACCTGGTCACCAAAAGAGTAGCAAACACTTCCCCTGAAGCTGTTTTTGTAGCATTACCTCCATCAGTAACAAGGGAAAGGATGAGGAGGAACTGTTTTCAGAACAGGTATATTGGGTACAGGTGGAGAGAGCTCCCTCATACTGCCTGGAGCACACACTGGGGCCTTTCAGATCATGGCAATGAACAATATACAGAAACTTCATCTCCCACCTTATTTTGCTTCTACATGGACAATCTGAAATGTTAATAATGTATTTGTTTTTCTTTTCCCTTCTATCTAGCAACCTTTTTCTCCATAAACTCTTTGTCACACATTCCCATTTCAGCCTCTGCAGAGCACTTGGCTTTCCCAGATGCAAAATTTGCTTGGACTGCAAAACTCTGAGATCTGACTGGTGAAAAATGTGGCTCTTTGGCTCCTACCATCCTCTCAAATGAGGATTTTAGCCTCTGTGTTTAATTCTGAAAGTAGGAATTCATCACTGCAAGTAAGGTTGTAATTAAACATCTGAAGCACAAGTAGTGTTCTCCTCTATCCTTCCAGTTGCGGGGAATGATGAGGGAATAAACAGGAAGAACAGCTGACTAATACCCAACTCTGAACCTGGTGTCACCAGCAGAATTTTGGTATTTCTGATCATTAGTTGGTCTGCATGTGTGCTGGTTTAGAGGTAAACCAGCAGGAGAAATAAATGCAACTCAGAATGGGATTGCAAGTCAGAATAACAATTTAATAAAAGATCACAAAAAAAACCCAACACCGAAACAGAAAGAAAATTTGTGCCACAAAAACACCAGATGTACAGCCCAGCACAGTGGGGCACAAGCAGAGTGGAGCTCACCAACCCTGTGCTGAGCACCACATGGCCCTGCTTTGAGTTCAAAGTAAAAAGAAAACAAGATACCTGCTGGTGAAAGTGATGGTTGCAATCTGGTGGCAGTCTCAGTCTGATTCGAGGCTCTGGTCCTCCTCTGGATCTGAAGAGAGCCCCCAGTCTCAAACCCCAAGCTTATATCCACTTGGGCTCAAATGGGAACACCCAGTCCCACCCCCTGGGTGGAGACTTAAACAATGGGTGATTTACTCTGTGAGGTGAACAATGGCATATTTTTTGCATCACCGATGGCCCATTAGCAGATATGACCCCTCAGGTGGGTGTGGAGGCAGGAAAACTTCCTTATCTCACGGAAGTTCCTAAACACCCAGTTTGTAGCCTGAGGGGTTGGATGTTCCTTAGACAATTGCTGCTAATGGGCCATTGTGAGCAGTTTGTGGGAAAAATGACATAGAGGGTTTTAGAATACACACCTACACAGTGGCAAACTGTTCCTGGCTACTAAAACCAGGACAGCATGACACCAGGCCTGCTGGTAACAGATTGGTTATGCCCATCCCAAAGGAGGAAAAGGAACTTTGTACAGGAGATAGTAGGGCTCATTGAAAGAGCTTTAAGATACCTTTGAAGGGGAAAAGGGATAAAACCAGGCTTGGTACACACAAGCCGGGATCAGCACACCAGTATTTGAGGAATGCTGTGCTAGCAAGGTTCTTCAGTCTGCTGTCTCAGTGGAGGTAGAGAAGGAGATCCACATGTCAGCAAAGACACAAGGCGTATTGATGTGTTCGATACAATAGAAGTGCCTGAGAATGATCACATAGGAATTAGGGCTTCTCACCCAAAAAGACGGTGGGATCCATAGCCCAGCCGAAGGGCACCTACACCAATGCCTGCAGCATGGGCAACAGGAGTTGACACCATTGTGCAGCTGGAAAACTATGATAAAGTTATAACAATAGAAACATGTTTGGATGACTTGCACAACTGGAGTGCTGCAATGGATAACTATAAATTCTTCAGAGGGGACAGGTGAAGAAGGAGAGGCAGTGGGGTAGCCCTGTGTGTTAGAGAGTGTTTTGATTATCTGGGTTTAATGATGGTGACAAAAGGGCTGAGTGTTAATGGGTAAGAATCAGGAGAAAGGCCAACAAGGCAGATCCCATCATGGCAATCTGTTACAGAAAACCTGACCAAGATGAAGAGACAGGCGAAGTACACTATAAGCATTTGGAAGGAGTCTCATGATCACTAGTCCTTGTTCTTGTGTGGATCTTCAACCTACCAGATGCATGCTGTAAATACAAAACAGCAGAGAAGAAATAGTCCAGAAGGTTCCTGGATTTATCATGGAATAATAGAAATTTTGATTTGCAGAGAAGTAAGGAGGGTGTTAATCAGAATTGCTGCCTTGGACTTAGGGAGGGAAGACTTTGGCCTGTTTTAGGGGCCTGGTGGAGAAAGTCCCTTGAGAGGCAGTCCTGAAGGTCAGAGGTGTCCAGAAAGATTGGATATTCCTAACAAGGAAAGGTTAAAGGCACAGGAACAGGTCAATCCCAAGTGCTGAAAAAAGAGTTGGCAGGGAAGAAGACCAGCCTGGCTGAACAGTGAGCTTTGGCTGGAGCTCAGGGAAGAAAAGAGAGTATATGACCTTTGGAAGAGGGAAACTCAGGAGGACTAAGGGATATTGTGAGGTTATGCAGGGAGAAAATTAGAAGAGCCAAAGCTAAACTAGAACTCATTTTGGCTACTGCCATAAAAGACAATAAAAATGTCTTTGTAAGTACAATAGCAACAAAATCAGGGCTAAGGAAAATCTCCATCTTTACCGGATGCGGGAGAAAACATAATGACAAAAGATGAGGAAGAAGCAGAGGTACTTAATGCCTTCTTTATCTCAGTCTTTAATAGTAAGATGAGTTGTTTCCAACCAGTATGTGTTTATGAAAGGTAGACCTTGTTTGACTAACCTCATCTCCTTCTGCAATAAAGTGACCAGCCTAGCGGATGAAAGGATGTGTACTCCAGTGAAGCATTTGGCACTGTTTCCCACAGCATTCTCCTGGAGAAACTGGCTGCTCATGGCTCAGACTCTTCAATGGGTAAAAATCTGGCTGGATAGCTGGGCCCAGAGAGTGGGTGTGAATGGTGCTGCATCCAGCTGGTGGCCAGTCACTAATGGTGTTCCCCAGGGCTCAATTTTGGAGCTAGTACCATTTAATACATTTAACAATGATCTGGACAAGTGGATCAGCAAGTTTGCAAATGATACCAAGAGGGGTGGGAGTGTTGATCTGCTGAAGGGTAGGAAGGATCTGCAGAGGGATCTGGACAGGCTGGACAAGCAGGATCGATGATCCAAGACAAGTTGTATAACATTCAACCAGACAAAGGGGCAGGTCCTGCACTTGGGTCACAACAACCCCAGGCAGCACTACGGGTTGGGGGAAGAGTGGTTGGAAAGCTGTCACAGCGGAAAAGGAACCAGGGGTGTTGGTCAACCAGATGAACATGAGTCAGCAGGTGATGATGATGTCCAGATGGCCAAGAAGGCCAATGGCATCATGGCTTGTATTAGAAACAGTGTGATCAGCAGGATCAGGGCAGTGACCTGTGTCCAGCTTTGGGCCCCCCACTACAACAAATATATTGAAATGCTGGAGCATGTCCAGAGAAGGGCAATGAAGTTGGTGAAGTATCTGGACTATAAGTCTGATGAGGAGCAGTTGAGGGAGCTGTATTGTTTAGCCTGAAGAAAAGAGCAAGACCTTACAATTCTCTACAACTGCCTGAAAGAAGATTGTGGAGACGTGGGTGTCAGTCTCTTTTTCCAAATAACAAGCAATAGGACAAGAGGAAATGACCTCAAGTTGTGCCTGATGTTTAGATTGGATATTGGGGAAAATTGCTTTATGAAAACTGTTTTCAAGCATTGGAATTGCCAAGGGAAGTGGTAGAGTCACCATTCCTAAAGCTATTTAAATGATGTGTAGATGTGCTCCTTAGGGACATGGTTTAGTGGTGGACTTGGCAGTGCTGGGTTAACAGTTGGACTTGATGTTCTTAGGAATCTTTCTCAAACTAAATGATTCTATGAGTCTTCTACAGTTCAGTTTCTTGAACTGTACAGAAAGGACTCCGAAGAGAGGTCAGTCATGGGCTCTGATGTGAATGGCTATACCAAATAAAGAAGGACAAGCAGAAAGGGAACATTATGTGCCTTTGGTAACGACAACAGCAAATTAAATGCTTAGACTTGTGGGTAGGCAAGATGTCTAGGGGTTATGCAGGCCTGTTTTCAACCAAATCTCTTGTTCAACTGCAATCAACCACTGACAATATCTAGATGATACTACTAGGAGACCATTGTACATGTCTCTGTATGACATGTCTCCCTTCTAGGGACTTTTCAAAATGATGAATCCAGACTTGACAAAGACAGTGGGTTACTGGGGAACAAATCCTGCTGAATTCTCCTTTACTGTAAAAAAAATTATATAAAAAAAATCCTATCTCTTCACATCCTGAAGTCTCTCCTCTCTTGCATACAGTAATCTTTTTCTGTTCATTTAATGGCAATCATGGTCAAGGGCTCTAACTGACAGAAAGTTCCACAGCTGCAGCAATGCACAAAGCAGTGCCGACCACTACAAGATGCAGTCTGCTTTCATAGAGGCTGTGGTTGCTACACAAGGAACAAGCTCTTGTAGTCAGAATGCTGGAATGGGTGGAACAGGAGACAAAAATCAAAGGAAGTCAGCATTCTTGTGTATAAGCACTGACTCAAGAACAACACTTTCTTAGCTGGAGTAGGATAAAAACATGTGAAGGAAGAAGAAATCTGAGCCCCATGAGGATCAGTCTGCAACTGGGGAGCTAACTCTTCCCATAGTCTTTATCCTGGCTTTACTTTTCATAGTCAAAAGCATTACCTTAAGATCTATGCATAGTCTTCATCAAATGAAATCTCTAGGAATTATGAAGGTCTAGCATCAGTGGAAAGCAGTTTAGATGGAACCATGATTCATTTCAAAGTTCATATGTACTGAATATAAATGAACACAGCCAAACTGTAACAAACATTGGCCTTTCAACTCTTGGTGGTATGAGAAGCAACCAAGAGGCTCTAGCTTTTCACAGAGGCCATATGCTGAAATTTTTTAAAGACAAGCAGACTGCTCAGTGGGAAACTTGAAGAAGAGGTGGCTGGACAGTGTGCAGCCAGTTTGGCTTTGCAGCCACACACTGGAGACTGTTTTCTGAGAGAAGCAAAAAAAGGCTCTGATGTTCACTTTACACCAGTGTAAATAATATGGACTGTGCACATCAGCAAAGAGAATGCAGCTTAGATGAGAGCTAGTCCAGAGAGAGAGAAAATTTGTCAACCTGCAAGTCTGCTCTGCAGGTATTTCTGTTGTTACAGATGTACAAAACCCCCAGTGACATGTTGTTTGAATCGAATTGGGCCCAGGTAAGGACTGTTGTAAGAAACACAATTGCCTTCGTCCTTAGCTCACTGATGTGAGCCCTAGTTGCACTGTCAGGAGTACTCCCAGCACTCCTGGTAAATGACTGGGGAGGGACGTCTCACGCAAACTCAAGAGACAAATTATATTAAAAATTAAAAGTGGAAAAGCAAACAGCTCGACTGGGACTTGGAAGAATAATAGTTGCACTGTGTGTTTTTCACTCACAGCTTAAGTTCTCACGGCTGAATAGCTGTTGGAAATACTCAGGATTTGATTTGGCAAATCTCGCACATGTGGAATCCCTGGGAGTTAGGACCACTCTGTCCTGACTGTGCTCTTTTTACCTGCTCATTTCTGCTTCACTCTCACCATTGTATGATGTACCAACAGCATATGTGGGCAAGTCCCAGCTGCCATCTTTTTTCCCAAGAGAGGTGCTTACATGACACAAAAACCTGAATGAAATGCACAAATGCCCTAAATCTGGAAATCTTACTCAGGTTCCCATCCAGGTACCATTTCTCTGCAGAGAACTGGTTTTCTGTGTTTTCTCTTTTGGAAGCAGTTATGCAATGGTTTCTGTTTGAAGGTTTCCTGTCTTGGGGAAATAACCTTTGGATGGCCATGGTCCTAGTCATGCATTCCTTTGGCCATGCATAGCTTTCTTAAGCCGTATTTATGCTGTGCTAAGCGCAGTAAATCCAGGGCCTCTAGTCTCTGCAGCAACACACTGAACTTTCAAACCAGTTGCTAGGAAGCTAAAGCTTTCACAGCTATGGGTGGTTGTATCAGTGAGCCCTCAAGAACTGGCACCACCCCAATGGCAGAGGCCAGGCACAGGGGATATAAAGCATAACTCCTTTCCTAAGGTCATCCCAGGAGATACACTGGATTCTAGCCTTCCTAAGCCTGCTATAGGATGAAATAGACTTCTGTATAGAACAAACCAGGCAATTAAATGTTGATATACCTAATCATCTGATCTTTAAGAAATACATATCCAAAACCATTAGCAAAGTCTCCATCCTCTATCATTCGTCCCCCTTTATTTGCAGTGCTCCACTGAGATATTCAGCTATGGTGGGCAGGGGTGCAGAGCTGAAAAGCCACCCAGAGCCCTGTCCTATGCAGATAGGCAGGGCTGGCAGTCCCGCGTATCCTAGTCTGTTCCATACTGGCCTACTGCTGTGACAAAACCTTGTATGCCTGGCCAGTTTGGGTTTTGTAACTAAAGGGACTTATTTCACTGCAGGTGTAGAGGTGGGGGAAAAGACGTGATACTATCAAAAAGCTTTTCCAACCTCAACAGCCATCAGACTTGAGTTCAGCCTTCTGGAAAACAGGTCCATCCTCCTGCCAGTGACAATTATACTCCTTCCTCAACACTTTTTTTCTGGTGTTTGGGGAAAGGTAGAATATTCCTGACCTACAGTTTCCTTTACTGGATCCAGGCCCCACCCTTCAAGATCTATGTGCTTGCACTCAGCTCAATGCCAGAATTGCCATAACCATTAGTAAACTCTGTGCCAGATGGACACTGAGGTCTTCCCCACTGCTTTCTGTGTGTTTACAAAATATGCCCCTGCACCTACACGAACATTACTCATGCACTGCTTTTATTTAAAGACTAGATTCCAAGACTTCTATCTGTGCTGGTAACACATCCTGAGCTAGTTTCATAAGGACAGAAACTGTGCTAGTTTCAGGGGGACTCTTCTGTGCTAATGAGTGTACCAGTATCTGGGTGAAGATTTTTAGTCTTCCGCAATTGCCTGCAGCAAGGTCCTCACACTCTGTCCTTCCTGTGATGCCCCACTCTCTGAAGGAGTGAAACTGCCCTCTACCCATGGGATCCTGCTGCAACTTCTGCAGTCTCTTGCAGAACACTTCTGCAAGAGAAGTTGGTCATGAAGGTCACCTTGTACATCTTCTTAATCACTTACCACCATGTACCTGAGAATCCTGTCTTGTATGAAATCCAAGGTCCTGATGTAACTTCAGGTCAAAGCCTTAAAAGATTTTTTTAAAGTGGTGACTAAGCATTCATCAGAAAATGAAATGATGTTGGGAGAAAGTGCGAATAGGATCTATCCTTATTTTAAAATTCAATTAGCAGCACAACCATGAAGAACAGCCCTGTGGTTACGTAGATTTAGTAAAGTCATTAAGATCTCAGATTACATGGGGTACTATTTCCCCTTACTCTCCCTTTTCCTGCCCCCAGCAATCCTGCCTGTTTTCAGCCTATCACAATACAAACGGAAACAAATCACCAGGGGTTAAACAGCCTAAATTGGATTACAGTCACTCTGTTCAGAAAATAGAGTATTGCTGGTAATTGCATTCCATTGAATAAATATCTCTACACTAGTTTACATCACATTAGTATTCTGACAATGATTATTCTCATTGTAATTTGCCTGTCCATGAATCAGTGCAACACAGAGCTCAGAATCCAAACAAATTATGTGTTTTGAGTCCTGTTATTTGTTTCAAATATTAAACAACAGCCTGCTTGGACATTAATAAAATCTTACATCAAAAAACCCTAGACCATTCTTCTTTCAATCTTCCTGAAGAATTATGAGCCAAATAACTCAAGGCCCAAACTTGTTCCTGCTGAAGTCAGTATTTCTATTAATTTCCCTTGCTTCATAACCATCAAAATTTCTTTTATTTATATCACAGTTGCTGGTTCCAAAATATTTATGGATACTCTGTGATGCCTATCTTAATACCAAAGAATTTCAGCCTAAAACAGGCTGGCACAGTTAGGGGTAAATGTCACACTTGATTACTTCTCAGGTATTTTATTCCAGCTACTAGATAACTGCCTGACTTAGTCAGAAGTCTCTATACCACCCTCCCCACAAGCCGGCTTTACTAGCACCACTGACTGCAGCCTTCCAGCAGCTCAACCACTTTGATTTCTTTCAGTGCCTGCTGTTCTTCACTTTTTCAGGGAAAAAGACAATGGCCTGACAGGCAGATAAAACAGGATATCAAACAATAAAAGTAAAGTACAATTTAGTCTGGCAGTTCTCTAAGCTTCATGGGGTCACGGGAGACACATCTCAAGTTTCTCAGTTTCTTTGTTCCTCTAGCTGAATTTGTCTCCAAGACCTTTGATGTTGCCTAGGGGAGTTTACGACTCCCCAGTTCAGTGGGCCAGCTGTGCTGCAACTAAGAGCATCACCAGTGTTTGTGGGCCAGCAAGCTCTGGTGTGGAGGTAAAAAGATAAGAGAAGTCAACACTGGCAGATAGACCAAAATGCCACTTCAACCCTTGCTGTCAGCTCAAGAGCAGCCACATGACCGCACTGAGCACGTTTTGTAAGGCAGCCCATAGCCCTCCCTTGAAAGAAATACCCAATAGCTGGATATCTTACAGTGGGCATTTGTGCTAATTATTTCTTTCCCTTGCCATAGGTCCAGTAATTAAAAAGAGTCCCAGGAGAACTACAGCATTATTTTCTCTCTGCCACTGAGCACCAGCACAGGCTATAAATGACAGGGAGACTCAATTATACTGTGCAACTGGCCAAAGTGCCTGTCTATCTCCTCTGTCCCATCAGAATGTTATAGGAATTGATGTTTCCATGTTTGCAGGAGAATTATCTTGGTGATTATGACTTCTTACGGCACTACTTTGCATGGAAAAGGTTTTTGGGAAGAGATATTACCCTTCTTGCATAAAAAGAAAGAAATAAAGTTTGTGAGGGCAAAGGAAGAGGGGACTGACATGAAAGAACTGAGATGAGTATGATAATCAAGACTTGAATTAGTTGCACCTGTATAAGTATAAAGCTGAGAAGCTGATCATTGTTTACAATCTGAATGTAATATTTGAATAAGGCTATCAATAATGGACCGCTGCTGGGAGGCAAAACCTACCGTGGCTGGCATTTTCCAAAGAATTATGGCACCTTGGAGTCCAATTTTCACAGGACTCCAGACTGTAATCTTGTTGATAAATCACTTCCATATGTAGGACTTGATGCTAAACATTGAGAATAATCCACATTTTACTGCCGGTATGAAGTGCATAAGAGAGAAACAAAGTGTGTTGCAAAAACTGTTAGGAAACTGGAAAGTGGGAGCAGTGCAGGGCTGTGTGAAAGTAAAATACAGCAAGGAGATTAGTACTCCTGGCAGCTGACACCATATATGCCAAAGACTGAAAGTGTCACTTTCATCACTGTATACAGTGGTGACTGTCTGAAAAGCAGATATGGGACAGATCACCACACAATTCACCTCAGCAGCATCTTACTCGGGTATCACCGGTGGAAAGACCTTGGAAAAATATCGCTATTTGTCAGCATCACGGATGCTTTGATAAAACTGAAGGGGAGAGGTCATTATAGTAGTCTCTGTCCAGACACAGGCGCCACAAGAGTGTTTTTGCAACACAGAAGCAGACCACAGTGTTTGGAATCTGGAGGACTGGCCAAGAGGTCTAAAGATGGTATGCTAATGTTGATGCTGCCTGAGGAATCAGCACTGCACCCTTGAACTTTAGGAATGTGAATATCCATTTTTTATTGTACATTTTGCTTGTAAGTACATCTGAAGCTCAAGCCAAGGATGTGCATTTTAAGCTGGGGAAAATGAGCAGGTATCTGTTCTCTAACCTTCTTCCAGGCTTCCAAAGGGACGAAGCAATCCTGCAATCTCTGTGAACATCAGCAGAGGACTTCCCTCTTCATTTAAGCAAAGGGATGGATATACCCTCCTGAAGGAATTCCACCAATCTCATTCTGCTGAAACCTAGCACAAGTCAGCCTGGTGACAATGATAAAACCTGGGGCCACAGTTCCCAGTATGGGGCATAACACAGCATTAATTCATTCTGTTTTTGAAAGGGGAGAGCTAATAACTTTGGTCGGGAATTTACAAAAACTGAACTTAGGCCACTGACCCAAGACACAGCAATTTAGAAGCTGGAAGAGAGATAAACAGAACCTATTACATGGCAGCAGCATTTAACTATAGCAACAATGCTGATATCTGACATCTGAGTCTTGGCTCAGTAGCTACAGATACCATAAAATCACCATGTGCAATTAGACACAATCTGTGATGTGTATTTCATAATAAGGCCAGAAGTACCAAAGCATGGTTACTGACTTCATTCAAAAACTACAAGTACAATCTTTCCAGGTCACAGTTAAGGTCATTTTTAGCAACATCAAAAAGTCTTCTGTTTCTTGACAGGTATTTACAAGCTCCCCAAGGTTGAGCTAATTAGTCCAATTTTATTTTCCTTATGACATTAGCCTTGGGGGAGAAAAACAACATAGAAATAAAGTAGGGGAAAAATCCTGTTCCAGAAAAGCAAAATACATAAATTTGATCATGTTACATTTTTTTTTCATTAGTATGCACAAATAAAACACATTCTAAATTTGTGCTGAAACACAATAGCTGGTTTTGCTATCTGCATTTACAATAGTCTATGGTAGTTCCAAGTACCGCTTTTCTTTTTCTGTTTTTCCCCCACATGAGTTTCAAATATAAAAAATTAGATCTGACCCTTCTTTCCCCAAGCCATTATCAAAATCACATGCAAAACTGATCCTACTGGAAGCACAATTTACTTGAAGCACCTTCGCTCCACTTGGCTAAAGAAGGACCAATAATCCATGTGTTGGCCCCTGCTTATAAGCCATTTCTAAGAAACAACTACCTTAATCTTAGCAACAACGGAGTTTGGTATTTCCAACCAGAAGCTTTTAACAGAAAAACCTTTTTGGAAAAGTTAAAGCCTAAGCAATCAACTTTTCAAAGCCTCTTTTATGGAGTGAATAAGGCTAGCTTCAAGCTAGAGGAGCCCAGACATGCATGGCTCTCAGTGACTTCATTCCTGCACACAAGATGCCACTCAGTTGAGTTTCATCACAAGAACTTAATATAGCAGTACTAAAGAGATGATATACCTTGACAGCCAAGCTCTTGCTTGCAAGAATGGCAGCAACCTCATGTCTTAAGGTATGTATTTATTTGGGATTTGCAATGTCTATCTTTCACAAGACCTGAGGCTGCAATCATTTTGGTACTGTGTTGAGCTTGGACTTTGGACTTAAGCCTATCAGGACTAATATGGCACAATTTCTAATGTGTAAGGGAGTTCATGAAACCCTTTACCATAAGAGCATTGCTGCTCAAGCCCATCAGCCCCATCAGGGGGCAGTGACAAGGTCCCATGAGTACCACCCCATGGTAACTAAGAGAGTGCTGTTCACCACAGATAGACTGTATATGGATAGAGTCCTACAAAGAGCTGGGGGAGAATCAGGGAAGCAGTTTATGGATTTCTGATCAGTTCAGATGAGTTGGTATATCTGCAAGGATAAGGAAAGTTATATTCTCAGGCATCCATAGACAGACATTTCCATGCAGAAAAGTGTTTCTGCCTTTGAAGTCCAGGAAAATCATAACTTAAGTATTTAGACAAGGAGAGCCTCAAGGGTTTTCTTCTCTTCATGGAGTTTCAAATAAAGCAGAAGATTTTATCTAGTTCTTACTGAATCAGGCTCCAGGATTGAATTGAAGGAAGCTGTAAATTTTATTAACTGGATCTAGTAGGCATTATTAATAAGCAGATCTTTCATGTCCTAAGAGAACCACAGAATCATAATTTGGGCTAAAAGAGACCTGCAGAGGTCATCTAATTCAATCCTGGGCAAAGTAGGTCCACTTAGACTAGGTTGTTCTGGGATGGATCTAGACCAGTCTTTAATGCTTCCAAAGGTGGAGATTACACAGCTGCTTTGGGCAACTTATTTCAATAGCAGACCACCCTCTTGGTAAAACAAACAAACAATTTAATGTTAAAAATGCAATTTTCCAGATTGCAATTTGTGTCTGTTGGCTCTGTCACGGTCCTTCTCATGCTAGGGAGCCCAAAACTGAAGCAGCATACCAGAAGCAATTTCATAAGTGTTGAACAGAGGTCACTTGCCTGGACCTGCTGGTGACATTCATAAATATAGTCCAGGACACAGATTGCCTCGAAAGGACATGCTTGAAATCTGGCTATTATGTGGCTTTAATTAGTCTATACTGAAAACCTAGCAATGTTTCTCTTCTGAGCTTATAAAAGAACGTGCAACAGAGACTCTAAAAGGCCACAGATTGTTCAGAGTTTCTCATGGATGAAGAGAGAAAGAAAAAAAAAAAAGAAAAAAAGCAAAAGGCATGACATTTCACAAGACTTGGCAGAATCTTGCCAAGTTTCACCAATACACAAAACTGCTCTGTGTGTACAGTCATGGAGATATCTCTTTAGAGGATGCAAAATCAGACTATCACTTTTCCTGTTGTCACCAAGGTACAGTTCATTAATCTATCCTGAAGAAATCACCTTCACAAGGATTTTATTGTTAGATCTTTGAACAAAGAAATGGCATAGACTATAGGAATAGTTTTGGCTGGTTTATTCCATAGCAGGAAAATAACACTGTCCTGATTCTGATTACTCTTAGGATCAGTAGATTGTAGATGATAAAAAGGAAAGACACCCAGTAGAATTAGACCATTGAATCAATGCATCCCTGGAAGAAAACGGTGCATACAACTTCATTCTTCTCCCCTTAAAGTCATTTGGACTCTTTCCCTCCAGTTAACTATGAATTAGTTTATAGCCAGAAATGAAGGACATGTCAGGTGAAAAATGGGAATCTGAATCTTCCACAAAGGAGTGTTTTTATACTGCTCATTCTAATACAAAAGTGCACTGCAAAATGGTTTAGCATTGAAATAACTTTGAATTTAAGGCAGTAAAGATTTAAGCTGATTGTTGCAGACATTTGCAACAGTAAGTCGTTTGGTTCCTTGGCATTGTGGCCTTGTTGCCTTCCAAAAACTAGTGTACCTATTTTCCCCTACAGATGATTTATCCCTACTCTCAGCTTCACTCATGCTGTTATCTCTTTCATGTGGAACCATAAAACACTTGAATCAGAGCAAGAGAACACCATGTTGCACAGAAAGAGCCAAGAAAAGGGATTTGGTGTGGAGCTGATAACTTTAACATACACGGGGACTGTCTGAAATGAAGCACTGCCTGCAAGCACGAGCATCAAGCCCAGTCTGCAGCTGGTATCACATGTGAGGATGGAAGGCATCATCAATCTGCTTTGAGTGCTGCTGAGCTGAGACAAGTTCAGAGCCCTGCCCTGAGCGTCCTCCTATGCTCTGACAGATGGCAGAGAAGGATGAACTGGGATGGACAAGGGGCATCCCTGCAGAAGCTGATGTGATCGGTCAGGCTCCTGCCTAAAAGGCAGCACAGGGAAGGAAAGAGGGGAGGGAGGGAAAGGAATAAAAAAGGGAATGAAATAGCAATGAAGAGCACATTGCTCATGCTCTACTCTTTCCCCAGCTAGAATCAACCCACATAACCAAGCGGGAGAACATCTGTCTCCAGCAAGTCCAGTGCATATGGATGTCAGTTCTAACAGGTACAATAGTCATTATTATGAACACACGTATCATTATCCAGAGACCACTTTATAAATCCAACCCAGCACTGCCATCCAGCAGGCCAGAAGCTTCCTTGACAGTAGTTCTACTAGGAATATGGTTTTCATCTAACTAGTTCACAGGATTGAAGGAATAACCATCTGCTCCTAGCTCTCCTCCCACAGGCACTATCAGAAGGAGCTTAGTGAATACAAGGATGACACCAATGCTTTCTTAAACAAGAAGCACAGCAGTTTTTCCTCATGGTTATGTACCTTCCACAAAGGGGCAGCAATTGTTTAACACAGTAGCCGCTGTACCTGCTATTTGTCTACAAGCCAAAGAGGTTGTCTCAAGGTATGCATTTAAGGTAGAAAATGGTTCTTGGTAGCAGGCAGTAATGAATGGATCCACAGGAGCGACTTCAGCCTGCCTGAGTGTGGCTGGTCCCCTGCAGCTGACAAGAACTTAACAGCATTGTTATTGAGTTATGAGAGTTGGATGCTTGCAGCTGACTGAAAACCACCTCCCTGGAAGGCATTTGATGTGTGTGATGCAGGTAGTTTGCTGCACATCCTTTCCACAGGCAGGCCTGGGTAAGGAGTCAGGGATGTCCCTGAGCACTCCGGATATCAGCAGGCTGATTCGAAATCAGACACTCCTACTCCCTGGAAAAACATGTCACCCACCTTGCAGTTTTCCTCTCTGTCTTCATGGCCATGTTAGCAGGCACTCTGAGCACCTCAGGACCTCAATGGTTTTATTTATCATTGCAGCACTTCAGTATCACAGGTAGGAGTAGTTCCTATTCACAAATGGAGGCCACAGGCCTGAAAGCATTGATCTTCCCATTTAATTTCATTGGAAGTCCAAATTCATTACTAAAGAACATTTGGTGCTCTCAAGGATATTGTACTGCTCACATCCAGCTTCAGCTGGTGCCTCAGTCTGCTGCAGGGAGCACAAAGCTGTTTCAGACTGATGTAAACTGCAGCCCATAGGCTTCCCCCAGCCCTGCCTCAATGCTAATGTCCTAGAGCAGATCCTTCAGCTGCCTGGTCCCTCCTTGTCTTGCTCAGCAAATCCCACTTCCACAGACATACTCATAACACACTTAGGGCAGATGCAGGTTCACTCTGTGCATCCATCTGTGGTGAGGGCTGTGGGAGATAAGTAGTGTGATATGAGGCTTGTGAGAATCTTTCCACTCTCCACCCACACACTACGAGCCAGGTTAGCCCAAGGCTTTCCCTGGTGCAGATGACTGTGTACAAACCCCACAGCTGCTTCCCCTGCAGCACTGCAGCAGCCTCAGCAATTGACATCAGCAAGGGGCTGAGTCCTTCACTGCTGGATTTGGAACAGGTCCAGCAGAAAGTCCTAAACATCACCTTCACAGATGGTTTGAGGTTTTGTATATCTGTTGCTTTCCATTGGCTGGGGAAGAAAAATACTAACCTGTTTCCCAGTCTAACAAGTGAATGACAAGGTGGATAATCTGTCCAACTACTGCTCTTCTACTTTGCCACAGACTTGCAGAGGTGGTTGTGGGGAGCAGCTACGGGCAGTACTTCTGGGTCAAATTAGCAGGCATCCAAAAACGGATTGAAGACAGCAGACCACACACATTCCCAACTATGTTACCACCATGTGTATGGCCACATGGTCTGATCTTACCAGCCTCATATTCTGGCACAGACACTACCAGTAAGACACTTTGCTCGGTAGTTCCTCTGTTCCTCCCCATTTAATAGGGAAGCATGAGTACACAGCCATAGAAACATAGAATCATATTATGGTTTGAGTTGGAAAGGACCTTAAAGGTCTTCTAGTTCCAATCTTCCTACCATGGGCAGGGACACCTTCTAATACATCAGGCTGCTCAAAGTTCTGTCTAGCTCAGCCTTGAAGACTTCCAGGGATGGGGCAACCACAACTTCCCTGAGTAACCTGCAGTCACATCACAGATTTGCTGGAAAGAGTGATGTGTTTACCTCACATAAATAATTTAATGTTTTATTAGCAGCAGTCAAAGAAAAGACTCCTTCACTTTACTAATGGCTTCTGCTTAGGTTTTGCATATCAGGAGCAATCATCAGAAGTTTCTCCTCTGATTGAAGCAGTCCCACCCTCTCCCGGCTGCAGAATGGACATACTGTGCTACCAAGGCAGCCAGCAGTCCAGTGACGTGCTAAAAGACACATCACAGGAGGAGCTTCTAGGGGAGAAGCTCAGCATGAGACAGATGAGAGATGCAAGGGACAAATAGTTCTCATGCTGGAAAGATATGTGTGCTGTACCTCCTTCCCTGTTAAGTTACATTTGAAATATAGTTGCTATTTTCCATTTTGTTGTGGGGTTTTTTGTTTGTTTTTGTTTGTTTAAAAAAAAAAAAAAAAAAGGAAGAAAAGAAAAGAAAAAAAGGACTGCATTTTAATTAAGGTTTTTCTGTTGCTCAAGTCAGTTTGATAGCAATTCCTGAGAATCCAGGCCCCTACTGACAAGTGAATGACTTCGTTTTCATTTGGTGAAATGCACCAATTAAAAACTCATAGTGTAAGAGCTTCTGAGATACAGTCTGGATGTTTCAGTCAAAAACTCAGTGGTTTTGGCAATCTCAGCAATTAATTTGCCACAGTTCACATTTAGTCACAAATTACAGTGTTCAAAGCAGATAACAGAGCTGTAAGTTTTCAGCAAGAGTTTTAGAAAGAACAGAATTTGCTCTGTGATGTGGGCTTCTCTCTGATTCACAGTTTGTCTCTGCTTCAATTCTTGAATATATGGTGAGCCTTGCTATACTCTATGCAATACCAAAGATCCTATGTTTAGAAGCACACAGATGCTGTTCTCTTGTTGATGTCATGAAAGACAGGCTAAACGCACATATAACCTTCTTGACAACAGAGGTTTATTATCTCTCTTATATTTTGTCAAATATGGATCTCAAGTTTCAGAAATACCAACGTTCTCATGGTATTTGTCAACATTTTGATATGCATCAGTTTTCTGGTTCTCAAAATTCCTGATATTTCTCCTGGACACAATAGCACAACCACTGAGTAGTGTTAGCTTATTTCCCACATAAGCCCAAACATGTCCACAAACTCATGCTTGTGGTTTCAGAAGGTGTGGTCTAACAGAGATACTGGTATGGCACGGCTTTAACACAACAGAAACCAAGAGGAGCTGATACCTAACAGCACCTGGGTTACACCACTCATGTAGGATATGAGACCCACAGGCCCAATCTCTTCTTGGGCAGACATGAAGAAAACTCTCTCATGAGCATATCGTAAAAGCAAAACTTTCAGATCTCTCTGGTGGGTTGATCTGAATGACTTCTGATGAAGACTCTGAATGACCTGAGACATGTGAATATTCATTAGAAAGGTCCTCAAAGAACTCTCATGCCCTTCTGTCATCTGAATCTAAGAGCCATTGTCATTCTTTTTTTTCCTAGACTGATTGAATGGGTATTTAATGAGCCCATGCAAAACTGAACAGCTTCAGTGGGACAGAGAGAGCAGAGACTTGCTCAAAAAGTCTACAGTCTGGTGGCTTTAGTACTCTCCTGGGAGACACCAGTTCAAGTTCCTTTGGTGAGATGAGAGACTTCAACCTTGGTCTTTCATACCTCAAGGAAGCAATGTGAAATATTAATGCTTTTTATCAACTGACGTGGTATCAGTTCCACTTCTATATGATAAAACCCAACCTCATTAAAGTACTTAACCTTGGGAAAGTATTAGGCTGTGTAACGTGAGTGAAAGGAAGCATCATATTGCAACAGTTGTCAGGACTCTCCATCCTATTCCCCACCAGCTACCCCAAGCAAGCCAGCTTTGATGAAATTCATTTTAGGTGGCATTCCTGACTCCATGAGAACTTGGTGCCCCTCTCAGAGATGCAGTTTCCACTGGAGGACGAAGAGGCAACAGAAGAAATGTTATAATTCTGAATCAAAATATCCTTGGTGGACTTAGCTATGGTTGTCATGGAAGGAGACCATCCATCAAGGGACTCTTAGGTTACACACCTCCCATAGCTAAGGAAATGATTGATCTCTAAAGAACTCCATGGAAGAACTTTCATGGACTTCATTAGGAAGTGGTTTATTTCTCAGTGCCCCTAATTTCATCATGATGTTTAAGCACTCTAGTTCACTAGCTCTATGATGCAGAGTTCTTATATGCCAAATGGAGCATAGTTTATCTCAGTACTCACAAAACTCTGCTGCAAAAAGAAATGAAAGCTATTAAATAATTCAAGGGTGTCATAGCCATCAGCTGATTGAATACCTGTGAAACACAATGTGCTTACAGAACATGACACTAAACCCTGTCTTCCTTAGAGGCACTGCTAAGGAAAAATATAAACATACAGGAAGAATTCTTTCTTATCATACTGGATATCTTTTATTAACAAAAACAATGAGAACACAGCATTTCACATCCAAGGATGAACTGTGATTTCAAATCAACATCACCTTTTTAATATCTGTATGTAAGATATGTGTAAGGTTAAAGATGACTGGAGCAACAAGGTGATATAGCATTGGGGCAACAAAATAACTGCAGCATCTAATTCTCAAAATTATACAGAACTTTAAGTTTAAAGCAACCACGACTAACACTGAAAAGGTCTTTGGTTCATATCAGCTACACAGGCTAATAAAAGTTACCTGCTACATAGATGTTCCACAATCTCTACACCAAGATGTGCAGTCCCTTCTGTATACATCAAAGGACTGTATAGTCAAGTAGCTTTGAGTTCCCAAAGAGCCCTGCATCATGGTGAGGTTTGTTCCTTAAAAGTGGCTATCAAAGTTTCAGGCATATCAAATATCATGAGATACACATTGCAATCCACTAGAGTGGTATTTTTATGTCATGAACCTGTAGCTATGTGTTGCTGCACTCAACAATAGATCAAGAGTATATGGATGTGAAATTCAGCTGTGAAAGTGTTGGAAGGCTGTGTGAAACTGAGAGCCAGTTCTCATGTAGAGTCACCCCTGCTTCCTTGCAGTCTTTGTGGGACTCAGATGAGGGAATCACCTGCAGTGAACCTACCCTACAACGACAACTGAGTTTTGCCTGAGGTGCAGTTTTCTCCCCAAAAGAGAATTCACACAGAACAAATACTTGGGTAATCTGGATGAGGAAGTGACTAGACCCTGGGAGTGACTCCAGGGAGGTATTGTATTTAAAAGTGTGGGCATCCCTACTGACTTTAGTAAAGTGTTGAGCACCGCTGTAACTGTGGTATCTAGGGTGTTCCCTCCATGACATGTGCACAAAGGTGAATATCTCAAAATGAGGCAAGAAATGCCAGCAGGCTGAGCAAAGAGTCACCCAATCAAGGAGCTTCCTTGAAGGGTCAGAGGTGTGCCTTCAACTCTGCCCTGCTTCAGTCTGAGCTCTCAGCTCAGGAACTGCACAATCATTCCTGCCTCCACTCTGTATCCAAAGGCTGCATTATCTTTAGCAGATAAGCACCAAAGTTCCTTTTTCCCCCAAAAGCTATACAAGAGGTCAGTGCCCTCTCTAACAGCATAGTCACTGAGATAGCATGCCACTGCCACAGCCACCCTGCCTGCAAAGTTTAGCAGTTTTGAGACTTAGAGGTTAAGCATGCAGAAGTTTTAAGCATCATAATTTTAGGCACTGGTCCAGGTGACATATACACACTGTAAATTCTTTGTGGTTTTTCCACCTTGCAGGTGCAATAAGCCATTACGAATGAGGTTTATGACCCAAAAGAACTCATCAATGGTTTCTGATCTTAGAAAGCAGCAAACTGAAACAGAGAATGTGGATTCCAAGGAGTAGTCATGGAAAGGCAACTCAAGGAGATCAAAAAGATTAAAGCAGTTGACAAGGTGCAGA
Organism: Formicarius rufipectus; assembly: GCA_013399695.1. Lineage (NCBI taxonomy): Eukaryota > Metazoa > Chordata > Aves > Passeriformes > Formicariidae > Formicarius > Formicarius rufipectus. The sequence goes on from VXAU01001251.1 coordinate 1,486,436, forward strand.
AAATTAAGCACTGGGGTGAGTTGAACCAGAGAGGGAGGGCTGGGGGGGTGGGGAAGAAGAGAAAAAACAATACAGAGCTGCAAATCTGCGTGAATGTGCAGACTGCCTGGCCTGTACTGAGTTTCTACGCATGTACAGACACAACTTTCCATACATTGCTACAGATTCAAAAGGAAAGCTGGCCTTGAACACAGGGCTGCCAAACCATTTTAGTCAAGAAATATAACTGTTCTAAAGGTAGTAAGTTACGGTGCTGAGACACAACTTCCAATACAAATGCCAGAACATCTAAAAACCACTTCTGTGCTCAGTCTAGCTCCTTCTTCTAGGATATTTTCACCTTCATACATACACATCCTTAATTACTGAAGCGATTTCACAATGCTGGGACAAAGCAGGATCCTCCTTTGGCCCACTGAAGCTACAGTGGACAGGCACTGCACAGAGAAACGGGCAGCGCTGAAAACTCACATCTACATTCAATACATTTTGGACTTTGCTCAACTAGCCTTGGTCCAGCCTTGCAGCTGGAATGCATCTACTTTGGTTGGATTCAAGAGGAACGTGTGAAATCACGTTTGAACCTACACCAGGATGCAAATCCAAGTGCATGTGTATTGGGGGTGTGTGTTTGAGATTAATTTCAAAAATGCTCCCATGGACATAGTCACCAGGTGGATCCAAAACTAAAAAAGTCCTCATCTGGTTGTCAGTCATGGCTACAATTGTATGCAATGCCCCACCATCCCAAGCAGTGCACAGTACTCATCTCCCCAGCCCCAGGGCCTGCAATTTTCCCCACCCCAAAGGGGAGGTCTATGTTTGAAACTACAGAGAAATAGAATCGGATGCAAATTGTATTGTTTGAGTCTGTGGGCAGTGCACAGGGCCCCAGGAACTCTACAGTTGCTCCTTCACTCACTGATGTTTAGCAGATCCTCAGAACAGCAGTGCTGCACTTGGGTTTATAAATTACGAGACAACAGACTAAAGGAGTACATGATACATAATTAAAGACATTACTCCTACCTCCTATAAATTATCTCGGTGGTATTTTAACAACGTGAATTTACCAATGTATGTTTGAAATAGTATGAAAAATAAACCCACCTAGTAGACTAACTAGGAGGTAATGAAAAAAACCAACAAACCAGAATATTGTTTCGTGTTCTCCAAAACACAGAAAGAAAAATATCCCCACCAGCTCCGATAATGCCTTTCCAGGGGAGAAGAAATCATAATTTTCTATATCGAAAACGAGAGTGAGCTCTTGGAGTCGGAAGGAAAATTAATTAATAAAACTAACTACACCCTCCGCGCGCGGATGAATCCAAGGCGCTAAGTCAGCCCAGGAGAGCCGGGCGCTTTGATTCTGTTCGCTTTACAACTTCCCCGTCCCTGAGCACGGCCCCAGGGAGGCACCTCCCGGCGCTCCCGCGGGGGCTGCGCGGAGGGGCCGCGGGGCAGCGCGGTGGTTCCCACGGCCGCGCACTGCGGCTCCGCATCGCCTCCCGGTGCCGTCCCGGGCAAACTCCGGCTGCCAGTGCCTCCCCCCCGAGCACACCGGCGGGCTGGGCTGCTCATGGCACCGCTCCCTTAAAGGGGCCGCGCGTGTGCGAGTTTAGTTGTGGGCGCGTTGTGCATCCGCTGCCCGACCTCCGCCC
>VXAU01001251.1:1488182-1552041 GCA_013399695.1 Formicarius rufipectus
CCACCCGCGCCGCCGCCCCGCCGCCCGCTCGCCCTAAGCCGCTCCCGGCGCCGAAGAGCCGGGCCCGCCGGGTAAGTTTGCGGCCGCCCGGAGCCGCGGCAGGGCGGGGAGAGGCGCACCTGGCCGGCCGCCCGGCCCGGCTCACCTGGGCGGCGGGCAGGTGTGCACTTCGGCCGTGCCCACCTCGCCCCTCCAGACCTCCTCCGGGGCTCGCAGCCCCCCTCTAACAGGTGGCTAGGTGCCTGCCGGCTCTCCGGCGACTCCGGCGCCTCTTTCCTCTTCCCCGCTGCCGCCTAACAGGTGGTGGTGGTGGTGCCGCCGCGCCTTCCTCGGTGCAGGTAGGGAAGTGCTGTGTGCCGTTCCCCCTTCCCCTCGTCCCCGAGGGGCTCTCGCAGCCCCGGGGGCGCTGGCGGGGACCGCGCTGTAGCGGGGAGAGCCGGGGTGCCTGTGGTGGAGGGAGCCGCGCTCATGTCCCCGCTGCTTCCCTGGGAGCCGCTCACCCCGCGCCTGCCCTCATGGCCCCGCCGTGTGTCTGTCTTTGCAGCGGGCATGGGGAACCAGGTGGAGAAGCTGACCCATCTGAACTACAAGGAAGTTCCCACGGCCGACCCGACAGGTATGGACAGAGATGAAGGGCCCAGGATCGGGGTCTCCTACATTTTTTCGAATGACGATGATGAGCTGGATCAGCAGCCGGATTCGGTGCATGACCTGGGGAGTGAGCACCCTGCCCTGCAGCCCTACGATCCCCAGCTGCACGAGGTGGAGTGCTCAGTCTACTACCGGGATGAGTGTATTTACCGAAAGAGCTTTTCAGAGGAGGACACGCAGCCAGAGGAGGGTGATGGAGGTGGGGGCCATCTGAGCACCTACACCCCGGAGAACCTGCTGAATAGGTGCAAGCCGGGTGACCTGGTGGAGTTTGTGTGCCAAGCCCAGTATCCGCACTGGGTGGTCTATGTCGGGGATTTTCAAGTTGTACATCTGCATCGGCTGGAGGTGGTGAACAGCTTCCTCACCGACGCCAGCCAGGGCAGACGGGGCCGCATTGCCAACCAGCTATACCGCTACAAACCCCTCAGCCCGGCTGTGGTGGTGCGCAATGCTCTGGAGCAGGTGGGTTGCAAGGATCGGGATTTGAGCTGGAGAAACTCTGAGTGTTTTGCTGCCTGGTGCCGGTACGGCAAGCGAGAGTTTAAAATCGGCGGGGAGCTGCGCATAGGCAAGCAGCCCTACCGATTGCAGATCCGGCTGGGTGACAAGCGCAGCCACACGCTGGAATTTCAGAGCCTGGAGGATCTGATTATGGAGAAGAGGCGAAATGACCAGATTGGTAGGGCTGCTGTGATCCAGGAGCTCTCCAGCCACCTGCAGGCTGCAGAGGAGGAGGAAGAAGAGGAGGAAGACCATCGCCATCATCCAGGTGCTCAGACTGCTGTGGAATAGCAGCCTCAGCACCACCATACTGCTTAGCCTGGGTGATGCGGATTAAAACTGAAGGCTGCGAAATTGAGCTGTTATAAGCCCTTTGGGCTGCTTCGGTGCAGCTTCATTCCAATCACATGTGAAAGGAAGGGGGAAAGCTGATTAAGTGTCTGTGCTTTAGTGCTTAACTCCTTCAGTGCTTGATGATAAAATGCCTGACTTAGTTGTAGAGGATAAAACTCAGGGCAACTACCCCTCTCCCACTTCTTTCCCTTCCTCTCTGACGTGTTCGCACATAGCCTTTTCCTCAACCATCTGCTAGTAGGCTTGCCCCTGCAAGATGCTAAATGCCTTTGACATCTACTTATCTGCAGAAGGTAATAGTATTTAATACTATTAAGAAGGAGCCAATAACTTTCAGGACATGAACATGTAGCTCTAAGCATGAGGGTATTGTTTTCCCTTCTCTGCTCCTGTTTCAACTGTGGCTTCTGTTGGTATTGCAGCAAGCTTGCCTGCTTGCCTGCTGCAAGACTCTGGATTAGTAGCCAATGCCCCCAGAAGGTGTAAGGCAGAAATCACTAATTTTAACAAGATGGGTTTGATGTGCCTGGTGCCTTCTTAATTTATAGGATCTTGCAGGTGGGCAGGGGAACCTTCTTTTCTATCAGGGTATGGCTGTCTGAACAGAAGATGTTATGTATTGCTAATGGGTCCAGGAAAGGTGAAAGTTTGCCACCCCAGTTAAGGAGTCTGCACACTGGTGTGTGCTGGGACTCCTACAGGTAGATACTGAACTGTGCCATTCTTTTTACCGGCTTCCTGGCTTCCCTTAAAGCAAATGGCAGAGCTCCTGATTGTGCTTGTGGTACACACCGAGGTAGAAGAATCAGGTTGTTTAAGTGTCTTGGGTAAGCTGACCCACGAAAGGATACCTCCTGGCTGTGAGCATGGCACAGGTTCTGCACCACAGCAAACAACAGCTGTGATAGAAAGTGATGGGAGGGAGTGCATGCTTGAAGACATCACAGGCAGGGGGTTTTGGGTGTTCCTTTTTTCCTTCCTTACTGCAAAGGAATTTCCTCTTCATTAGGGATTTCATGTTTTGTTTTTTTGCTATTTTTTTATGGTATGTAGCTGAGCTATAGCATTAGAGAAAAGGAAAGGACATACCTTCAAAGTTATGCGAGTCCCTTGGGGGAGGTGGAGTGCAGTGCCGCTTGCCCTGAATATTCTCTGAACTTATTTTCAGCTGTTGAACTGCTCTCCCACACAGGCAGCACTCAGGTCTTTGTCCTGGGATCTGGAGTGTGTGAGCAAATGCTGGTTTGGAGGCAGTTTCTAATGCAGAATTCCTTCCCCTTAAAGCACTACATGATGATGTGAATTTGAAGATAAGCTTGAGTTCATTAAAATGGTGGTAGCTAATAGTGTGATGTAAACTTGAAGCAGAGTTAATACAGTCTTCCTCACAGTTGTTTACAGTTATACCACAAATAGAAAAGTACTCTCTGCCCTTTCCACCCCTGAGATGGGAGCAAAGTTTGTTGTTTAAGAATAGGGAGATGCCAGCTTTTGATTAGTTAAGACTGTATGAAGCAACTTGCCAATGTGAGCCAAGTAGATTGTGGTGTCATGTTTTCTACCTAAAATACACAAGCTAGGAAAAAGCTCTGAAAGACTACTTCATCCTCACTTCAGTGGGAAAATGGATTTCAAGGTTTTGCAAATACACCATATACTTTTTCATTAGTGACTCCCATGCCCCCATTTTGCCCTGTGAAAGACTCAAATCCAAAGGAGAGTTTATCACCAAGCTCCCTTAGAATGCTATAGCTCAGGTGCCTGCACTGTGTTGTTTTTTTCACCGATATGCAATTGAGTTACACTCAGGTTACTGTCATTGTCAAGCAGATGTGCAAGCTTGCTTTGATAGTAACTATCCATGTCTAACTGTGACAGGGTTAATATGTGGATGTCTGCACACAGGTTTTATACAACTACTAGTAACTACTAAAAGCTGAAGTGATCATTGGAAAAGAGTGAAGGAGAGCCTCTCTGTTGTACTACTGACTAATATGAGACGACAGATTATCTAGACTATGAGCAAATCTCTGACTGTGGTTTCTTTCATACTGAAGCCTTGTACATAACAAAGTTTATTTCACTGTGTAATATAGCTATGTAAAATAATATTTTCTTACAGATATTTTTGAAAGCTTAAAAAATACCCTTCATAACTTTGCATTTGAAAGTAAGTGCACATTATTTTCCAGTCCTCTGAATGGGTTTATTTTTCATTCCTGATCTAAAGGATATTCTGGGTCATAAAGTATAGAAACTGCTATAAATGTCAAATATTATGTATCTACATGGTACTAAACAGTAAACTAGTTGTGAAAATATTTTTCCCTTGTGTCTGAAACATGAAAACTATGACACTTAGCCATTTATCTCCTTCTGAGATATCTCATAAAATTAGGCTTTGTTTTCAGTTCTTTATTTCCACTTTTTGTTTTAATAAGAAAAGGACCAAATCTGCTTGGGAATGGAGAGCAAAGCTTCTTTTACCAACTGAAATCTTGTTGTCTGCTGATCTTGGTGCTCCTCCATACCGGTGCCTTGTGGGATAAATTCCCTCACAGGCACAAGGCCTTAGCAAAGAATTCCAGAGTTTGCACTGCTTTGTTAGGGCATTGAAGGGGGAGCTTGCCTCACAGCAAAGCAGAGTCTGGCATGAATGTTGCTGTGTTATAAAATGTATCTGCTCCTCTGACATCTGAGATGCAGGTGTTTGATATTTAAAACATAGATATTTGCAATTTTTAAATTTCTCTGCAAAATATATTTGGGGATTTATTGTCTCCTGGCATTCCATTATGTGTAAAAGTAGAGGGAGGGAAGCTTGGCTTTTTTTTTTTTTTTTGGCCTGGAAGAGGGCTATCTCCATACAGGGATTTCTTATTCCAGCAGATAAATATGTACCTGTTGAATCTTTAACAGACAGTTCCTTTTTCCCCACCTGCTGATTAGGGAGTGTTATTTAATAGGTGCTACTAAACACCACTGCACACATTTCTAAGCAGTCTGGTTTTAAAGCCATGGACCTGTAGTGAACTGGATAGGAGAACAGGAATTGCTGTAGTAGCACATCACAACTGCTCAGTTTCTTGTCTTTGCTGTACTTTGCTCAGTTACTGTCTGCAGACTAGGCTGGGGTTCTGGAGCTTGATATTAAAGAAAAAGCTGTTCCAGGGAAACTGACTCTTTTGTGTATGTGTCTACTTCAGGACTCTTGTGGAGATCACAAAAGAGGGGGAAAAGAATATATAAAAGTGCTGTTCTTTGCAGCTGCTGCTTTAGCATTGAGAAGTGCAGCTGTGCACAACTTGCGGCTCAGCAAAGGTCCTAAGCTTTTACTGAAGTTTAAAGTTTTGACTAGACCCTGCCTTCAGCCACTTGAGGATCAGCAAGACTATTCACGTGCTTTAAGTGTATATTTACATTTCTTTGTGAATAAGGGTCTGGAATTTCAATCTGAGGTCTCTGGGGGGAGCATGGAGGATCTAAGGTTGCATGACCAACAGGGGAGAACAAGCAGTGCAGTGAAAGCCCTTTGTCAAAGGGCCTCTTGTCCAAGAGGTCATGGAATCTGGCCCAACCTTTGGCCTCGGTTTCCCCCTGGAAATCCAGGAGCTGCACTGATTTGGTGAGAGGTGTGTTACACAGCAGTTGTGAGCTAACCTGATGATCTCTAGCTAAGCTGATAGACTGTTCTCTGGTATCTTTGTCTGTCTTGTGCCTGAACTTTCCCTTGCATTTTTAACATTTAAAGTTAATATAGTTTGTTTTAAGAACCCTTTGATTGTGCAAACACTTAATCGTCTATATGAATTTACTCATTTGGGCATACCTACTGCTGTGAATATCAATATGCACGTGTGAAGGCTGGTAAGGCTGAGCCCCAGATGTGTAAATGTAGCTCCAGCTAGGAAATGTAGATGAGCAGTCTTATTTCCCTGGAGTATTGGTGTGTTTGATGCAAATAATGTCTTGGAAAAGGCTTTATAGTAAAACTTACAATTATCCCTTGATTGAGTAATTTTAAAAACACAATTTAGATATTCACCTTCCATGGCCGTGAACAAGGACACAATCTGAAGACTATTTTGTGATCCTTGTTTCTGTGTGAATACAAAATATTGATTACAGCAACTCTCTAAAGCTCATCTGGCCAACATAGCAGACAGTTGTAGGGTAGGTAGGGAAAATTCCCAAAAGCTAATTCAAAAACTGTATTTTCTTACTTGGAAAAATATTTTCTTCAGACTGAAGGACCCTAGACTATTGAGGTAAACTTTAAATTGCTCTGTATAAATTAAACCCTAGGCAAACTCCTTAAGTTTTATTCATTTGAATTAATTATTCCACTCAGTACTCAAGTATTTAATATTATTTGATGAATCTGTTTCAGATTTTGAATGTAATGGTGGTTTTCTTTTTCTCTTCTCCTTTGGTTGAGTTTTACCAAAGGTCTGTCCTTGGGTATCTGAAGTGTGTTGTCAAGTGGTTTCCCACCTGTGGTTTTCTGACAATTAACAGCACCAACCAGAAAGCTAGCAGCCATGTAGGAACAAATATTTTTTGAAAGCAAAATTTTAATTTTGTATAACAGATCAGAGACTAGTAACTAAGTAGATGTAGGAAATACATTGTTTCCAACAGCAGTTTCTATTTGTAAGCAATCTACTGTTTATTGAATGTGTTGACTACTCTTTTGAATCAGTGTGCAGTGATAAGGTCAGGAGTATTGTATCATGGGCTTAGACTTTCAGATTAGTTTTTTTTTTTTAACTGTTGATGGGAAGAAATCAGGGTGATTTCAAACACCAGTGGTTTTAGATGGTTCCTTTGCATTAATATTGAATTAGAAGCTTTCTTTAAATGCACACTTGGAATTCCTGACATTGTAACACTTCATGAAATCATCCACAATAACAAGTGTAATCACAAATATAATTTTTTTCCACCATGAGCATTTTCTGTAAGCTGTCTTTTGTCAGTAAATGTTGAATTGTTAGTGCAAATATCTTCTTTTCCTGAGAAAGAAGTACACATCATTGATTGTACCATTTCCTTCAAAATGAAGGGCATTGCATAGTAACTCAAAAGAAATAAAAGATTTATAGTATCTTTTACAACCTTTATTTCTTTTCTTTGTTTTTTTTTGAATGGCATGTTTTTCTCCAGCTTTTTGGAAAATTCATAATTTCTCATGATGGATGCATCAGACACAAAACAATCAGTGTTTCCACTGCCTTCACTTTAGATTGAAATATAACTCTTTGGTTGTGCTCTTGCTACAAAGAGAGAAAGACTGATCTCTGTATGAAGCCAAACCATCAAATGCTTAACATGTGATAGCTGTATTAAATCCAATGAGGATCTGGCCCATAATTTAATTTTTAAGTGGAAAATGAATTCAGCAGCAGATCCTATAGTATTAGCTGGCACTCAGGCTTGTCTTGCCTGCCAGCAACTGCTAAAGGAACAGATGTAGTGTCTGCTAAAGGGAGAAACAAGAGGACATCAGAACTCATGGGGAGTTTTTGGAAAAATCTGTCCAACTGTTCAGTTTGTGTGATGTTTTGTCTCATGGCAGATCCATGGATGGTGTTGGATCTATGTTCTAGCCATAGCAGGCATAGGAATGTTTCTTAAGGTGGCAAGGGCATGCACTGTAGTAAGATGTTATATCTGTAGTGTCACCATTCTCAATTTGTTGAAGCCTTTCACTGTGTGCATTTTCACAATGGCAAAAACAGGGATACAACCAACACACTGTACATCTCCCAGAGATCCTGACGAGAAAGGGTTTATTTGAATCTCACACAAAAGCACTGAGACAGCTCAAGCAAGGATTCTTTGAGTGAAACCATCCTGAGTAAATCTAGTTGTAACAAGATGAGACTTCTGCTGAAAGTATCATTGGAAATCTTAGCTCCTCTGTAGGTTGCAGCTGTCCTTAACAGCTGTCTCTTAGGTGTGACCGTGTGAGACAAGTTTTTATATCAGACAGCAGCTTGTGAGGCTCAGGGCTGCAGGTGTGGCTCTACCAAAACATCAGATTTGTAGCTCTGTCATGGATTTAGGTGACTTTGAACAAAATGTGTGAGGCACCCAGCTGTGCTCAATGTGACTACAGAGTGTCTGAATTTTCAGGTGTCTGAGATTAGATTTGAAAACATGAAGAACCAAAAAGGTGAGTTGGGTGACTGAATTATTACCTGAAAATCCCTGCTCAGCTGTCACCTGGCACTTGGAGGTCACTAAACTCTGAAGCTTGATTTTTGTGTGTTTGTTTATTTAGTTACCCTATTTTCATAATCTTGAGGTTCTGGGGCTTTTTCTCACCCAAAAGTTTTTCCAACATGAAGTAAAGCAGTCCATGAGTTCTTTCACAGCCTGTGCCCACAGGGAGGGAGATCCAGCAAGTAGGATCCTGGTTCACATCCCAGTAGCTATTTCCAAGAATGTGCAACACCATATACCAAAAAGGACATTTTTCCCTGCCTTTTTATTTCAGAACACACCTGAGATAGAAATAAGATAATGTAAAATGCATGCACAGGGACGTGGATTGTGATGTGTTTTCTGCATTCCTGGATATCTGCTGTGGGCCGCTGGACTTCTGTAGAGATGTTTTCTTTTCAGTTCTGTCTTTAATGCACTTCCAATACAGCTCTCCATGGAGGTCCTCACCCCACAGAAATCTGGAAGTGACAGGAAGTTTGAACCCCCATCATCCCCAGGCAGAAGAGGAAATCAGTTTTCAGTGTTCTATCCTGAAACTATGCCCAGATCTCTAGGACACTGTATAGAAGTCTACTGCCCACCACTAACACCAGTGGTTGTCATTGCAAAGGAGGAAGCCTAAGTTTCAGTTTAAGAGATGTTGCCTTGTACTTCCTTCCTGAGAGCTCCAAACTGTGGTAGGAGGCAGTAAGAGTGCTCTTGTGGCCGAGAGTAAGGTGCCCAAGGGCTACAGGGGAGAGGAATGGGACAGGCAACAGCAGACTTGAGGATCATGGAAAATCTGTAAGAGTGGGAGGGACCTCTGGAGGTCATCTAATCTACCCACTTGCTCAAGGCACTTACAACTAAAACAGCTTCCTCAGAGCAGCGTCCAGTCAGATGTTTTGTAACTCCAGTGGTGATGACTAAAGACTTCTCCAAACAACCTTCCACCACGTATATAGTGGGGTTTTTTAGTGTTTGACTTTGTCAGGGACTCCTTGATTATCCATGACACCTGTGCTTGATTCCTTGCACAAAAGAATGGACCATTCTCTATTTTCCAGTCCAATAAGCAGAGCCTCTGCTGCTCCCTCCGTTAGTACAGCTGGAACATCAGGCTCCTCTTGTATGCAAGAGAGCATTCAGTCAACATTCTTGTCATCTGTGATGCTCCACAGCCTGCTGACCTCCTGCTACAGCTCCTTGACCTCACAGATGCTTCACCAGCACAGACCTGCAGAAAAAAGCCCCGGGAACACACTGAAAGGCAAGTCAGTCTCAGCTGAGGGTCCAACGCCTCCAACTGCTCTCTTACTCCTACTGAGCAAGAGAAGAATATGGAAAAACTTGTGGGTTAAAGTAGAGGTGGGGAGATCAGTGACCATTGCCAAGCATCTCTGTTGCTTTCAGTGGAGTTTCTGGTCCCTTCTGGGCAAGTGACTGTGCCTGTCAGCCACAACACACTGCTAGCTGTATGCCAGGGCCAGCCACTATGTAGGTCTCCCTTACACCTGATCCAGAGTCTGATGGAAATGAAGGACTCAAAGTACCATTTGGTCAGGAAGATCTGACAGTGTTTGTTAGAAGGATTAAGAGCTTGCTAGAAACCCATGTTAAACAGTCACTGGGGCTAATTTATCTTACTCTGGGTCACTGAGAACTGTGGTCAGTCTGTCTCGGAACAAGAATTTGTTGTTCGTGTCAAGTTAATCAACAGAAATTAACTGGGATTGTTAAGAGCTGAGGATCATATTAAAGTCTATGCTCTTAATTTTTCCTTGTTCTTGAGCTTCTTCCATCCTGTCCAATTCAGAAGAATCACTCTGGGGCAAGCTCTGCTCTTTGTACAGTAGTTAGTGCAATGAAGTCTCAAGGTGTTTACAAAGTATTAATTAACTCAATCACCAGAGGGCAGAGGAAATGAGGATGTTCTGGACCATGAAATAGATGACTCACATCCATGGAAAAGGTTTAATTGAGCAAAACATGTACACAAGTGTACCTGGCCCACCCCAGAAACTGCACAGAAGATGAGCCTCCAGAGAGAAAAGGATTGAGGCACCCTGACAGCACACAGAGAACTGTGTGCAGCATTTATGTAAATTGTCTCTGTGGAGAGCAGGTCTCCATACACAACTCATCCAACTCCCATAGAAGGCAGCTGGCAGTACTCTGTTACAAAGCTTTCATTAAAGCTGTAGTTCATGTCCAATGGGGAGAAGGTGCTCTGCTGGGAACCTCAGCACTGCATACACAGTGAGGACTATGTCTTTGACACCCAAAGATATTACTCCATGGAAACATCTTTCATGCTGTTGTTTTTTGTTCTTTGTGGTTTCTGTGCTCTTGTTACTCAAGAAAGCAGTGCACCCTTGGAAGGGATGTGAAGAAGAGGGAGATGTTCATTGGTGGGGCAGAATGGTGTGTAAACCTAGCCATGGTGTTCTGTGCTACAACTGGTCTCCTGGCACTGGGTTTGCAGCTCTCCCTGCAAACTGGACAAATGAGATGTTCGTGCCTAGACTTACAGATAATGGGCACTCATGCAGCAGTATTTGCCTGAAAGATGGTTTCAAACCTCTGCCTAATCAGAGCATGTCTTGGACATTAAACTTGAGCAAATGCTCTAACCAGTGCTTAGGGACAGACTCTGGATTATGTTAAAGCTGAAGAGCACTTCCAACAGGAAGCAAGAAACCTCCACCTTCAAGTAGGTGAAGTCTTGCAGTTACAGTGTTCTCTGGAGAAGCAGGACACCAAGGCTTCAGTTCTTCCAGCAATTCAGGATTTTCAGTGGCAGTGACATCTCTTCCATGTGATGCACACAACAGCATAGCTGTAAGTAAATGAGGAAGACAAGTCCCATGGTGGACTGTTCAATGTCAGACTCAAAGGATCTCTAGAATCTGCTTGAGCTATGTTTTCAAGAGATAGAAGTGGTCACAGCAAGTGTGCATGCACACAGATGATGTTTGGAGTTGTTGGACCAGATCTTTTCAGCCCAGGAAGTAAAAAATTCCACCTTAAATATCAGTGGACCAGACTTTTTTTGGTTTTACAGACTATATTATTATTAGAGACTACAGATGTGATTAAAAGACATGCCCAACTATTAAAAAAGTAATTTCTGATTATCCCTATGTATAAAATAGTTTGTTCTTTTCATGCACAGCTCTGCGTTTTCCCACCTTCAGCAAACCCTAATGCAGGTTTACCTGTTTACAGCTTTTGCATATCCAGATGCATCTCAGATCCCCAAGTCTAATGAGTTCCCATCACATGAATTAATTATACTACAAAGCACAGGAAAGAAATACTTTAAAACTTAAATTTATTAAAATATTACTGCAGAAATTCAATAGCAGCTTGTAGCCCATGGGATGTGACTCTGCAGAGAAAAGCACCATTTGCAGGTGAGGTGGCACTCGGAGTGCATTATCATGTTCATGGAGAGGAGGTGCTGACCCCTTCAGAGGAGTCTCTTATCCAGTTATCCCAGTACATTTGTGATGGAAACTGAGGTACTAAATAAGGTGCTAGCGGGATATAAATAATGAGGTGGTACATGGCTGTGTGTTGGAACTGAGCCACTAAAGCAAAATAATGGCAAAGGCACAAGCTTAACTTACATTGTGCTATTCCTGTGGGAAAGGGGTGGAGAGGATAATACCACATGGAAAGCTGATTCCTTAACTTGTAGTGAGTAACATAACTCCATAGCCCTGCTTGTCTTTGTTCAGAACTGGAACAAGCAGAGTTGCATTATTGCAGAGGTCTAACCCTAGGTATGAGGCTAGATTCCAGCTGAATGTGCTCCCAAAGTCTAAACATACAAAGGCCATTTCTGGCTTCACATAACTAATCCCATGCTGAGAAAGGGAAGAAGCAGCTGAATGCCTGGGCCTAGATTCATCAAAGAATGAATTAATCAATGTCCCACTGAAAAGGATTTGAACTTATGCATGACTGCTGTGATAGTCTGAGACTATCAGAGTATGCATTATTTTATGGTGCTTTCCTGTTACTATGCAAAGCATAATTCGTATTTCTAATCAAAAAAATTAATATAACACAGCATGTTTGCGTCTCATGGTATAGTTTAGTAGAGATTCAAATTGGGGTTTTAAAAAGGTGATTTTTTAACCACCAGCACCAATGCTTTTCAATATGATTCTGCTCTGCCCTTACCCTCTGCTGCAAAACCTGTGGCAAGAATTCCTAACAGGAACATCAGTTAGTTTATACAACATTGTACAGCAGTGTGTGTTGTGACAGATTTGCTCAAATATCTTTCACCGAGATAAAGGAGTTTCAAAGAAAAATGGCACTATTGTGAATTTTCCCTGTGTTGTAACTCTATACAGCTAGATTTACAGATTGCTAAAATCCTTTACTGCTTTGATTAAAGGACAAAGAGTTAAATAAACTTTGCTGCTAATTTCAATGGAAAAAAATTACTAGTAATCATGTTTCATTTTAAAGTACTGTATTAACTGGCCTGGCCTCCCATATGCTTAATCTAAAGCCTAGTGGAAAAACAAAAACAAAAACAAACAAACAAAAAACAAAAACAAAAAACCAACCAAACAAACAAACAAAACCCAAAACAAACAAACAAAAAAAACCCACAACAAACCACACACCAAACTACCAACCAACCACAAAACAAAAACAAACAAACAAACGAAAAACAAATAAAAAACCTCAACAAAACAACAAAAAACAACCAAACAAAAACAAACAAACAAAACAAAAACAACAACAAAAAACTTTCATTGAAAGTTGATCAGGGACATAGTGCGTGTAGCTGCAAGAGTGATTTAAAAAAAAAAAAGCAGGTAGCAGCCAATGCCTTATAACTACTCTGTGCAGTATTGCATTACATTCCCCTTGTAACAAATTGAGCACATGAGAGCACTGGGCTTCTTGCTCACTGAAAGGCTGAGGTTTTTTGAACTCTCTTATGAGCCCATCAGCTACTCCCTGACTATGGTAAAAAGGGACATCCCTTCACAGCCTGCATTAGAAACCAGATATTCCTTGCAGAGACATTTGCAGACCATAGCTGTGACTAGTATAATGGCTGTAACATACTTAATGTTCCAGTTGTCCCCTGATGTGCCATAATGAAGAGCTGAGGATGGGAGGTGGCCCTGGCCACCTCTTTTTAGGGATCTGCTTAGTTAGGGAATATATTTCAGTTTCCATTCAAAGTGCTGCCAGATACTGAATTAAAATAAATCCTCTGTTCTCTGTTCAATTATGGTTTTTTCCTAGATTCATGTCTAATTGCTCTGATCAGAAGTTTTCCTCAGGGAATCATTATTAGGTCTTCCTTAGCCTCTTTTTTCAGTCACTTTCTTGGCTGAGCTGATGGTTTCTGCAGCTTGAAAAGGTCTATCCACTGTCTTTGCTTTAGCTCAGCATCCTCCACTTCTTCTCTCAGGGCAACAGTAGGGTTAACTCACTACCCATAGCTCTGGCAGGGATATTGGAACTGTAGTATTGTTGAAGGAATAAAAGCATTATAAAAAGAATCATTCTTCAAATAATATAGAGATTATCAGAATGTCTCACTCTATGCACCTTTAACAACTTTGACATGTAGACTGAGAATATTTCCTTGCTATTCTCCAGGGCTTTTTCACCCAAAAGAGTCTTGAATTCATAGCACACAGATGCTCTTCTGAGTTGAGCTGATCTTCCTATAAACCTTCTACTCTCCTGCCTGCCACCTTCTTGAACCACATCGAAATAGAATATCTCCTCTGAGACTGAAGTTTCTAGAGTATAGGATGCTGCAATTTCTCTAGTGAATGTACTTCCTTGTCTGACCCATTTAGTGGGAAACACAATTGGTAGCAGAACCTGTAAGAGATATATAAATTCATAACTGTGAACGCTGCAGATGCTGACAGGATCTGCCCCTTTGCCATCTGAAAGATCTTGAATATTCAATGACATTGCAGGTGCCACAGGTGATCCCATGATGAATATTTTTAGCCTGATTTCTTAGAAGTACGGGACTAAATGACTGACAAGCTGTGCTGTTGTGTGTGTGTTCTACCTGGGATTTCAGCTCTCCATTTGGGAGAGGGCTAGATGAAGAATCACCACCCACAACAGGCATCAGTGTGGCTCACTGCTCAATTGGGAACTCTCAGCCTCACAGCCTTGCAAGTTCCTCTGCACAGATACCACTCCTGGGCATAGGGATCTGTGCCATCCTCCCACCCCAGCACCTTTCCTGTGTAAAATATATAGATGCTTGTCAGCTGCTGCTTCATATTCCTGCAAGAGATTGTGGTTAAGGTAATGATGAAAAACATTTTCAGAGTTGTGAGTTCTTTTCTCACAAGAAATTGTCATTGAGGTTATAAGAACCTCTTGAAGATACTTTCATAAATATGTCACGGAAAAACAGCAGACTGCAAAGTGGCTGTGTCATCTGTGTCAAGATCGTCAAAGCACAAGATGTTTTTTTCTTAGCCTTTTGGACTGTTTTGTTCCAGAGATGGTAAGGGGTCAAAAGAAGTTCTCCACAAGCTTTTGATGTCCTATTAAATATTCTTTAATTGTCTTTAAGTAGCTGATATATCTAAATATATTAAGCTTATGAACACTACTTTTGGTCTGATAGCATGTAACTTTACAATGCAGTAAGAATTAAAATTTTTCTAATGCAGATGATGAAACCCGTTGAATTTGGTGATTTTTGTTACAAGACAGTACTTTGTGAGCCTGATGGTAGGCAGGCAAATGATACACTTGGTCTGAAAGGGTTCCCTATTTGTGAAAAAGGACAGGCTTCTCTCAGAATTAATCCAACCACCCAAATGAGAAACCCTCAAAGGCAGCCTATCCTTAGAGGTCTCAACCAGAAACAGGTCTAGTTTGCTAGATCTCAACTTCCAACCTGAATAAAACCTGTCACTTACACATGGTAACTCATTACTCAGGAAAATTTTTACATGATTCTTACATGGTGTCATTTAATAAAATAAAATCTACTTAGAAAATCATAAGCAAACTGCAAAAAACAAAGACATAAGTAGGAGAAATTAGAGATCGACAACAAGGGTCATAAATGAAGTTCACCAGGGCTGGATCTTTCTCTATCTGACATATAATGAGATCAGAGACCTCCATATCCTCTTCTAATTCAGATATTTATGTGCACAAATGCCATGTGAGACTTCTAGGTGGTTTCTGTTTCCTTTTACCACTCTGCTTCCCAAAACCCAAAATGGAACAATTCTAGCTTGTCTGCTAATTAAGTGTAAATTTATCTAAATTTATTTATTAATAAAAAATTTTATGTGCTCATTGAATGTAACATATTTTGCTTCTCCTTCTGAGCTTACCGAATTTTTCTATATTTGTACTGTAATCTTTTATACTCCTCTACAGATGAGGAGGAAAGGCCCAGCCTATTGCTCATACAGAACATCAGTTTGTCAAGCATTTTGTGCATCCTCTGGGATTAGAGGAGCTATGAAATTGTATCATTATGATTGCCTGCTGCATTACTGAACCACCAGGCAGGGCCTGAGAGAATATGCACACGTGTTTGTGCAATGACATTTTTAAGCCACCCTTTGCCTTTTCATTTCTTTACTTCCTGCAGTCTCAAAGTATTCCAGACTAGTACCCAGATCCAGAATATCCTTCTCTGTTTTAAACAAGAATTTTTTCAGGTATTTCAGCTATTTCACCCAAGCCCATTATTTACAGATGGGAGAACTGTTGCTTTTTGCTTAGACACATTTACAGCTTCTGAAGAGAGAGGCAGACTTGCAGACCGCTGTGAAGTGATTTAGGTTTCAACCTTTGTCTTCACAGCATGCCTTCGAAAAACAGGCCACTTGTAGACACAGAATTCGGCTCTGCAAACACTGAAACGTGCACATAAAGATAAATAGCAACAGCAGAGCCATGGCTTTGTAGTACAGAGGTCTTAGTTAAAAATGTGGATAGGCCTGGAAGTGCTTAATTTTTGTCAAATTTAATTTTCCCCCTTTGCTACAGAGAGGGGAAATTTCTGCTACAGCAAAACATATTTCAGACCTAAGTAATCACCAAGCTGACGGGAAATTCGTAAGGGTGTTAGAGAGGGAAGTGCACTTGAAAGAGCACTCTGACACTGCGGAAGTTACTGCTTCTTTGTAAGCCTACACCTAAAAAATGAGCCTAAATAAAGAGCCTGAAAATGAACGATTAAGCCATAAAGCCTCATCTCAGTGTTTGCCATTGCTCCAGCCCTGCCTCCCCAGGGAATTGTGCTCCCTGTTGGTCCCGTGGGACTGCAGAGAGAGCTGGCATCGAGGGAAAGCTGTCGACACTTGCAGCTCCTGATAGGGTGCGACCGTGCTTTTGGACACAGCCCTAAACAAACAGTGGTGTCAAACTTTTCAGTCCTGCAAGGGAAGTCACCATGACGCAGCTAGTCATGCTAGGCTAGGCTAGGCAAGATTAACTCTTCCCAAGGCAAGGCATTTTCCTCTTCCTTGTCCAAATCTGAGCAAAAAGCTCACTCACCCAGTCCTCATTCCCTCTTTCCTCTCCATTACCTTGGTAACCAGAAAGGCAAAGACTCCAGTGGGTTGACAATACGTGGTTGTGGAGATTTCAAATCCCCGGTGCACTTCTGCAGAATCACGAAGGTTAAAGCAATGTGAATGTTTAAAGGGTAAGGAAGTAGTCTGAGGAACTGTGGTCCCAACAGCATGACAGCTCTCCTGATAGCCTAGGTATTGCCTGCAGGATAAAGTTGTGGCAAGCTGGAATGTTGTTTTGAAAGATGAAAATAGGGTGATTGCTTACATTGTATTATGGGATGTAATTTTAGAGGGAATTTCATAAATTTACACTAAACTTTTAGTTCATCTTTTTAAGCTATTATGTTATGTAGTTTCTGAAAAACAAGAAGTGTAATGCAAATAAATGGTGTTTAATGTTATCATGGGAAATAGAGATCTTGAATGGAAAAAAAAAAAAGGAGTTTTGGTATTTTCACACAAACATGTTTTGAATCTGTAGATGGTTTTGCCTGGTTTTGTTTTGTTTGGTTGTTTTGGTTTTTTTTCAAGAAGGGAAATTACAGTAATTTCCTGCCAATTTACTGCCACTCTTAGGACTATTATTATAAGATACTGCAGTTAGGGTTTTGTGATTTAATAAAGAAGCCCACCTACAAATGGGCCAAAATATATATTGTAGATTTTAAAGTGTTGTGTTAGCAAAAATGTTTTGCAAATTTGAGGAAAGGATTATGAAGCTGAATTTCAAGAATTTAATTTGCTATTCATTGGTCTTTATTCTCTTTTGGCTGCAAATGAGGCATGCTACTGTGGTACATGAAAAGAAACAGAGACAGAGAATATGAGTCATTATTCTGGTATAAAAAAGCAACATGAATGAAGTTTGCACTCTGGACTTTGATCTCAAGCAGCCTTTTAGCTTTAGATAAATTTTCAAAAGTCTTGTTATCATTTTAGACTCTGTGATAACTAGTACAAACTGTTTAGTTAACAAACAGAGCATTCTTCAAATAATGCTGAGAGGGATTTCTGTTCAGGCACTAACACACATTCCAGTATCTCTGATGGAGAAACAAAAACACAGCATAGCCAGTGACAGGTGGCATGTTCTAATAGAGGCCAAATGGAAACTACTGCTACAAGGAAAGGGCACGTGGAAGACATGATTATTTATTGATAACTCCCAGTATTTCATCGCTTTGAGTCAAATAACCTACAGTGAGGTGAATTAAATCCAGTCCAATTTTGAAATTAAGATTTTTTTCTTTCCACCGAAGTCTCATCTGCATATTGGAAAGTGGACTGAGGAGCAAATAAGATACAAATCTGTGCACAGAAATAAAATTTTAATTTGAGGACGTGTCAGGCCTGTCCTCCACAGAAGGCCAGTGGCTGTATGGAAGTGTTACCATGGATAATGTGAGCAGCATTGTGCCATTTATATACAGAAAGTTGATGTGAGCCTAAGAAGCAATTTCAACACTCAGATTAAGGAGAAATTGAACTTAGTTGAGCATTAACAGCTACAAAATTCAACACAATTTTCCTGGCTAAAAGTCCACAACACTGAAATGCTCATCAACAGATATTTTCACAAACATACCAGGTTCTGAATAAGAAGCTGAGTGCTATGAATAAGGAGTTAGCTCTTTCTTCAGCCTCTTGCACTGAACTCCTGTGTCTGTTGGTAGCCTTGAGAGATTCTGTGCTGAGACCAGTGAAAGGGGGCAACTAAACCCCTTTATTTTCATGTGCCAAATAGTCACTAAGTGCAATTATGTTTTCCTATTCTTTTAAGGACATACTACTGCAAAAGCTTTATCAACAGGTTGATACTGCCGTTGGTTTAGGCAATGCTTTATCAATACAATTTTCCTGTATTAAATAACAACCCCCATTGGCAGAACTGGGCAAATGTTCCTCCTTCTTTAAAATCCTGCATCTCAGATACAGGCTTTAAATTAAAATTTGTGAAGTAAAAGAAGTTTTAGAAGGTACTCAGTTGTGTACTTAGAATCACTGTGCCTGTTATGGAAGGACAAGCCATGTTTGTCTGCATTTGGGCTTTGCCAAAGTATGCAAAAACGATTCCGAACTAGATGGAGTGGAAAGGAGGTTTGGGTGGTGTGAATTTGCTTGTTAGACTCAACCTTGCAGGACTGAGCCCGAGTCCTAAGAATCATTTTAATGTAGAAATTATGAAGGGTTCTGCATGGACCTCAGACTAGCATCTTCCCCAGACTAAGACCAGCAATATGTTAAGCAACAAGTTTGAATTGAACAGAAATTGAACAGAGCTGTAGTAGTTTGACTTGTGGGCAACAGAGATAGCATAAAATATATTGTTTTATAAAGCAAAAGGGTTCCCTGAATTCTTATTTATTCAGTTCCTTCTGGTAACAAAAAGAGTTGTTGAGTTCAGGAGAAATGTCTGTATTCTTGCACAGAAGCACTGTGTATGTGTCTGAGAATGCAAACGTGAAAGTGATGGGGCACTGATTGGTAATAAAGGTGAAAAGTCCACAGTTCATTTTCGTTGTCCATAGTGGAAGAAAGAACAAAGAAAACAATAAGAATTAAAAGCTAAGTTAATTAAATTCCAAACACCTTTCAGTGTAATAAATTATCTCAATATTAGTAGCGTGAGCTAGGAAATTTATTACTAAAAATAGCCTTTTTTCAATCTCTCTATGTTTCCTCTGTACTTAGCAAAGAGAGGCAAACACATCCAGAGGGCATTTTGGATGTTAGGAGAACTGAATTATTTTCTCATAAGTACTCAATCTCTTTCTTTTCCCCTCAATAAATATATATGTATACAAAAACACATGGAAACACACACACATAAGGGAAAATTTATATATGTATGAACACACATGTCTGTGTGAGCATATATGTTATACAAAGATTTTTGTGTGCATGCAATAACAGTCCCCTCAAGATGCGCTCTGAACCCAGGACCCTCAACCCACACTCAGATTGGATAAATCCAGTCATGGAAATTTGACAGAGCAAATTATGATTCTGCTCTTTCACTGTTTTTATAACTATGCCACATAGAGGAGTTTTGTCTGACACTGATTTACTTAATATCAGAGTCAGGATTTGAGAATAAAACGTATCAGATACTATCAGAATAATATTTATATGGCTTTGAATGGAAGCTGGTAATTAAAGAGTTAATACATGGTTCAGCAAACAAAATATCATACCTAAGAGATATGTAGTCACGCCTTCAGCTGGTGTAAATTATCACAGTGTCCAAGACCCTGGGTCTCCACAGACCAGTTCAGGGACTGGTCAGAGACTCCCTTAGTCAGCAGTTGGGTCTCCCTACACATCGCTGTGGCATCATTTTGCGCGGGGTTTTCTGCTGCAATGTCCATAGACCAGACTGATCCCTTCCTTCCATCCTGGGCTGTGCCCTGGCCCATCAGCTCTCTCTGACCCAGAGGTGGCTGCATTTCAGCTCTGTTTTCTGCACTGTTGGGAAACAAAACTCTGCTATCACCAATGTAAAATGCATGAGCATTACCAAGCCACATGTACCCTGAGTAGTGTTCAGGAAGAGGACGTGGCCCACGTGCAGTAGAATGTATTTTGACTCTTGTTTGGAGGTTACTGCAAGACTTATGTTATAAAGTAAATATATATCCTGCTCCTGTTACAGACAGGGTTGAGCTGGACCTGCTCAATCTCAATTAGATAAATATTTTACCTTTTAGTAACAATAGGGGTATCATAGTTGTAACTGTTATAATTTTTACCATCTTCCTATTAAACATAACCAAAGATAAAGAGGTAAACCCTGCCTCTGCAGTCCTTGACTGCATAAGAAATACCATGAAAGTCAAGAGTGCCAGGTTTATCTTACTGCAAATGCTTCTCCAGTTACCAAATGCAGCTTGCAGGATTTAAGGCAATTTCTTAAACTGTGATGGCTGGGAGTCTTGAATAAAAGGCTCTGTAGCTGCACTACAGGTTATCTCAATAAGAGCGGTTAATATTACTTTAGAGCGATTGCTGTCTTCCCGCATCTTCTAGTTAAAAATCCAAAGCATGTTGGCTAAACAAGAAATTTTAGGTGACACATATATCCCTGAAGTGTCAGCTCCACATCCTGACCATAGTCCCTAGTTTTCCTGTGGTGTTTCTGTGATTTTTAAGAAGCTCTGTATGCATTTACTGCCACTGAGTGACTGTAATGGAGAGCTGGAATAAAAGAAAAACACAGCATCACTGACCAAAATCAACTCCCTCATCCTTCCATACGAATGAGACTGCTGGGTCTCAGAGATTATGTCCAATCCTCCATTCAGAGAGTCACCTAAAGAATAGGGAGTAAATATCGGAGCGTGGGCAGATACTACTTCCACTAGTTGTAGTTGCAGTTCTCCTCACTCTTTTAATACACTAGCAGAAGGAGATAACTCTAGGTAATTGTTTGCTTACTCTTACTGCTGGGTAAGCCTACATCTGGTGTGGAAATCTATAGACATCACAACAATTTTCACCCCAGTGTGTATACTTAACACTAGTAGCTATGGTTGGATGAGGAGCCATCACTATTACTACCAAGTAGAGCTGGTTACTTCCAGTGTCCATAAGCAAAATGGGGGTATAGTCTTGGAAAAACAGTAGATGCAACTTATTTTTCATGCTTGTATGCTGCCCATTATGTCATTGTCCTCAATATGAACTTTCAGCTCAGGTTGTCTTATCATGCTGAAGCTTTGATGCCAGAGGAAAAAAAAAAAAGTGTTTAGCTTGATAAGGATTCTGTTCAGGTAAAAAGGGAACCTCTACCTAAGTATAAACAACCAGGTCACAGATTGAAGTAGATTCTTCTCTGTAAGTCCTCTGAAATCAGGAGGTGCTGAAAAAACAGCCAAAACAAACTGCATAGATGGTAAATCTCTAAGAAGGTAAAGGTTTACTGAACATATCTAAGCTGAGATGGCTTGATGAATACATCATGTGCTGACAGCCTAAGTGGCTTATCTTTGTGTCACTAGTGAGTTACTTCTCTGTTAACTCCCTCACTCCATAAAGCTTGTTTCATGTGTTTTCCTCTGTCTTTATTAATGTTTCAAACTCATTGCTGGAGTATTTCAGTTTGTTCAAACTTGTTCGACTTTCACTCTATTGATATTAATCTATTTCTGTAGCCCATTAGCAGCTTTTGTTGTCCCCTTGTGGGTGAATCAGTTTCTAGGAAGCATGGAGATATTCAGACCAGCACATAAACAAGATATGACATGCAGAGGTGCTTGGTGATACTTATTGCATCAAATCTGGTAGTGAAGATAGTGAACTGGATGTCTATTCTGAGGTATCCTAGCAAGGCAGCAGAGAGGGAAGGTCATAAGAAGCCAAAAAAAAAAAAAGAGGGATCACTCACCAGCTGATCTGATATGGCCTTTTTTGTGCTGCTTCATCCTCCTTCCCTAGCTGCTCATACCCTGCTGTATCACTTATCAGCCTATCTCAAAACTTGTCTTTCCTCTTGATTTAGACTTCAGTTCTTGATTCTTCCATCCACCCACGTCTGTGTTAATTTACCTCCCTCATGTTGAACAGAGAGCAGATCAAGGGCTGTCATTTTGCTTGTCTTAATCTCCAAGTAGAAAATGTACAAAAAAACCCCAAACATTTTCAGAAACTCACTGATTAGTCAGCAGAACCAGTGAGTGGGTAATTGTCAGGGAGAAAACACCTTTAGAACTGCCTCTACACATGACAAGCAATGACAGTAGCCAGAAACAGATCCTATAAGCCAAGAGACTTCTCAGCCCTGAAGGTAAATTTTGGGTTGTGGCAGCCTCACAATGGCTATGCAATTTTCTCAGCAGCATATCAAACAGCACCATAAAAGAGGGTTGTGGTGAACATGCTGAGCTGGGCAACTTTAAATTTGGTGCCTTGTTGTCGCCTGCTCCACTTCCATATGCCATCTGGGAGATACCATGAATGTCCTTGCACATAACATGTGCTAAAGACTCCTAATACACCTAATAGACCAAGTCCCAGTTTCCTTTGTGTGGATGATTAGAGTATGTTTTGTCATGTATTCTACATTATAGTTGATATCCTCCAGTAAATACAGGCAGTGGAGTATCTGGTAGAGCTGTCGAGGGTTTCAGGAAGGAAACTGAAGAGCACATTGTATTCAACATGAAATGCCTTACAAAAATCCTGGCAAGGTAAAGAATGTAACTGAATGAGGTATCTCACCACAGATGTTTTTGAGGCATTACATGACTGTTCAGTGCACGTATTCTGCTGGCACGGAAAACTGCCAGATTTCAACACATGCAGTTTTATAACATGTTTAAGCTTGAGAATCATCAACCTCTCTCTTTAAAGAGCTCATTTGTGTTGAATCCTCATGAGGGATTTATGTGCCTTCCTCTTTAATAATACACAGCCTTGTAGCTTGCACAGTCTCTAGGAAACACTGGCAACCTGCAGTGAGGAGAGGCAAGGAATTCTTTGGAGACAGCTGTTTTCACACATTTTTCTGCTCCTGTTCATATTTCCAGTTCTGCTGTAGGGACAGCTGATACTCTAATTTATTTTATGTATATATTGTATAGCACACATGTATGCATATGCACATCATCACTAAAGACATATTTGCTTGCATACACACACACATAATAAAATGTATTCACATATTCCTTGTCAGGACTGAACTTCTTCTGGAACAGAGTCTTCAGTGAATTTGTTGCTCTGTGCTGTCAATTGTGAAATAAAAGGGCTGTTTCATAAAATCACCTGGACATTCATACCTCGTCTATCAACTATGCTTTTCAAGTGTCATGAACTTGACAAGTCAATGACCATAGATATATAGGGTACGTAGGGTTATCTATAGTTCATTTATGTATGAGTGTCACTCTACATATAAAGTGACAGATCTCCAGTTGATATATTGATTAATAAACCAATACTGCTCTGCAGATGCCACTGAATTTCTCTTGTTTTACATGTGTAGAGAGTCTGATCTGTGATATACTATGATGTACACATTCCACAGTAGCATGGTGCAGTATTAGTTAACCTTTTAGGTATAACTAAATAAGCAGACAGAATGGCAAAAACAGGGTAAAAAATGCTGGACACTAATAAAATCTAGCCTACTTTAAATTCTGTATATGAGCAGCAATGCTTTTTCTCTTTTTTTTTTCTTTTTCCCTTTCTCTTTTTTTAAAATTTATTTTACTGTTATTTCCATCATTCAATCTATGAAGATGATTTATTTACCCGCTTACCATGAGCCAAAGCAGAAGTTCTGAGTGAAAAGAAAATAACAGATATTTCACATTCCTCAAACTGGATCCACTGTGTAAAAGAAACCTTCATGAAGCATATCCAGCACTCACTGTGACCAATGATAGATGAATACTCCGTTACTCATACAGGCAGAGATTACATATTATCTATTTTGCATTCAGTCACAGTAATTTGAGGAATGAAATTCTTTTTGGGAACAGAAGATAACACTTCAAGAACAGGTTGATTATAAAAAAGAAAGACAGTGAAACATAGCAGCTGTCTGAAAGCACAGAAGTTCAGAAGGTTAAAAAGGTTGAGCCACTATTTTCTCGCAAATAAGATTACAGATAAACAGAGAGCAATTTACTCACTCTCTGTGGCAGTAAATGTTAACGCCTTATGAAGTGCCATGTTGCAATCTCAGAAACTGGGAACTGTGTGCCTACAAGACCTGTAAAAGGTCTCAGCAGAGCACTCTGCCCAAAGCTAGGCAGCATTGTGAACATCTTCAAATTTTGTAATAGAAGGGAAAGTTAAACAGGAGATTAATACCACAGCTGAAAACCAAAATGAGCAAGTACTTAGAAATGTCATGGAGATCATGCTTCAGTGCAGCTGTACAGTATTAGTGATGAAAGACTTCAAAGGGTTTATGTGACAAAAGGAAACAGAACTTGACCAAGAGATGTTGGATCAGCAATGCTAGAAGCAGCAGTCAGAATGCAGGGACACACCAAGTGACTCATAAAACAAAGCAAAGCATAAAACCAGCCCTGAAGATCATGACTCATGCCCCAGGTTGTTCTTTCTCTAGTGCAAGAATTCATTTTATGAGAACTTGTAGATGTGAATTGTCTACAAATGTCACATTGAGGTCAAGAGTAGGACCATAAGTGGTAGATGCTAACTAGCATCTGCCTTGAGAGTGATGTCTACCTTTGGATAACAAAGGAAAGGGAAAAAGTAATTTTTTTGTTTTGAGGAGGAAAGGCAGAGAGGTCAATGTACCTTATATTGTAAATAAAAGCAACCGCAACCAACAAAGCAGTGATGGAACTAATTAGTTCTCATAGAGACTCCAAAGGAGCTGCAGTTGTTCTCACCAGTAACCATTTGTATCCACAGCACCAAACTGAACCAGACATCTATAGAAACAGGCTTGTTACTACCCAGGTGGAGCCTATCCATCACAACACAAGAATGCTTGTGCTAGCTCCATCACAACACAAGAACCAAATCATACTGTATCTGCTAAGTGTCCTCAGGAAAACAAAATTAAACCCAGTGGAAAAGGAAGAAACCAATTTACAAGCCTTCCCCATTCAATAACCCTGGAAAGTTCATCAGCAGAGCAACTCAAGATGCTCCACCTCTGAGAATTAAAAAGGTACCAGCCCATAAATCTGATTCAGATTGAAGGTTTCCTGGAAATGGAAAGTAAATGCCAAAGGTTCTGAAAATGTAGTGTGGTGGATGTTATAACCAGGGAGAGGGAGCCTGCCTGTGCCAATGCTAAGTGGGGTTCATACCACTGAGGTATCATAAAATTTTGCAGTGAAACCGGAATGATTAATTAAAATTTTATTTGGGTTGAGATTTTGCTCATCACAGACAGACAGAATCCCATGCACTTCTCAGCACTGGAGATATTTTCTCTCAGGTATGTCACTACAGGTTCAACAAGGGGGCAAAGTCACAAGCATCACTTCTCTGCCTATCTCAATCCTATCACAGCAAAGCTACTTATATTAAATTATCACCACAAATTCATCAACATCTGAAGGAATATTTGCCTCTGATATGGATGCACAAAGTGAATTTAAACCAATCCCTACAAAACTGGAGCAGACAATACTAAGTGAATGCAGGAAATTATATAAATATTGAAAGATTTACAGGAGCACCAATATCAGGAAAAAAAATAAAATTGGTTCAGTCTTTTATGGTGACCCAGCATCAACGACAGCTGGGAAAAGAAAGCAAAACTCAATCAAACAAATAAACCAAACTTTTAAATCCAAGGCAGAAGGATTCTCTGTAGAGCTCAGGCATAACAAGCAGACATAGGAAAAACATGCACATTTCACATTTGAAATGGGGAGAAAAGGTGATAATTTCAGCAACCTCCACAACCCATGCAAGTTCAGACAGATCTTTGCTGCTGGAGAGCAACCACAGTACTTGACACAAGCAGTCTATGAGCACAAAGACTTTCTGAGCAATATGGTACATTCACATTTCCCAGTAGCTTCCTAGAGCTGAAAGTGATTAGTGAAACCCTGGCAACAAAGCTCGTTCGTTAGCTGTGTTCTTTCCAAAATACAGAAGAGGAATGACGAAACGAGCAAGCACAGCCCAAGTGTCAATGATGTGATTGAAAGTAAAAGTTAATTTCCACTTACTCATGCTGGTGAGGAAGGGAACATTATGGAAGCAAACCCCCAATTTTCTTGTTTAAAATGGGTTTTATAATACAGTGATGCAAAAGCTGCATGTAATAAAGCTGAGCTCGCATCTTTCAAGTCGTGTCTCTAGATAAAACCTGCTAGAGACCATTCTTTCTTGTCATAGTAAACAGAGTAAGTAGTATTATGGACTCGATGTCCTTACAGCTAATTCCCTCTCTCCAAGCCCCTGGCCTCAGCACAAGAAGTTCAAGCCCACCACAGCTGCTCTGTGTTGGTCCTTAAAAATGACAGAGCATTCTGTGGGTGACACTAACTGGTGAGGGCCAGGCCCATCTAAGGATTGTGGTGGTCATTGAACAGTGCAGATAACATCTGTGGGACAGAGCACAGCTCTGTGCCATGGCTCTGCTTTGTTTATGAGCATCAAGGTACCTTTAGAGCCTCTTCAAATTGTGATCACAATACAGAGAAATCAGGTTGGAGTTCACTGACAGTGTGGTATCTGAGGCTTCTGTGTGGCGACCATGGCCCAGTGCCAGAAAACTCAAGGAAACAGAATGTTTTCAGAGTAACATCCCAGGGGTGTGGAGAGCTGATACTCGATTGCAAGACTGCACCTGGATTCTACCTTGGAACTTCAGGAGAGTTGTCACCATGGTTATCACAGTAAAGCAGCTGTTTGGTGGAGGAGAGCCTCGCCCCTTTTATTTCCTGTTTTTAGTTTAATGGAAATTGGTCCCTTTGCACACAAACACATACATATCCACACACAGCAGCCACACCTGATGGTGCAGCTAAGTAATTCAGGGTATTCTGGTGTGTTGTACTGGAACTCAGACATTTTGGGGGCCTCCTTTAAAAAACTTTTCTGGACAAGGATACAAACATCAACACCTGAGCACTAGTTCTCCAAACATTTAAGTTACATACATTTGTTTGAGTGTGTATTTCTAAAAATATTATATAATTTGCTTCAGATAAGCAGATGGCTATAAAATTTATCATAACCATGTAGAGTATTTTATAAAAAACACTGAGAATGTCTGGATGAGAAAGGAACTGGTTAACAGGAAGAAGATGCTTTTTGTGTTTGATCAGAAGATGGTCACTTGCCTGAATTGAACACAATTATGTATTTGTCTCTGTAGGACTGATTTTTTGATTAGGGCAAGTTTTCATTTGATTTAAATCCTTGATTGAGGGAATCTGCAATAGATGCTGCAAATGGAAGTATCAATGCTTATTCCAGTCTCTGCAGTCTCATTTCAACACTGCTGGAGTAGGGAGCTGAATCAGTCTGTTCACTTACAGTGCCTACTCCTTTTTTACAGATAAAACCCCCAAAAAAACCACATAAAAGCCCCAAATTAAACATTTGTATGACTATTGGCATCATAAGTAGATGTCCAAGTTGTCTGGGAATGCACTGAACAAAAAAAATCATCTGCAGCAAGCGCAGCAAAAAACATCTCTTAGGTAACTCAGGTGGTAACATCCTCTTTCCTAAAAGTGCCATTGGGGGCAGTTCAGTATTTGCAAACAAAATGGTTCCAGTTGCTTATTCAGACGGTACCTGACTCCATGTGCCATTGTTTGCATAACTTTCAGCTTATTTGCCAGCCAAGGTTTCATAAATACAGAGCATTTCATTCAGTCACTGTTTCTTTTAGGAAACATTCTGTTCTTGAAAATGGAAGGGACTCGATTTAATGATTAACCATCAAAATAGATTCCCTCTTTATGATCTCCTAGGGAAGGGGCAAATCTCTTTGACCAGTATACTTTCAGAACAATTCATTTCAAGAAAAGAGAATAGTCAGTGTCTCAAATACTGCTATAGAAAATGCAAACTGCAATACTTCATAGAAACCCTCTGTTGTGTTAGAAATCTTTCTGTCCTCTGTATCTCCGGGTGTACCACTACCAACAATAAGCAACTCTTTGCCTCCAGCAACTCCCTTCATAGTTCTCTCAGTACTGGGAAACCTTGCCTGGTGAGATTGGTTTTCTTCCTGTAGGACATTTTGATATAGGAGTGTTGTTTTATGCATCTTTATTTCAATAAATGAAGTTGTTTGTTGCTGTGTTTGCTTTTCTGGTTTCAGTATTTTTATTGTATAACAGATGGAGCTGCTAGCAACACGGAAAGATAAGGTTGCTTAACGTTTCACATGCTAAATCTCTGTTTTCAGTTGCCTATATTTCATTTTATCCACTTGGGCTAAAGCATTTCATGCTTATGTTGTGCCTCAGACTGATTTTTTTTCTCCCTGGTTTTCATTAAATGTTCTGTTACTTCTGAGAATAAACAAAACAAAACAAAAATAAGAAAAAATATAAAACAAACNTTTCCTAATGTTAATTTCCTTTTTGTAAGGTCTTTGCATCTGTGACAAGAGCAATGCATTTTGGTAGGAAAGCTGTGGTGGACTGAATTAAATTAACAGGTTCACAATTTCTAATCTGTGAGCAAATCTCACAAACAGTAAAACCACTGGGAACAAAGCATGAACCTTCCTGTGTAGAACTGGCTTTTGAGCTCTATGTTTTTAGAACAACTCGCCTAAAGACATAAAATAAGTTGGAACTAATACAACCACTGCAAATTCAAAACAGAAACTTTAATATCCTGCCTCTTTAGCTAGTATATAGGCACACACACACAAATACTCATGGAACAGATCACAGAATTATTTTATATAGATATGCAGCCATAATCCAAAGATTTTAGGCAAAATGAGACTTCCACCAAAGTACTTGAAATATTTTCCTTTTGACTTTGCTGGGAGAAGTGTTGTTTCCTTGGTGAAGCTCCCCAAAACCTTACATTTTAAGTAAAATTATGCAGCTCAGACTGCTCCTACACAGAAAATCCAGCCTTTTGCTTTCCACGCTACCACATCCTCTGCATACTGCAGCAGCAGCTTCTACTCTTTCTTCAGCTATTTCCAGGCTCAGAGAAGCACTTGGATTTTTGAGAATTACTCTCTGCAGGAACAGGTGTTTTCCACACCGTCTGTCTGAACACCTTTAACACTGGCTGTGAGAAAGCCTCCCTGGGCTTGCAGTGCTTTGTCCCTGAACAGCGTGAGCTGTGCCAGTGCCTGGGACATTAGCTATATATATGATATATATTTCTCCAAGAAATGAAGATCCCTCCAGGGAATGGTAGCTTTAATAATACCTTCCAAAAAAGTAAACTAATCAATTAAGATTTGTCAAGTAATTACTCGAAGAATTGGTCTACACAACTGAAATTAATCAATTAAAGTAATTAGCCTTACAGTTTGTGCGTCTGGTTAATTAGATAAACATTTACCATGCATACTTTCAAGCTAAACTTAACTGGCTTCCATACAGAAACTCCTTCAGTGTAGGAGATTGTACCACAGAGTTCACGTGTTTAATATCTGTCAATATATTTTCAAGGACATTTACATAATATATGCAAATGTATTGAAGAATCTTAGCTGTTGCAAATTCTAATCCCATCCTCAACATCCAAGTGATACATAGCAGTACATTGTGGGTGTTGCTTTTCTTTCCTTATTTTAACTGACCAGCTCCTCCTCCAGTTTAACTAAATTAGTGAGGCTGCTGAAATCTGCTCCACACGGGACCCTGCTCTGGCATTGCTTGGGCACTGGAGCAAAGGCAGAATGCAGCTTGCTTATTAAATGCAGTGATTCACTGGGAACATGGTAAGGCTAGAAATATACTGTCATCACTGCATGCCATTTACCTTCCATATAGAAACCAAGATGTTTGCCTTTGCCTTAGCCATCCAAGATTAGCCAATCTTGGATGATTTGAGCTTGATCAGAAAGGATAGTGTTACTCTCCTCATGACAAACAGCTGGAGTAATGCCTGGAGACTAAGCAAAATGCACAGGATGAATTACATTATATGAACTAAAAGGGATATTGGCCCCCAGGCAGGCTACCATGCTTCCAAGCTCTCATATTCCAAGAACTGCTACAAAATATATTGTATTAGCACATATATTTTTCATTTCCTTAGAGCTAGAGTACTGAAGTTTGAGGTTTTACTTCTCAGCACTGAGCCAGCCAGCCCTCAACAGCAAAATCATGACGCAATGTCACAGAATCATGGAACTATGGAACAGAAATAAATCAAAAAAGAAAGAAACAACCTCCTGTCAGGTCCAGTATGCAGGGTCAAATGGGAGCATCTCACCTTGCCTTCACTTTAAATCTCATTCAGGGAGCCAAAACTGAGTAAACAAACCAGTCCAAATACTTCCAGTGCACTTACTCTCAATGTATAAAGGCCTAACTCCTGACCTCACTTTGACACCCTTGAGTATTTTCTGCTATTACCATGGGTCAGTCAATCTCTGTGATGGAAAAACTGCTATTAGGTAAGTAAGTAATATTAAGTAGAATTAAAATGCTCAAGTGGAAAGTTCAAAATATCTCTTAGACTCTTCCCAAATGCCACTGGGGCACCCACTGGAGACATCATGGTCTTTGCAGTAACCTGTCACCACTGATTATTCTCAAGCTTCTGAATACACAAAATTAGTCTGTGGCATGCAGCAGGGAAGAGAGCTCCAGCCTGGGGCCTTCCTGGGGCTGTAGCCCTTCAGGGACAGCTACTGCCACTGGAGTTCTCTGGAGCCAGAGCTCCTGCAGGGAGTATCCCCGTGCTGTGGCACAGGGCTTTCCCTGGGTGCGGGGTCTCTCTAGGGACCTGTTGTGGCCATTCCTGCTGTACCACAAAGTCACTGCAGAACCTTTTCTGAAAAACACAGGGAAGTGCAGCTGCTCACAGAAAAGGCATTTGCACCTGGACCCAGCTCCATAGGAAAGCTGTGGCAAGAGGCGTGTGGATAGGGACATGTGTGCTTGGGTCCCACAGCAGCTCCTGCCCTCTCCTACAGCTGGAAAGTGGCTGCAGATGTGTGTCCAGAGGGTAAGTAGGAACCAACAGCATCAGAGGGAGGGGGGAAGTGTTAGGAAGCACTGGGAACAAGGAAACAGTCATAAAGTGTAGCTGCAATTACAGGCTGCAGAAACACCACAAATCAGTATATTTCTACGATTTCTTTGCACCAAACTGGGCTCAGTTGCATACATGGGTCCAGCCATGACTTATACATTTTCAACTTACACAGCATCAGTCACAAATTTCTTATTACACAAAGTTATTTTCCTTATCCTATCTGCCACAGATGATAAAACCAAACAAATGGATGAATGTAATTCATTCACTGGTTTATGAACCTGCAGTCCTGCAGAGATGGTAGGATATGACAATCCAAACTGTGGTGCTGCTAAAACTGAGGGACAAAAAACAACACAAGATCAGAGTGTACGAATTTATAAGGATTTATTCCAAGAAAACAAATGTGCTCTGGGATTGATGTCGTTTCACTTCTTTCTGAGTTTGTTATCCTTGCTGTAAAACATTTACTATAAACATCAAACATCAAAAAAAAAGCACCATGATTTCAAGGGAGTATATGAACTCAGGATAGAAATTTATATGAGTTCACTTAGGGCTTTGGAAGGTTTTGAGATGTTAAGGCCCCTTTAATGGAAAAGCCTAGTTGGCTCCTTTGAAAACTGTAATGGTGCAATAGATATACATACAAGAAAAATCTCTCATCACTATATTGTTCCACCTGCTTTGGGCTGAACTGTTAATGTGAAAGAGCAATCCAAAAATATCAGGTGGGCTGCAGATTTGCTCTCCAGTTGAGACCATTGTTAACTTGGTGTGAACTTTGCACAAAAGCAGTGACAGCAAAGCAGTGATAGCTGACTTACACTGACACGACTGAGTCTGGAATTTTTCATATAAAAAAAATAAGAAAAAACGGGACAGAAAAGCAAGTATCACCCAGTGCTTAGACACAAAGCACATACCCTGTGAAATGCAGGAATGGGAACTCAGTGGATAACTGTCTTGAGGACATCAAGAATACCTAAACTGGCACTGAAGACATTTGCAAATGCAAGTTAATGCCTTTCAGGATTAGTTTTTAAACATACAATGATGCAAATGTTTATTTATCCGCAGAGTGGCAGATTGTGAGTACTGCCTATGCCAAAATATGCTTTGGATACAATCCAATGACAAAGCCTTGTCTGAGAGATACTGATCAGTCTGGGGAGCTGAAGTGACACAGAAGAGATTTAAAAATCAAGGGGGGGCTGTTCTCTGAGGCATACACAAAGTATTCATTAACTTTTAACAGCACATAATTCTCTCCATCTTGTCTCCTGCACTGCAGCCATATGGGAAGAAAAAAGATATTTTGGGGAAATGGATATATTGGTTACCCTGCATCTGGCAAAAGGATTCAAATCTTCCAGACCCAGTTGTTTGAGTACCTGTATGCTTTCTGTGTACAGATACAGGGTGGAGGAAGCAGTTCAGTCCTCATCTTTAATTGCACAGTTCCAAGAGCAGCACAGCACACCTCACCTGCACCTATGCATTTCACATTGTAACATTTAGTGTATGATAAAGGGGTTCCTGCAAAAATAAGATGGTGGTGTGGGATTATAGCTGCCCTGCCAAGCTGAGAGCAAGGGCTCCTCAGGCTAGAGAACCTTCCCCAAGACCAGGGGAAATGCGATGGGAAATACCCAGCACCAGGCCTTCCTCTGCTTCAGCTTTCAAGGCTAGTTTTATAATTTTGCAAGTTACACTGAGGCTTGCTAAGTTATGTTGTTATTAGTGATCTGTAATGGTCCCTAATTAAACATAATGCTGCTGCAGATAACTGTTGGAAGAGCTCCACCATCTCTTCATACTCTGGAGAATTGAAGGAGTGTAAGTCTGCAATTTTCTTGATTTGGTCTCCGCAAGTGTGACAGAGAATTTATCTTTCATCACCAAGGCTGAATTAACAGCATACATTCCCTGAAGGTGCCGTGTACAGATCTCTTATTTGAGTTTTACCATTGCTTGAAAGACCAAGAGATTTCCCTGTGGGCTGAGAAGCAGTTAAGCAGCTGACAGCAGACTGGAGAGTGGGGAGGAGTACAGTGACATGGCAGAAAAACTCATAGATGTAAAGAATCTTTTGCTGTTATCATGCATTTGGACTTGGCATTTTTGGTTATTCAAACTCTGCTTTAAAAAGTCATCAAGCCTTCTTTAATAGGAAACACCTACAGTCTCAACCTATTAGCTTTATTGACATGTTGTCATAATGGAAAATGCTAACCTCAAAAATGTATGGAGATATTGATGAGGAGCATAACACTGAAAAATGACAAAACTTATTTAAGGTTATCAAATCTATGAAATTAGTTAGTGTTATCAGTCCAAATTACTGTTTTGTTTTCATGATTACTGTTAATCATGAAACTCCACATTCTCATTTTTAACTAAGTGGTCCCTCATTGTCATACTGCAATAGAAAAAATGGTAGAGGGGACTAAATTCCGCTACTGGAGATTAGATGGAGTAAGGAGGACTGGTGTGCACAGAAAATTCTCTGTACATAGCTTCATCATTAAAATTTCCCTAGCATGAGCAGAAAAGTTATTAAATTCCCAATAAAAATGTTTAAATGTCATTAAAAAGTTTCAGTTCTATCATAATTCTCCTTAATGGTAAAAATTTCAGTGCTGGTTCTCAGTCCTGGAATTGCATTTTCAAAGAACCCTGTGCTTTAAGTCTCAAATTGCCTAATTACCATATTTATTGCTGGATTCTGTTTTCTAATCCCTGATGACTTTGTCAGATATATTTATGTTCCCTTCATTTTACTCTCATGTAAGAAGGACACACATAAGTTAGTACGGATGGCATGTTGCAACCCAATTCAAATAGGTGGCTGTTATCACACCGTATTAATACCTATTTAGCCACCCAGTATTAAAGATTCTGCAAACTATACACTCCTGTGTATGTAAAATCATAGCAGTTATATTCTACTTAACACTTATCCATATTGTACTCACAAGATGGTCATTAAAATTGATATAAGTTAAACCTCAAGAGTAAACCATTCCATCTCAAGTTGGCAGCGCCAAAACCCATTTTATTTCAATTGAAGATTTGAAGAACAATTCTTCCATTTCTCAGTTTCTTTTAATTAAAACGTTGCCATGAAAAATGTAATTCAAGGGAAGAGGTGGGATGAAATATTAATAAAAGCAAGTATCCAGGCAGTCCAACAGTAGTAAAATCTTTAAAATGTTCAAAGAAAGGCTCTGGTTTTATTTGACTCCTGTAAACTTGGGAAGGGAAGAAGGAGAGGAGGAAATAATTCCTTGTTGCTTAAATTAAGACTTCATTAAACTACAATTGGCCTTTAAAATGGAGGGTATAAATCCACCATGATAACATTACACATTTGTTGTCCTTTCACAGATTAAGTATATTTAATCAGAAACCCCCACTCCACCAAATTTTCTTAACTTTTAACCTTGTCATCTCAATGCACAATCTGCCAGGCTACCAGTTTTTATTATCTTAAAAGTTGAAATTCTGGTATTTTTTCTCAATATATATGGATGATAAAATTCAAGATGGCAGAACTTTTGCAAATTAAAAATGTTAGAAAAATTAACAGCCAGCCTCAGTCAAGCATGTCTTGTTTCATCTTCACCCTGATTATATTAAAACCATAAAACATGAAACATAAACATTAGCTTTATCATTAAAACGAGAGAAAAATTCTCATTTAAAAAATCAAAATACTGAAATATCAGGTATGATTTTTTTCAGTTTTAAACTACATGGTTGAAACAGAACTCTATTTATAAACGACACTCCATCTTAAAAAAAATGCAAATGGATCTGGCTGTTAAAAGTTATCCTAACACAAATTAACAGACTTTGCAGATGATCATGAAACTAGTGGCCATTGTAAACTAGGCCATGTTGGCAGTGACATTTGGCAAAGAATAAAATTAATAATAAGAAAATAAGATCAATCACTTATTTGTGTTGATACAATAATCCTCCAAATGAGAAGGAAGTTGAAATCTACTGCAGTCATTGCAATCAACAGATTTAACACTGAAGAAGGAGAGCAGTTCTCTCATGCTCTGGATTTCATTTCTAACTCTGCTTTCAATACGCACATTGTTTTAACTAGAGCAAAGTCAAGCTGTAGTGCTGCAATATAATAAATTAATGGACCATAAAACATTCAGAATTTGGGTGTTCTGGTGTAGGGTCTGTGCTCTTCCCAGAGCTGGCAGTGATCTGAATAAAGTGGTTAACTTCTTCTTTAGGTAAAGTTTTATGTTAACAGATCTGTACTTCTAATAATTACTGAATTAGAAAATGCCAGAGAACACTTTCTAAAAATAATAGAAAATTAATGACAAAATATGAACTGTAGAAACATAAAAAAAAATTCTAGTGCGTCTAAGAAGGTGCTTTATTATTATCTTCCATTCCAGCAGAAATCTACTTCATGCAACCATTTAAATTTTATCAAATTTTAATCAAATGTATCTGAAAATAATAACTTTTTTTCCAAATAAAATGAAAGCTGTGGATACTTTTTAAAAACTAAAGTATGCAAGCATACTTTAAAGAATGAAAAAAAAAGTAAAGTATGCAGAATCTTATTGTGCAAAAAAAAAAATGTTAATTTGCTTTGGTTGGACCTTAAATAAAAAATATTTTAATACATTCTGTCTAGAGTATAATACTGGGAATCACACATCTCTTTTAACAGATAAATCTGCTCATGTTTCTCAGGGATGGTAAAATGAATGAGTTCAAGCAGAACAATGTTCTTCTTTTATTTACCAAGGAAATAACTAGCATAAAGGCAGAAAGTAGCTCCTCCTGGAAAAGACAATCCCTAATAAAATAATAAATCAGTAGATCACTCTATTTACAAGTACCTTTTCAATGTCAAGCATTTTAGGCATTTTCTACTCTTTGGATTTTCTGGCAGTGGGCTGTATTGATACTCCCTTATTTCAGGACCTGCACTTAATGTATGTCATTGTACAACTTGCCTGCTTAACCTAGGAAAATAGATACAGGTTTATGTCTAGGAAATAGGAACTAGAATACATGACAAAAACTCATTAATAATGTCTAGTGTATAAAACTAGTTCATTTTCCACTGTGCTAAGAAACCTGAGGGGATTTATTTTTATACCAGCTTGAAAAGTCAAGCAGACTTGAAATTGGGGACAGCTTCAGCAAATCATAAAATTCTGTCTGCAGACAATTTGATGACCAGCCAACAAACAAGAATTGGGATGTCCTGGCTCTCCAGTCAGTAAAGCTCCCACTTTTCAGAGCAAAGATGAGTTAATTCTAGTCCTCCAAATTAACTATGATTTCACTTTCTCAATAATCTCAGCTAAAACCCACTTCTCGTTCCACTGATGTCTTTAAATTGGCAGAACTTGGGTGAAATTGTAGATTCACTTTGTTTTCATGTACCAATCAGCACTTTTATCTTGGAGATAGATATTTTAAGTGGGATCTTCTTGGTGACTGTCTTATGTGTTCCTTTCCTACTTCATGGAGGAGCTGGAGTGTGGCCAAAGAAGGGCAGTGGTGTTGGTGAAGGATGTGGAAAGTGTTTGTTATGAGGAGTGGCTGAGGGAATTGAGGTGGTTTAGTCTGGAAAAGAGGAGGACCAGGAGGATCTTATCACTCTTCAGTTCCCTGAAAGGAAGTTGTAGCAAGGTAGGGGTCAGGCTCTTCTGCCATGTCTCAGGTGAGGAAATGGCCTTAAGTTGAACCTGGGGAGGTTCAGCTTACCTATTAGAACCTTTTTCTTTTTCTTCTTTTTACTAAAACAGTGGCCAGACACTGGAATTAGTCACCCAGGAAGGTGCTTCAGTCACTGTCTCTGGAAGTGTTCAAGAGGTCTCTGGATGTGACACTTAGGGTTGGGTTAGGGGTGATTATGGTGGTGCTGGGTTGATGGTTGGACAAGGTGACCTTGAGGATCTCTTCCAAACTTGATGATTCTGCGATTCATACAGGCCTTGCAGTATGCAGTTAAGAGCAGCCTGCAAAGTGGATTGAGAACTGAATGAAGACTCACTGAAGTGAATTATTATTAGAATAAGAAAACTAGCCTACATGGCCAAGGTAAAAATCTTAAAACCGTATCTTGCTGTTAAAAAGAGAGGTCATAGAAACTGCACAAACAATAACTGAAATGATTAAAGCTATAAATAAAGCTGGAGAGGAAAAAATTGTAATCATGATAGCATACAGCCAATTTGTAGTCCTCTGATACTAGATGCCTAAGGCAGGACATAGGTCTCAGGAGGCTCCCTATGTGGTCAATGAAGAGAGAGAGAAATTCAGTCACATGCTCAATTTATGTGCCTAAATAAGCCTGGGAAGGCAAGGCAAGAGCTCCTCTTCCTCTCCCAAATGCTCACAAAGTCAAGGGTAAAAAGCTTTCAAATTTAAACATCTTAGTTGGTTGTTTCAAATCATGCTGTGAAGAACCCCCAAGGACTGGAGACATTGGCAGGGTCTGGCAATAGGGTAAATGAAACAAGGACGTCTGAAAAAGCCCTTCCCCAGGGCATGCAAAGCCAAGACAGCAGCCAGAACAGGAAAAAAGAGGATATACTGGAGGTGGGAGAACAGAGGCAGTGATCCCAGCAGATACAAAGATCTGTCATGGCTTCATGGCTAACTGCTGCTCTGTGCCCCATTGCAAGAGTCATTGAATTAAAGGTGTTTTGTCTCTCACATGTCTGAATTTTTATGTCAAGACAAGCAGGGAAGAGTTTCCTGTTTTCTGGCCACAAAGCACTCAACCTCTTATTCAATTAGATAACAAAAAGTTGAGCAGAGGGTTGGGTAGATTTTTAAAATCCTGTTATATTCCCTCATCAGTGGCTAAGGAAGTACACTAATACCTCTTTACAGAGGAAATAGTACCACTGCCTGTGACTGAGCAGAATTGAACTGAAGTGTCTGAAATCTGAGAAATCTATCACACTTCTCAGAGTGTGGGCTTTGTTCCTAATAGCCTTTGCTTATGAAGGAAGCACTTTCCTTTCTAAAAAGCCATATAACTAGAATGAGGAAGGAATACGGAGCCACAGGAAAAAACAGGTATTGGTTTTGGGCCCCTCACTACAAGAAGGAGGTACTGGAGCATGTCCAGAGAAGGACAATGGAGCTGGTGAAGGGTCTAGAGCACAAGTCTTATGAGGAGCTCTCAGGGAGCTGTGGGTGTTTAACCTGGAGAAGAGGAGGCTGAGGGGGTACCATATTTCTCTAGAACTACCTGAAAGGGTGCTGTAGCCAGGTGGGGGTTGGGCTCGTCTTCCAAATAACAAGCAATAGGACAAAATGAAACATCCTCTAATTTTCATCAGGGGAGGTTTGGATTGGATTGGATATTAAGAAAAAATTCTCCATGGAAAGGGTTGTCAAGTTTTGGAACAGGCTGCCCAGGGTAGCGGTTGAGTCACCATCTCTGTCGGTGTTAGCAAGACCTATAGATGTGGCACTTGAGGATATAGTTTAATGATGAACCTGGCAGTGCTGGATTAACAGTTGGACTTCAAGATCTTAAGGGGTTTCCCCCACCCCAGATGATTCTATAATTCTAAAGATCAGGCTATCAAAGAAGTGATTTTAAAGAAAATATTATTAAATATGCCAACTCAGACAATGCCACCTCCAAAAGAATGTGAAGGTCAGAAATCTAGAACAAGTGCTTCCTTACAAATTTAAATTTATCCACTACTCCACAGTAATGGAATTTATGACACAAACTCAAGGCTTAGTAGCCTAAAATAAAAATCTTCATGTTTTCAGAAGTTTCCTTTTATTACTTAACCCACAGAAAATAATGTTGTCTCAAAAAACACTGATTAAAATAATCACACCGATTTTCTCAAGACTTAATTTGAAATAGCTACGAGACATTGGAAATAAGTAGAGTGCTTTCATATACATTTATCTACACATACACTGCTTTAGTGCTTGCTTTGTCGAATAAATTACTTTTCAGGATATTAAAATGTATCCTATTTTCAGATTGTGTGCTGCAGCTTTTTGCTGAGTCAAAACATCTAAACCTTCTTCAAATCAAAATTTTGATTATTTCTTCTGCTATTGATATTTAAATACCACAGTGACACTATAGATCATGCTAAGACTCATACTTTCACCAGAGTTAACTGAGGGTTTCACCAGAGGGTTAACTGTACCTCAAAATACAGCAGAGAATAATTGTAAAAAGTCCAAATCCTTGTAATAAACATTTTATTTTCCTTGCAGTCATAATCTTCAACTGATTTTGAAACACAGACTGAAAGATACAGAGAAAAAGAATAAATTATAATTTTATACGTGTTCCCACAATGAAAATTTTTTTTTAAAAAAAGACCATAATTTGCACTGTGAGCTATGCCATGAAAATAAGAAATGCTATAAAAATATTAGTGAAAAGAGCATAATTAGATGACAGCCAATTTGAGCATGGTTTTAGTCTCACCAAATTAAGTAAGTTAATTAGGTAACTATTGAGATGTGCTGTAACTTTTGCAGAGTTTTTTTAAATCTCTCCACTATTCCTGGGACTTTGCTGAACATCTTGGTCTTAACCTTTGGTCTGTGGAAAAAGGATGTAATAAACCCTGTCACAGTTTATTACAATAGTTACCTGTCAGCCCGAGCATCAAGAATCACAGAACCATTGATTCATAGTATGGGTTGGAAGGACCCTTAAAGTTCCCCTGACATGGACAGAGGCACCTTTCATTAGAATATGTGTCTCAGAGCCCCATCCTTCCCAGCCTTGAAAACTTCCAGGAATGGGGTATCCAGATCTTGTCTGGGCAACCTGTTCCAATGTCTCACCACCCTCACAGTAAAGAATTTTTTTTTCTGATATCTAACCTACACCCATCATCTTAGTTTGAAGCCATTCCCCCTGTCACTATGTGTTGTCATAAAGAAGATGTCATATTGCAAAATAAACATATTTCTCAGCATGGCATTACACGAATGATGTATTCAATAGTTAGTAAAACGATAATCACACTTCAACTTCTATGCTGTGCCTTCCTGTCCTAACATCATTCCTCAGGCTGTGCCTAGATAAGATCTTTTGGTCCAAGAGTAAATCACAGAGATGAATTGATCTTTCTGGAAAACAATCTAAGAAAAAAAGTTTCAGCATTCATCTGTCTTCGTTTCCCAAAATCGTTCACAACACGACTGTGCAAAGATTCCCTTTAGCACAACACAAGAAGAACAAGCAGACTCAAGCAATAGAGATGTGATTGCAGATGGCAGTTTAAGCAGCCTTCCTAGGTTCTTCAGTTTTATTTCCCTTTGAAAATATTCCCATAGAAATTTTGGACAATTTTTCTATTGGGGACTATGATTCAGGCATCTCTGATTTGATATCAAGCAATTAGCCCCTTCACTTTCATGTATTTCAAGTCCTGGGAGAGGGCCCCCAGTGCATCAGTTGAAATAAGGTCAAGTCATTGTCTAGACAGGATGCTGAGAGCAGGGCCTCACCTTTTGTTCTATAAACCTACTTACATGTTTTCTGGATTGATGATCAGTAAGAGGGTTGAGGGTTTTTAATTATCCACTGAATCCCAGCCAGAAAAAATGTGCTAACTTTTGAAGCATATTCCTTTACATGTGAATTTAGTTAATTTGTGCATTTGCTTTTAAATTTGTCATTATGTAAATTCCCTTGATATCTTAAGCAGAATAAACTCTACTGTGCTTGGCTTTAAATTGTTTTGTGAGACTCAGAAAATGGAACAATCATAAAAAAATACCCACAAGAGTGTGACTGATGGAGGAATAGCCAATATAGGCTTTGTTTTTAAATAATAATCATCCACTAATACAGTCATAATTTCTCTGTGATCTTATGAGCTGCTGTCTTTGATATCAAGCCGCTGAACATCAATAAAACCTCCACCAGTCGTTTAAAAGAGAAAGCCAAGGTACAACACAGAAGAATATAATTTTTCATGGATAGTATAGCCTTGTGTTGCTTTGATGCATTGCTTGTTTGGGGGGAGTCTCTATTAAGTCAGAGTGTTTTCTTCTCACTGAACTGGAAAACAGAATGACACTGTGGAAATACAAATGTTTGGTAAGTTCTTTTCCTTAGTACGAAACCTGTAGGTGAAGCTGAAATATGTGCAGTTCACTGAAACCAGTGGACTAACTGTGCCCTTACAGTTCAGTTTATGCCTAAATCTTGTGCTTGAATAAAGACTGTAACAGTCTTCTTACAAACTTAAGGCCTGATTTTGTGACACTTTATTTCAGTAAGCAGAAATGACTGCACTCAAGCCCTCTGTGGTGCTGGACCCACATACAGAGCTCCACTGTGTCCATCACAGAGGGCAGGGACCTGGTACCTGGCTCCTCTGAGAGCCCATATAGGATGCATAATTTGTAGACCCTTTTCTGAATTATTCATAAGAAGTGGTATTTCTGATATTTCCCTCCAGGATTAATTCTGTGACTCCAGGTCTCCCAATTTATTGCCATTCCCTGGGTTTACTTCAAGTCCTGTTTTGGCACCTCTCCTCAGGGAGAAGGACATCTGATAATGTAGCTTAGCAAAACAAAATGTTGTGTATTTAGAGAAAAAGCATTCTCTTTGGAAAACACACAACAAACCAATGAA
Source organism: Formicarius rufipectus (assembly GCA_013399695.1). Taxonomy (NCBI): domain Eukaryota; kingdom Metazoa; phylum Chordata; class Aves; order Passeriformes; family Formicariidae; genus Formicarius; species Formicarius rufipectus. The sequence continues at coordinate 1,529,745 of VXAU01001251.1, forward strand.
AAATGTCTCTAAAAGTCAAGCCACATTTGTCCATTCTGCTTCAAAGCTCATTGCTAGATCTGCCAAGGAGCAAGACACTGTCTCATTCTGTCATGGGGCCATCTTTCGATCCCAGAGGTTGGTAGGTCTCTTGAATCAGGAAAAAACAGGATATGGCTCCTCAGTGTGCAAACCTCCAATGGGTCTATAACCAGCACTGGGAATTGGGTAGAAATATCTCCCACTGACTGCTATGCTAAATGGATCTCTCCAAAAATCTCTAATTCTCTTTTAAATACATATTAACCATCTAAAAAGCTCTCTAGTTCAAAAACTTACTTGAAAATGCCAAGTTTTCAAGATTTTGCACTTCTCACTAGGACTCTTCAGGTAATTTAAAGGAGGAGGGTCAGAGTGTTGTTTTGTTTTTTTTTTTTCCCAATGTCCTGTAAAAATATTCTGTCACAAGGCTTAGAACAGCAATTAAACCCACTTATTTATAACCACCCACTGCAAAGTGCTTTATTGAAAGAATTGCTTTTTGGATGACTTTACAGGACACTATATTTGCCTGTAACAGGAATCTGACACAGGGTAAAATGACATATATGTAAAAAGCTTCCAAATAAAACCCCCTCAGAACGCAATAGGGAAAAACATTTCTAGACATCAGGCTGTTGAAGTCAGGAATCAAAAGTAGGAAGAAAATTATGTGTAATGTAAATTGGATGGTTATTTCCAGTGCTAATGAGTTGGAGAATGTTTTCTTTCCAAAAAGAGCACTGTGAAAGAACTGGGGATTTTCTTGCCTCACTTGCACTTCTCCAAGCTCCCCTGGGCTTTCCAAAGGGTCTGGAGGACAAGTACAATATGAAGCAACTAATGGAGCTGAGGGTGTTCAGCCTGGAGAAAAGGAGTCTCACTGAGGACCTTATTGCTCTCTACAACTACCTGACAGGAAATCATAGGTGGGGGTCAACCTCTTCTCACAGGTAACAAGTGACAGGATGAAAAGAAATGGGTCCAGGGGAGGTTTACATTGCATATTAGGAAAAATTTCTTCATGGAAATAGTCGTCAAGCATTGGAACTGGCTACAGAGGGTAGATGGTGGCGCTTGGGGACATGGTTTAGTGGTGGACTTGCCAGTGCGGGGTTAATGGTTGGATACAATGATCTTAAAGGTCTTTGGCAAATTAAATGAGTCTATGAATCTTCATTCTACCTGGCCTTCATCCAGGCTACAGGAAACCTTAGATGATCCTAAAGGGAGTTCAAAATCCTTTTCCTACTACAGAAATGGCTCAGAAAACAATCTAGAAAATAATGAAATACTGAAAGCCAACCACTTTACATAATATTCCCTACAGAATTAAAATAAGATGTCAAGTTATTAGTCTTTCAGTGCAGAGGCTATGCTACCTCTTGCTATCTGTCTAGAGAGGTGACAGAACAATGGGAGCTGCACATGCAAGTGGCTGTCAGTGGAGCAATGATACTGAGCAGGAGAGAAAATGGACAAGTCAAAAGCAATCTAGGAAGCAGAGCTGTCAGAGTGGACTAGCAGTCTTTGCAGCTACATGAGATTGCATTTCAGCAATTTAGCACTCTCAAGTTTCTATTAAAATTGCAGGTTTTGATGCGTAACTCTAATGAACAGAGTAAAACTAGTAAAAGTAAGGCTTTAAGATACTTCTCAACATCTGTTTAGAGCTAAGATCTAATACCTGTAAGGATTCACTCAATTGCAAAATCTCCTCAAATACATTACAAGCACACAGATACAACATAAGGTATAGGTTTTCACTACATACCATTGTATTCATACAGAAATAAAGCTGATAATGGTGATGAAGTTGAATAAAGTAATTTCTGAGTATGTGAATGACTTCCTTTCAATAGTCAGAATCCTGTTAAATTCTCTTTTTCAGCATCATGTGACACCAGAAATTTCTTGTTTGCAATTTTCAGGTTACAGAGGCAAGAGTCCTCCACTGGTAGAAGAGTTTGCCCACCACAGTCTGGATGCCATTTGTGTTCTCACCTTATTTGTGTTTGGTAGAAGATGCCCTTTCTCCTGGAATACTGTGAATTCTTAAGAATTATAGCCCTTGCTTGCAGTGGGAAAAATCAAATACTGAATAAAAAAGGATCAAATTCTTAAATTCTAACAGTTCACACAGCAACTAAAAAGAATACACATTTAAACTCTCATTATTTTCAATATATCTGAGGAACTTCAAGATACAGCTTTGAGTTATGCACATACTTGCTTAACAAACCCACAAAAAACCCCATGATGTTACAAAGTAACGGAAAACCAAACAAACCAAAAGAAAACCAACAACAAAACAACATCAAAACACAATTTCAAGATATAAACATCATGCAAACAATTCAAGGTCTTGCATTTTGCTTTTATTGACTTTATGGATAGATTACAAGCACTTTTGCTACTGTGATGAAAAATGATACAGTGCTAGAGAGTCCCCTATGGAACACTAGCTTTATTAATTTCCATTCTTGTCATACTTCAGTGAGTTTAATCAAACTAACAAAAATAGATCCCAGAGCTATAATTTCTGGGGTCATCAGATTGATCCCCCATTCAGTAAGTGACTGCATACCAATAAACTGGTCACTGACCTTGGATTAACCTTCTAATGTTGTTAAACCTTAGGCTTCTAGTCATGGACTACTGTGATGAAGGTGATGTGACCCTCATTCTCCTGCTTTTTTCCCTTCCATTGTGAAGGCACAATTAGGTAAATAACCCTGACAAAAGCAGAATGGAGCAACAGGCTTTGTTTCTGCTTCCCACCTGCAGCAGAGGGAGGACAGAACTTTACAGTGATAGCTGGCATCAGTTCCTGAGACCCCAGTGTCTTGGAAGAGAAACTACCCAAAACTGAGAGAAGCTCACCTTTCAAGGTCCTGTTTAGCAGAGTTTTTCCTTGCATCTAAGTAGAATAGTTTGCATGAAAACTTCATTCTATTTAAGTCTACAAAGTAACTAAACAGTCAGGAAGCATCAAATCACTGAGTAAATTGTTCTCTTCTGTCAGCAAAGGAGGAACTCAGGAACTCGCCTTTCATAAAGGGAACAAAATGTTTTTGTCTAACTTGTACTACTTGTACTACTCTGTCACAGGTCTAAGGAAACATTATTTCTATCTCACCAGGACCCATCTTGTATAACTCACGTGGCTGTGCAGCCACCTTATCATCAGAGATTAGGTCTCACTGCTGGACAGGTCTCATTTGCAGAGATAATAACACACCAAGTGTAGAGAATGCAAAGAGACCCACACTGTCTTTGGAACCTATAATAGAAATTATTAATTAGTTGATAATCTACTACCACTTTTCATCTGTCCCAGTGTGGTGTGTCTTGGAGGCTGTGCCCTTTCTACCCTTTCACTGGTGACACTCATCCACTAAGATCTGGTCTGACTCTATCAGTCCACCTCTTGTATGCTGCTACATACACACCAGATGGTGACTTTTCATTCTGTACATAAAAAATGTTGCTTTATGGGAGAGGGAACATCTTTTTGGCTGGTTTTGGACAGCCAAAGCATAATACAGTTTTGGATACTGACAATTTTGCTACCCACTACAGCCCATAACACGAATCATAATTTTGGGGCTGGCTGTGATGGATCTAATGCCCATCCCCAGAGAATGACTGTGTGACCACATGAATGGCTACACAGCTATAGAAAGCTCCACAGCGTTTGAAAAGCCTATTAATGGCAAATGTGTACAAATTGGCAGTTTCTACCAGATTTTCCAGCCTGTTAGATGAACAAGCTCATTAGACTAAAATTTACTCCAAATATGTAAAACCTGATGGTTTAAAACTGAGATGTTTTCTGGAACAGCTCAGCAGCCTCTTATAATTGTAGCATGATTCAGTGCTTGGGCATCTTCCATATCTCAAGTGCCATCTACGTAATTAGCAGAGTTTTTGATAGGAGTTAGTCCCAAATATCACTCCCAGACAAATATTGGAGCAGCTGTGCTTCCACCAGGCACATAAAGATTTCTTAGAAGAATCCCTCGCTTCCTGTAAGACAGAAAATACCCAATGAAGAAATGCAGTATACCTGCTGCATCTCTTTCCCTGACCCCTTCCTCGTTGTTATTTGCATTTTCTCTATCTTATCATTACCACTGTTTTTGGAAACTTTGTAGTCATTGCTACAGAGGGTAGGACTGTACTGTAATCTACTTGTTCCATGTCAGAAAGTAGAAGAAAAAGACGGTATGCTTCTTGAAATACTTGAGACATACCAAGGAAGGGAGAGTAAACTCAAGTCCTGGTTTAATCATCCTCTCATTAGGTTAATTTTCCTAATAAGTCATTTCAGTCTTGTTGTTCCCAATTCTTTTCACAGCATCTGGAACCATGGTCATTAACTTTTGTGTTAAGGGATAGAGCACAATGGTACACTGAATTATGTAGTGTGCTTACAGAGTCATTTTGTCACATTCAGCTTTGCCTTTCCTGCCCATTTCCGTTGCAAAGTTATTTCGGTAAATATAAAGGACTACTAGAATAGACACCAACACTTGCAAGTATGTGCCGGGTCAGAATACCAGCTTCAAACATTGCAAGGCATTGTCTCTAAGTGGGTCAGTTCATAAAATATTATCTGTTCAAATGATGCCTATGCTGCACTAGGAAAAGGGGAAAACGCAGTAGTAATTGAAATTATCTGATTTTAAAAGTCTGGCACCTGGTGCATGCTCAAAAGAACATTTTAGTGTTCCATTAACAATACTTATAGGACACAGGAAATTTGCAAAATGTTGCTTCTAAAGATTATGATCTAAAGTTAGAAGAAAAGAGGAATAGAGGGATTTTAAAGAAACTTCTGTGTCTTTGGGTCTAGGGACATTATTATTTGCACATTTCCTTTATTTTATTTTTGCAGAGAATGGGCTTTTGGGTGCATCCCTACCTCAAATGCCTATTCAGTGTGCTAATGAGATAAGAAATATATAGAATATATTGTGTAACAGCAAAGCATTAACTATTACTCCATATCCATGTATTCTTTAATAACAGACATTCTGATTCAGCAGAAGAATATTTTACTGACCTTTCCACTTACTTCTAGTTCACTGGTGTGTCTGGAGCTATCTTGTCACTTTGTAATTCATTTTTGTTTTAGCCCGAGTGACTGCTTGGAAGAAACAAACCCCGCTGGAATGTCAGGCACAAACTCCACTCTGGAGGCACTGAAATAAACCCCACAGCCACTGGGGAGCTGGGAAAGGGGCAGAAATTTGTGTAGAAGAAGTGACCCATGAGACAAAGTGAGCTGGGCTCCTGCAGTCTGTCCCAGCTGAAGCCCTGGCAGGCAGCGTTTCGTCACTGTTGAGACTCTGATACTGAAGCCTAGAGGTTGCAGAGGTTGGACCATGTAGCCAGCTCTGCTACAGAGAACACAGGATGCTATTTTCTGCCTAAGCACAAATGGGAATTAATATTTTACTTGGTGTGTCTTTCTGAGAATCCAGAAGCCCCAGGTCTCAAAATAAGAGAGGCTATGTAAGAGATGAGGCCAGGTTCCCTAGAGACAGCATCATGAAACAGAAGAAATCCTTAAAGTTCCTTTCACTTTGTAGGAGTCTGCCTTTCCTCTGGGCCTTGAAAAAAAAAAAACCCAACCCAACAAACAAACAAACAAACAAACAAACAAACACACAAAAAAACCTTTGATAAATTAAAAAGTAGTTAGAGTCTTCTGCTCAGTGGTCTCTTCTAGAGACGAATGAGAAAAACTTATATTAACATCAGACATGGACAAACTCTGTTTCACCCCACATATACTACACTTCATTTGTGACTTTTATTCCTCTTGAACACATTGTCAGTGATGCTATGCACAAACCCAGTCATCCACGTGAGGCTAATACATCTCTGTGTCTTTCTGGGTGACACCTGTTAGATTGAAAAACACTCCAGATCTCATGATCTCTGCCTGATACTTCAGAAATTACTCTTCAAAACAGAAACAGAAAGATATTGCAGGTGTTCACAGCCAGGAAGAATCCAAGGCATTGCCACCCACTTTGTTACTCCTTTTTTTAAAAACACTCTTGTATGCAGAGCTTTCAGTCAATGAGAGCATTGGTTTGATTTCACTACAGTGGAGCTGAAACAAATAACCTGATGAAAAACTCAGGAGTTTAGTCTCAGATTTTTTTGTTCTCTTGTAATATGTTGGATTTTGATAAACCAACAAAGAAACAAACAAACGAACAAACAAACTGCATTTTAATATGTTTTTATATCTTTTGGAGTCAACCAGAGCAGATTGCCTAGGGTTGTGTCTAGTCAGATTTTGAGTATCTCCAGGGACTGAAGCTTAACAACCTCTCTGGGCAAGCTGCTTCAGCATTTGACCAACATCATCATAAAAATGTTATGACTATTTTTAAAAGGAATTTCCCACATACCAGCTTGTGCCTTTCACCCGTTTTCCTCTCAATGAGCATAACCGAGAAAGATTTGTCTCTGTTTTCTTTAATGGCCATCCTTTCTTTATTTGGTCCATCCTTTATCAGTTTATCTATGAGAATGCTATGACAGTCTGTTTCATCTTATTGTAGAAGGCTATCAAGCTGGTCAGGCTCGATTTCCTCTTCACAAATCCATGCTGACTACTTCCAGTAACCTTCCTGTCATTGATAGGTTTGGAAATGTTTTCCACGATCATTTGTTCCATCACCTTCCCAGAGATCAAGGTGAGGCTAACGAGCCCATAGTTTCTCAGATCCTCCCTCTTCCACTTCTTGAAGATAATGACATTTATTTTTTAATCTCTCTAAACTGGTCTCTCTACCTCTCTGAGAAGTTCATGGGAACAAACAGGCACTTTTAGGGCATAGCACAGCTCAACTTTATTTGATAATTGGATTAAAATAAAGTGCAAGAGAAATGTCTTCTCTTACTGACCATAAAGGAAGAGCTGATGACTAGGTCAAAAGTGCCTATCTGTGCACACTTACATTTGACTCAATAAATCCAAAGAATTTAGAGAACCATTGACTTTCCCATCAAAGACAAGCTGGTGGTGATATTACAAGTTCATTTTCCCCCACAAATGGAAACCTCCTCTTGCAGCAGTCATGTACTAGTCAGGTCAGTTAGGTGGATGAAATAATGGCAAGGAGACTTTCTGCTTCTTTCCATTTGAACTGTTCCTCTCCAGAGGGAAAAGGCTGCAGTGCACAGTCAAGTCCCCTTCTAATCTATCCTTCTTGTTTTTCTGACATCCATGAAGTGCTTTGGCAGGTTGGCTAGTCTTGCAAAGTGATCAGCTGGCTATTCTTGAGGAATGGATGTCATGCGTAAAGTAGCAAAAGCTCCAATCGAATTGCAAATCATTTTTTCCCCATGCTTTTAAGTTATTATGAGTGATCACAGGAAAAAAAAAGTATTAGTAGTGAAATATTAGTATTTCAATTTTTCCTGAAATGTAGCAACAATCTCGTTGGATACTTAGGAGTATCCTTTAAATGACAGTGGGTCACTACCACTCATGTTATAGTCCCTTTGACTACAATAAAAAGCACTGCCTTTCAATTTGTACAAAATTCAGCCTTTCAGTTCTCCAAGTTAAAAAAACAGAACAAAACAAAACAAAACCAAAACCAAAAAAACCCCCAAACATAAAACCAAACAAACAACAAGAAACAAACCAACAACAAACCAAACCACCACACAAAGCCAAACACAAAACAACACAGTGAAACATAAGAAAAATGGCTGTGAGAGAAATCCAGCCTGAAGGGTTGATTCTCCCCTCTAGCACAGACTGTCCCAACCCAGACTCCCTTGCCTAGCATCAATGTCTAAATTCTGTATCTATCTTTTCTGATATCTGGTGCAATCTGAATCCAAGGCCAAGTGTGTGTGTTGCACACACAGTTGCACTCATGGCTGCCTGCCTTGGGGGGAATCAACCAGCTCCTGCAATAGATCAGTTGTGTAGAGATTCAGGTGCAATGATCCCAGGTGGGTTTGACAGATGATCTCAAAGTGGTGAAAGGAAGGTATCCTTTCCACCAGAGGCTTCCAGTGTCATTCCTTTCCACCAGAGACTTCCTGCAAGAAAATGCAGAAGAAAATTAAAAAGCAAGCAAATAGAAAATTACCAAGGGAACAAGGCACAAGAGAGGCAGGGCAAAGGGGGAAATGCTTGGAAAAACATTTCCCTCTCCTGACAAGTCTCAGTTATGTACAGAATGCCTGGGAGAAATACTGAGCCTATGACAGCAGAAACATCCCAGAGAGATCAGTGTGCGGGGGGAGCACAATTAATAATAAAGCCCTGTGGAATTTGTGAAGGTTCAGCACAAAAGCTTGAAGCTGTCTTTAGAGAAGCCAAATCAGCTTTAATTACTGTACTCTGGGTTATTCTTTTAAAATGCTTTTACAGTGAAAGTTTCTCAGTCTGAGGGAGGGCAATACTTCTCTCTGCTATCATTTCCCTTCATTGTTACAGGCTTCACCACACAGTGAATGTGCACAAGCACAAGCAGATCCTTGATGTATTTAATTTCAAGTGTTATTCTTTTCCCTTTTCATTAAGAACCTTCAAGGAGAAAAAGAACCTCTTAGGGTAGGGTTTTCTTTTTTCTAGACCTCTTTTTTTTTTTTTTTTTTTCTTAATTCCACAGGCTGGGTGAGGCCCTTTGTATTCACTACACCTTGTTATCTTAAAACCAGTACAATAGGGATACACATATGCTCATTACTGTAGCTGTGCCTTTTTAATGTGTCCTATAGTGTCATTTTCAGATCATAATAGACAGTGGATGATCTCTGCTGAGTAGTGAATGTGGTGTTGATTTTTCCCTCACTTCAGCAAAACCAGTGAAGGATGTCCTCTGTTTGTAACAGCGAGAAAGAGGAAGAATTCACTCCCTGCCATGACTTTCCAGAGTCTGGTTGCTGTAATGCCTCACTCACTGACAGTAACAGGGTTTACTTCATCAAGAAGGTAGAAAGTTCTCAGTTTCTGGACCTTAGACACTGATACAAAGGAGTTATATTTTTTAGGGTAAACTAGATTTGTAATTTGGGAGGACAAAAGCAAGAAGATGAGGGAGAAGCAAAGCAAATCTTAAGATCCTTCTTCAACTGCTGCTACAAGTGTTAGCAATGTGAAACATAGAGGGAAAGAACACTGAGCAGAAAAAAAAAAGCTTAGCCAGAACACAATTGCTATTCCTTTCTATCTTGATTGGTAGTGCCTTGTAAGTGTTTTTCAGTGCAGTGATTTTTACTAGAAATTAGAAGTGGCTACATGTCATTATGTACCATCACATAGCAGGAGGCACAGTTTTGCCCACATCTGCCTATGTCTTTAAAAATATATTTCATTGGCAGAAATATAGACAGAAAATTTCATAAGAGGCACAAAATGCAGTAAGACTTTTACCCAAACCTAGAAATAATGCAGAGGTCTCACTGGTTGGGAAAGGAGGGACCTGTACTGCTTTGGGGCCAGGAATTTTCAGTGTGACCAGTTCTAGCAAATATCAGATTTGAGTTGTTTTCTTTTTGTGCAGAAATATATTTATCAGGTTTAACTGTCTCTCAAAACTTTGTGGAAATCAGCAATGTGAGTGCAGAGGGAATTGCAATTCTAGAATCAGAAACTTCAGTGATCCAAGTTTCTCTTGTGTCCATAGCTGATCACCCACAAAGGTCGTTTTGTCTAACGTTTGTAGACATTATTTCTTTGCTGTGCAGTTTCACATTATGCACAGAATTCCTTGAAGAAGGATACTTCCTTTCGTCCACTTAATCCCAGACAGAAAGATGGGGAAGAATAAAATTAAACATAAAGTAGGGCATGATAGTCACAAAGCAAGAAGTATGATTGGAGGGTCTTTGGGACCAGCATTGAGGACTACTATTGAATATGATTCAAGTACACTTCCCTTGTGTTAAAACCAGCCTCATTCACCACTGTACCCATGCTCAATTGTAATTCCAAAGTCCAAATCCCCTCAGTGCCACCCAGCAGACAGTTCCAGCTGTGGGAGTATAATTGGTGCTTCAGTTCCCGTCACTACCAAACACTTATTTTCAAGAGTGTCTGAACAGTGGATGAGATTGAGGCTAAAAAAACACTTAGGAAGTCATTGCCTACTCCTTTAAATGCATTTAAAAAAAATTCAGCAAAATATGTCTAGTACACAGTAGCTCATCACCTTTGGTAAATCCCCTCACCCTGAGTGCTTTCGAAATCCCATCCCACCCAAAGCTGTCTATGTTACTCTCATTATCAGACATTCATTTCCAGCTATGGCCAACTGCATTTTCTCCTGTCTAGATTGGAACATCAAAGTTTGGGGTTTATTTGTTAATCTGACTGGAGCCAGAAAAATAGACATTCCTTATTTAATATCTTCCCCCATTGCTTCCTCAAGGACTTCTGGAATTTCCTCAAGTCATATTCCATCTTTGTTAATTCCTTATTTCCTGCTCATGCTGCCTCACTGTTTCCTTTGCCTTAACTCTACACCACTGGAGTAAACAAGGAGTAGACTGCAATGCAGAGCAGTCAAAGCAGTCACATAGTGTAGCTCCTGTTTAGTGCAAGGACCTGTTAGTGTATCTGGAAAGCAAAGAAGGAAGTCTCAAAATAACTTATAATAAACAGCAGTGAATTGACATAAAAATAAAAAAAAACAGGGAAATGAAAAAAAAAAAAAAAAAAAAAAAAAAAAAAAAAAAAAAAAAAAAAAAAAAAGAGAGAGAGAGAAAGGAAACTTTCCTAGGATCCCAGCTAAAAAACTTAGATTTTACCCAACTGATAACCTGAATATCTTTAGTGAGCAGGATTCCATGACTAAAAAAGACCTGTAGTGAAAATGTGCTGCTGCAGTTCTAGGAAAGCTGTCTTATCATTAGGGAAAAGTTATTTTTCCCCTTGTGGCAAACTGTTCTTGAAAGCACAGAAGTCATTAACAAAGTTCCATGGGTTAGCATTTACTTCTTAACAAAGCCAGGAAATTCCAGTTTGACCCCACCTTAGAGGACTCCATTGCATGCAGTCAGGGTTGTGTGCTGTATGTTGAATATGTTACATGCATTTTTAAATGTTTGATTCTTGTTCAGTTCTCCCAAGTTTAGGACGTAGGCACTCCTTCCAGACTTATCTGCAAAGTTGGAATGTAAAGCTATACTTTGTAATTCATGTAATATCAAGCAATGTGAAACCTGGCCATGGCTAATGTGCAAAAACTTAAGATTCATAGTTTTCCAGATGAAAAGCTTTTTAGATTAAAGTCTTTTTTAAAAGATGCTATTGACATATTTAGTGCAATTCTGGTTCCTACAGACATCATAGCTTTACATTTCTAATTCCGAAGTACCTTGCTTCTGCTAATTTATCAACTATTGAAGTTGTGTAACAGTTACATTACAGAACTAATATTGTGCCCATATTCAAACTCGAAAAAGACAGCAATTCTTTTGCACATTTTGATCACACTTGGCTTATTAGAATGGAGTTACTGAGGCAACTTCTCCTCCCAGCTTCCCCTTTAGCAGGGGCTGCACTGCTCTGATGATCCTGGTTGCCCTGCATTTGTGGCTTTTATACAGACAGAAGGCTGCTTGTCAGAACAAATGATGAGAGCTAAAAACGCAGCATGACTCTAAGAAGGAACCCTGTGTTATGATTGAAGGGTGCTTCCTATTATTAGGGCTGAATATTACATCTTCCTGGGTGTAAGACTATCCTACAGGGTCCAAATTCAGTTTAATGCCCTTTGCCCTTTCTTTTGAATGGCAGCTTCCACTGGCTACACTGATCTCACAAGAGGAACACTGGTCTATTCTGCTGGAGTGAATTTTACCTAGTGCTGAAGCCAGGCAGCTATGTGACAGCTCTGGCAAGAGGAGTTCCTACTGGTTTGATGAGGGAACATGCTGGGTCTTCAGCACAGCAATGGCTATGATGCCATAAAGAGCCTCTGGAGAGACTTAACCCTTGATTCAAGACAGGAAGGTCTATGAGCATAAGACCACGTCTTAAACAACTTGAAAATGTTCTGTGTTGGTAGAACAACTCACTCCTATGCCTTCAGGAGCTAATTTGCTTTATCTTCAAATTCAACAGGGAGGGAAAAATCTCATGGATCATTTTTGCTTAGTTTCATAATGCAGTGATTTACCTTTGGTCCATCTCAGAGTTTCAAGCTGGCAATAATCACAGCAATTCACTCTGAATTGCTTATAAGTGGCCTTTTCATGCATTGCTTTTTCTATTTCAATTTGAAAACCGTTCGGGTTAATTGAGTTGCAGTCCTTAACAAGCAATGTTTGTTAAGGACACTACTTTATTGATGGAGCTGAAGTGGCAAAAAAAATCACCATATTTTTCTGAGATGGAAACTCACCTTCTATTTTTCTTAATATAGAATATGGATACATACTTAGCATAGTTATTTGGTTGTAAATGCTATTTATGCCATCAGTATATCCTGCAAGAATAATTGAAGATTGCAACCTCCTAGACAAATATAAATTTGATTCAGTTTCATCTGATGAAAAGACGAAGAATGGCAAATTTCAGACCCCACACAGCTGATGACTGTCAAAGTGATACAGTACAGACACAGAGAAATTATGTGATAGAATGTGCTGGGAAGTTTTAATATTTGCTTAGTACATCACAGCAATATACCACAAAGGGTGACCAGTAGCTGCAGTGTGGGGGACTCATAAATTAAAAATAGTTGGCATATCCCTGTATTTAAATCAAGGGGAGTGTTCATGAAGTGAATTCTCATCCTGAGCATGACTGGCAGAGTGTGTGATTTAGCACGTGTGATTTAGTGTAGGGAGCTGTGTATGCATTTTGTCAGGGTAATTTCTCCCTTGTCATTAGATTTGGCCTGCAGGGGCTGGCCAAAAGTGCCTGGTTTAAACTCCCACACAGGGAGGGTCGAGAAGGATGAATGAATGAATGAATGAATGAGAACAAGATCCCATGATATAACTGCTGATCTGGGTTCAAGTACAGGTGGCACTAAGACAGAGATGCCAAATAACCAACCTGGTACCCTGTCTGAGGAGTTCTCAGTACTTCACCAGGTGGGACAAACATGTCCCAGGTCTTACAGCAAAGAGGGAGTGCAGAGAATCAATAGAGAAAGCATAGAGGGATGGAGAGAATGGGGAGAAAAGCTTAGGAGAAGAAGAGTGAGGTTTATGTATGGAAGATGTTTCCCATCCGGGGAGGGTGTGGAGAACCTTACCCTGAGCAGCCACAGTGGGGGACGTGTCAGAGCTCATCCTGACCCGTGCCTCAGTGACAGCAGCAGAGGCAGCCAGTCCCCTCAGCCACTAGGACAGGTAATGGCAATGCAGGCAACAACACTGATGCTCTGCTGGACCCACATCAAACCTATCAGGGTGCTCCCACAGGAAAATATTAGCCCCACACCTCAGTTTCTACATGCATTTCAGCACTGGGAAATGTGAGGGGGAGTCACTGCCTCCAAGAGAGCCTGGCATTAGTGGCAGTAGCCACACCACACTCAAGGAAGGATTATTTCTTTGAAGTATAATTATCTTTGTGACTCTCCCTGAGTTTAGAGAACAGTAATTTGCTGCTGGCTTCTTCCTGCAACAGTCAAGTGTAGTGCAGCCAGATATTGGTTTTAGCTGTGGACCAGCTTTAAAAGTTTTCTTGTCTTTTTCCCTTACTACCTCCAGCTATCCATGCGTCCCCCCTGGCTCCCCAGCTGGCTGCCTCCTCAGCTGCGCAGGGACAATTTGCAGGCTATGTTCAATGCTTTTCAAAAATAAAAACTGGAAGAGATTTATTCTAAACTGAGCTGGTCTGGTTATCTGGCCTTCAGGACAGCCCCCAAAGCACTTCAGCTAGCTCAGTTGAGACAGGAATCAGGAACAGGAAAAAGCAGGCAGAGGAGAGAAGTGAGGAGGAGAGAGCAGGTCCTTCAGCTGGCTTTGCTTGCACAGTGGGTATCCTATGAGAACATGGCCTTAGTAAACTTTTTTGCATAGGTTCATGCAAAGTAGATGCTCTTTATGAGGGAATGATTTGGAATGTATGAATAGAGTCCCTTTATACACAGCTGTTCTGGGTGGGGGCACAGCTTCACTGAGCTTTTGAAGCTGCCCTCTGCTAAAGTCTGAGGCAGCCGTTGCAGCTCTGCCTGCAGAAGGAGCCCTGCAAAGGCTGCCTCTCTGCTCCAGGCAAATCCAGCTGAGGGTCACTCACTCTTTACTACTGGGGTTTTCCAAGCCCCCAGCACAGTGTTAGCAATAAGTTAGAGCAGCATCTGCTGCTGTGTGTGTGTCACCCGTGTTAGTGTCAGCAGAAGGACTGAATTGATCACACATACGCTTTAGTCTCATGTTAAGAAAAGGAAAATGAATAAAGCATTAGAAATCTGATGTCAAGGTGCCAAGACAGGAAAGCTTGTCACAACTTCCTGGATACGTCTGTCATAAAGCCCATGTATATTTTTCCCTATTAACAGTCAATTACAGCATATTTTTCTAGTTCAGACATCATTCTTACAGTGTCATGTCAAGGGCACTAGAGAGGGTAACCACAGAGCAGAACCAAAAGAATCAGGATTAAAAAGAAAAAAAAAAAAAAAAAAGGAAATAATGAAGTTGAACAAAGGCATTTTCAAAGAATGCAATCAGATAATTTCAGAGCTCAGAGTAAAGAGCTATATAAAACATATACAATATAGTTTACATACATTATATGTAATATATAATGCCTCTAGCATGTCTCATGGGAAAAAAGACCCAGAAAATATACTATTTCATGGTATGTTAGATCTCTTAATTTTTATTGTAAAAGAATGTACATTAGAGTGAATTTGATTTATTTGAAGCTCCATTCTTTCGCTGAATTTTAACACAAAGTCTGTTGAGACATTATCTGGCATTGCTCCTAGCCAGGTGCATCTTACAGTGTGTGAGCATAATCTCATCAGGCATTATGTGGTTTGGGTTTTTTTTTTTTTTTTTTGCATCTCAATAGTAATTGCTTTTTGGCAAATTCAATTTGAGAGAAGAGCCAAAAATCCCTTTAGAACCAACCCTGGGAAACAAGTATGTCTCAAGGTTAATNTCAAACTAAAACAGTATAGAAGGATTGAACAATATGTTTGAAGACTAGTTAGGATCTGCTACTATATTTGTGATGCAACCAGAAATCTTAAAGGAATATCGCTGCTGAAAGGCCTTAAAACTGTATGTTAAATACCCCTTGGATATATCGAGATATTTACCAACTTGAAAAGAATGAATGCAGGAAATTAAAGGATCTAAGTATGGTCTAATATGATCTCTAACCTAAGATCCACTCTCTCACCTCACTTTCCTTTGGAAATGGCCAGGAGCAGACGTTTAGAAATAGCTTAAGATAAGTACAAACACAGAGTGAACCTTCCTCTCATGTGTACTTTGTTTATTCTATAAAACAGCCTTATAAGTGTTTTGTGTATCATTTACCACTTGATTATTTATGAAGAGACATAAGTTTCCTGCTTTATTCTCTACTTGCCACCTAAAATTTCTAACTTTCTGCAGGTTGAGACCTGTCAGAGAATTCTACAAAGAGACTCCAAGGTCTTCTTGATGGCAATAGCTAATTCGGAGCTCATGATGGTATATGTGTGTATTCCCATGTGCTTTATCTTATATCTATCAGCACTGCATTGCATCTGCCTTTTATAGCACAGCCAGCATCTTGGGGATCTGATGAATTTCTTGCATTCATCTTGAGTTTCAGCTATCACTGTTAATTCTGTTCCATCAATAAACAATTTAGTTTTCTTACTTTCCAGTTAAAGAGTACTCATATGATCCATTATAATCTCACAGCTGTGAGAGGAAGAAAAGTGATATTGAGGGGTTACATTCATCTCAATCACTCCTGCAAGATCAGAGAACATTTTTGGCTTGAAGCTTCTATCTATCTTAGTATCTTGCTCCCACAACAATGAAGTGTAGTTTACCCAAAATTTTTTGTATTCTTCAACAATTAATTTCCTGCGCATCCATCTTTTTTTTTGCTGTACACAATAGCAATGTTTGCTTTCTGCTTGAGTTACATCGTGTCTTTGTCATCTAATCCTTTCTACCATGGTCTTGATCTTAATTTAATTTAATGGCTGTTGGATCAGAAAGACCATGGAAATGACCAATCAAATTGGAAATCTTTCATAGATTTACAGGAAGTATAACAGGGTCTATGACATGATTATAGACCCTTTAAAAAGACTCTGCAAATCACATGTTTATATTTAAAGTGAGCTGGCAGAGAAATGAGCTGCTTCTGTAATGATCACTTTCATATTCTTTCCCTAGAACTGAAAAGGTCTTCTTTTAATAGCTGTGAACTCTTATTAAATCCATTTTGCCTGCACCTGAGAGCAAAGAGTTAGCAGGAGAGGCTGACTTCCAAGTGGAGTGGGTATTGCAAAAGTGTCCACAAATATTATTACCTCATAGGGGTTAAAAAAAAAAAGGAGTAAAGAAATTACTGGAACAATGGCTGCTGAAAAGCCATATGAATCCTAACGAGAGGCTGAAATTCATCCAATTTGAAACACAACACCACCTTGGAAGGTGCACTACTTTGCTAACTCCTTATGTTCAAAATTGCACTGTTCCTTTCATGAAGAATTTGGAATTGGAAACCCACAGCTGTTCACTGAGTATTTTTCTAAGCAAGCTGTCAAGACAAAAAATGAAATAGTGTTGCTCTGGACAGAAGTCACATTTTAAACTGTGGTGCAAATAATCTAGTATTGTGGTTACAGCAATATTATTATTACTATTATCATCATCATCATCAATACCAATATTGTTGATATTAATAATAATAACAATAATATGCATGTTTATTGATTTTTTCCCACATCCCATTCCTACTAGAGGAAATTTTCATCTGGAGGTGAAAGAAAGACTTTAAAATTTTGTATAAACTGATATGTTCAGTCTATTCTACTGAGAATAGCAGAGAAATTGTCTGGAGCACCAGTTATGAAACAAGTGCTAAAGCTACAAGTGACACATAAGGAATAATTATAGCACTATTCATTGCAATATAACCAGCTTCTACGAAGTTTTCCAAGTGAAAGGGAAAGAGGCCAGGGAGAGCATCTGCAGGGAAAAATTAAGAGCTGTTTAGGGGGATAATTAAATCTGAACCAAAAAGGTCATGAAATACTTTATCAGCATTCACACTAAATCCTAAAAACCCCAGAATGTTATCAATTCACTGTCATCGTACTCAAATTAGGAATAAACTGTCTGAAATCAAAACCCTGTGGTGCAGAGGAAGCTGAATGTGAGTCTCATCTTTCATTTTTGTTCATCTCCATTAATTTGCCACTTGTTAATAACAAGTGAAGAACAATCAATCTAAATAGAATTCCAGCTACCAGCTCCAATAAAGCAAGAGCCTAGGAAATTAAATGATCATTATTGGGGGAATGTTATACTTGGAAGGTAGAAGATGCAGGAAGGAGAAGTTTATTAGAACTGTGGCAGGAAGTAATTTTTATTTTACAGCTTCTCCATTTGATGAAGCTTTGAATGATCCTAGATCTAATTTCCTCTTTGAAACTGGGCAAATGAACTTCAAGAAATATGCCATCATCAACATTACCATCATCATGACCATCAAAATAATAAAGAACCTTATTTAAGACACCTTTAAATAGTTTAAATATTGCCTTTTTTTAAAAAATGGAAAATCATTAGAGGACTTTGTGCATTGAATAAAATATTCTACCTATATGTAGAACTCAACTGCATATCTTCTACTGCCAAGCAGGCAAATGATTATCAAACTTTAAGGAATGCATATTACTGGGACCTAATAAATGCAGGTCCTGTGAAGACAGACTTAGTTTATGTCTCACTGTTTTCAGGTCAGATGAGGCTCCTTGACTTTAGGTATAGGATATAGATCTGTTTCTTTGGACTACATGTATAATAAAGTACCTTCTCAAATTGGAAACAACCCTAGTTCCACAATTTTAGTAGCCAGGGAGGCAATTTTCCACTGCAAATAATCAGTGTTTGGTCAGTTTATTGATCAGATACTGCATTTCTTGAAACTCAGAGAGAATGAGATTTACAACACCATTCTTTAGAGCCACTGCAAGATCTGTGCGTGATTGATGCTTAACTTGGTAAAAAGGCCATTTTCATTCCACATATATTTGGTAAAATTTGTCACTCTTAACTTGCCATACTCTTCCTCCCATTATATACTACTGTCTTATAGACTAATTCTTTGGGTAAAAGGCCATATTGAGAGCTGAAACCAGATTTATTCCACTGGAGTCAACAGGAATATACGTAACAGGAATACACAACTATGTCTCAGCTGGGATTGAGGCTCAGCGATGGAACTAGATGACAGATGAATTTTCCAGCTACTGGACTGTTTGCTTAAATAATTACATCTCTCCTTTTCATTCTAATATGTATCTTATTACTTGGAGCACAACAACATCTCATTACCCTCTGGGATAGTATTAACATATAGGAAATGCACTGCAGTCCTTCTTAAAATGCACCTTTCTGGGATTTGGTAATAGCAGCAGGGAATGGGAAGGAAAAAAATATTAATTTCTGAGTAAGCAGTTTTCAGATTGTATTAGCCATTCTCATCCTTTTCTGTCAAGACTCTAATTTACCTCCAGCTCTGTAAGCACAACTTGGTGCTTAGCATTCAACTCCACAATGTAGTCCTAAATTAGGAAAACTCAGAATAAAATCCATGTTGTTTGTACTTCAAATTCTCTGCAGGCAACCCATAGAATTCCATGAGTTCTCAAACCTCCTGACTTCACAACCTTGGTTTTTTTCTTGTCATTAAAGAGGGTCAGGAGTTGCTCAGTCAAATCTGCCCACCTCTTCTGACGACAAAGAGCTAGAAGTAGAGCTGAGTATAAGTTCATTTGCCTTCCTCACCTCTCATGACTAACTCCTGGATGGTCTGGGGCAACTACAGATATCAAGGACAAAAAGACTGTCTTGGATCAGAACATAAAGTTTTTTAATTGAGGTTTAGAAAACTGTAGCTCTCAGCCAAGAGTTTGTTGTGTTTTCTGGTGGAGTTCTACATACAATACTTCTTCAGGCATCACCCACATGTTAAAAAATATGTCTTTAGTTCAAACGTGCAGAGTAGCAGAACACCTATACCATCATTAGACCAAACCTCTGATAGGCTGGTTACAGATATTGCAGCAATTACAGCCAGGACTGATATCTCCATTTGAAGGTGTTTTCTAAATTAAAAAAGAGGCAAAACAGAAATCTATCATCTGGTAGTCTGGACATTCACTGGTGAGTAGAGAATACCTGCTTCACACCATGAGCTTGCTACCTTATGGGAAGTGGAAAAGCATGAAAAGAAGAAACTGATTAAAGTACCATTGACTAACAAGCTCCAAGCAGCTGAAGTGTATCGGTATTCACAGAAGAGGAGGATATATACTAATACACCTTCAGATAAAGGAGGCATCTTGGTTTGGGAATCCCACATGCTGTCTGAGTGCCCATACACTCTGATTTTGAAGGGAAGATCCCCTTACCACCTCTGGTTTAGAAAGAAAGTGTTTAAAGGCCTGACAAGAACAGAAATATAATTCATTTACTCTCTGTAGTATATTTCACTGACATGTGCCAGCAAGCACTGCCTTGTGTAGCATCCATGCATAAAGACCTTAATTTCCTCTCTTGAAGGGAGTCTGCACCCCAAAGCTAGTCTGTGTGTTCAGATGACATTAAGAACTCTAGTAGAATATGTTATTTCTGACTGCAAATTTGGATTCTTGTGTGCCTTTAAGACTCCACAACTGGCAGCACTGTTTCTCTTGATTTTCCACATGTGAATGCACAACTTGGAGATCAGCAGACTGCAAGATGAAAAATGGTTGTGTATTCAGGTGCCTTTGTATGTGTCTCAGAGACTGAATGGCAAAGCAAAAGTCATGAGTCCTGCCCCAAACACTAATGCCCAAACCTTTTTGTGGTCATTAGTGACAATGCAGATACGTGGCAAACCTCTAATCTCATTCCCTCTGAAACAGTGGGACTACATCCCGCTAAATGGGACTCTAAGTTGGCAGCCTGTCAAACATTCAGCCATAGTGCTAAAGAAAGAAAACTGTCAATCAACAGAGGCTCTTCTTGGTGACAAACAGTCCCTATAATGTGATACATTCAGTATCTAGTCAATTCTGTTGTTGAATGTAAGGAGCTGTGTGGCAGTATGAGTATCACAAAGTCAACTCACTTCTGCAAAAGACAGAAGGATAGATTGCAGCAGAGCGTGTGAAATGTCAGCTTGCACCTCTGTCAAAGAAGCTGAATGACTGAAATGTCACATATCTCAGGCAAGGAGAAAGATACAACTATGAATATCTGGAGTCTCAAAGATAAACATACAAGCATTTTAATAGGGACCTTTTCTAGATGGAAATATAAAATTATTTTTTGTAAGTCAGCCAAGACAATTATTCTAATGTGCCTTAGCCTGTTGCTACTGGTTGGGCCAGCACAAGTATGCATCCCCAGATGAGAAGAATCTTAACAGAACCAAGAATATTTCTTTTGCTGCTCGGCCAAAAGTGGCACCAGTAATCATAATGCACCTCAGATTCACAGGTAAAGTGAATTATATATTTATAATTGAATGAAGAAATATTACTTAAACCCATGAAGTGGGATCAGTGTCCTAAATTTCCAGTACATTGATGACTGGCAATTTATTGAAAGTAGCCTTCACTGACTAGGAAGTTATCTATATTACACTTATCACGCATATCCATATTTCTAGTTTCCAAGCATTATAACTAGAGAAGAATACTCTGAGAGGATGATTGGACTCTCCCCAGTGCTCTTCAACCACAGTAGAAAAGGCACAGGTTTTTACTCTCTCTATGATATGTTTTGTGGTCTGTAAATGGAAGGTAATACTTTAAAAGTGGCGATACCAGACCTATTTCATCTGAATCAGTCATTGCCATGCAACCATACAAACTGTGGAAGCAGATATAATATAGAATCCAGCATGGACAAGCACAGATATGACTGGGAATGGGGCAGATAAAAAAATTGCTGTGGCTTGAAATACACTGAAAAAAAAATTAGCCCAACTACATTGATTTGCACAAGTTTGAGCCCACACCATGAATTCATACTGTGCGAGCATTTAGTTATACTTGGCCGTGGTTTCCAATCCAGTGGAGAGCATCTTATGGAGGGACACATTTCACCACCACATCACAGCCTGAGTGACACTATGAGGATAATGGTGCAAGTGAAGGAGGTTCAATTAAACCTTCACAGGATCACAAAGTTCATATAATGTCTCAGATGATGGGATGAGACAAAATAAGAAAATTATGTTCATAAGTTACAGAGGGATAACCATTCTTTAAATCTTGATATTCAGCCTTCAGAAGAGAAACTATACATTTTGTCTCTATTTGTTTTTTTGTTTTTTTTTCAATCCCCTTTGCCTCTGTTTTCCTAATATTTGCAAGGTTATGAAGTTGAAATGTGAAAATGTGAAGGGTTATCCTCATGGTACTTTTATTGGCTGAAGCAGATGTGACAATTAGAAGTGTGACAGTATGATGGTTTTCCCAGTTCTGGTTTGCTAACTCCAGAAGTTCAGATGGATGAGGTCATTTATCTTCATTCAATCCCTGAAATTTCTTTCTGGCCATATGGTTATGCAGAAAGCTTTTAATGCTGGTACTGAGGGTGCTGACCCACAAGCACAGACCTCAATGGAATTGGTGGATTTGCCATACATGGCTTTCAGATTCAAGCAATTAAACTCTTCCCTGATGTGAAACAGGCACAGACATAGAATTTGCTCCCTGACACATTTAGCTGCAGGCAGAGCCCTAACCACAGCAATTCCTCAGGCTGCAAGAGCATGGGTTCGGATATGACTGGTAAGACGTGTGCACCAGAGAAGGACAGCCATGGCACAATAGCTGAAATGAGAAGCAGGACAGGCTTTCTTAAGCCAAGAATTTCATGGAAAGACAGACCTGTTGTCTAAGTTTAGAGAGCTTAGAAAAATTTATAGCTAAAACAGAGGGACAAATCTCCTTCAATTTCAAAACAAATTTTAATTAAGATATGATAAATGGAAGGATAACAGTTCCTAGCTATAATTTATATACATATATCTATATATGTATTTAAGATAAAAAAAAAAAAAAAAAAACCTGAGCAAAACCCCTTCCCT
>VXAU01001251.1:1552255-1725909 GCA_013399695.1 Formicarius rufipectus
CCTTAGACAATAGCTGCTAATGTGCCATTGTGAGCAGTTCATGGGAAAAAATGGCATAGAGGCTTTAAAATACACACCCACACAGTGACAAACTGATCTTGGCTACTAAAACCAGGACACCTGTGGATTTCTGAGCCAGGGTATTTTGTGCTGGAGTTTATTTCCATAGAGTTCTTTTTTCAAACAAGATTACACTAAGAATTTACATTACTTCTCAAGTCGATTAACCTTCCTAATTAAAACATTTGAATATTGGCCAGTGATTCAGGTTACATTTTGCTAAGGTATAGCAATTTCTATCTTCTACTTTATGAGAAAATAAGACTTACATTATTCCACTCCCGTGTGTCTTGGATCATTTATAAATTCAAAAAGCTGCATGTTTCTGTAGGAGGAAATCCACACTCAGAGAAAGATTTGTGATTTAATAAAAAGTATTGGATATGATATACTGCTGGTGTGTGAACAGATGATCAAATAAAATTTATGAAAAATTCTGAATATTTCAAGTGCATTTAAAGCTCAGGCAGAGTTACAGCAATAGCAGTCTGCTTCTGGCCATTTGCTACACAGCTACTACCACAACTGCTGCTTCCTAAGTCTTATTCCTACTTAAATAGAAATTTGGCCTGAGGAAAAAAAAGGCTGTAGATGTATAGTAAACCTCTCACAGTGAATATTTTCCTGTATGTGGTTTAGAAAGCTATTTCTTCTGGAACTCAACTACCTCTAGACACAGAATCCTACAAATACACATGAAAAAATTCCATAGAGTCTGGCAGTATTGTTATTGGGTGACCCTGGGCAAGTTATTCAAGGCTGACTCACAAGTGTCAGACTGGTAAGGAAATGTTTGCAGGACCATACCCTACATTTCCAGGCAGACAGATAAGCTGTCATCTTTAACTCTGAATCACTCAATTTTTACCATACAGCATTTTTAATAAATGCTGCTTGTGTGTGCAGAATTATAAAGACAAACATTTGCACAGTGCAAAGCAAAAATAATAGCATTTAACCCAAATATGCCTAAGAAAAGATTCTGTTCAAGACCAAACAAAACACCACTCTCAGGTAGTTAGAGAAATTCCTGTCATTCCCTTTCCTTGGTATCACAGCAGCAGTAGTTCAGTATCATTTTCTTTCAAAAATGACCATCCTTCTCAAGTCCCCTGTACTGTCTTTCAGGAATGCTTAGCTTCTATTTTCTCCACACAAACATCTTCATAAGCTTATCTCCAGCCTTGATGACAGAACTCCTATTCAGAATTTGCCTCACAAGGTCTTCAACAACAACAAAAAAAGACATTTTCCACATTTTTTCTTAGATCCTCTGCAAGCTGTTGACACCTACACATGGAATCACCTCACCCCTCCTTTCCCTAGGACACTGTCACTATACATTGTCTTACTCTTTGCTACCCAGACTGTTCTGGTCTGCACTCACTGTGCAATTTCTTCTGGATTGTATTCCCCTCTTTGAAGAGAAGGACAGCATTTCCTTCACCCTGTGAAAAGCTCTTCTGCACACAGCACTGACAAAAAGGGATTTATAGATTTAGTCATGTCCAGTACATCTTGATCTCATCTGTTCTACTCTCTGACTCTCTTTCTTAGAGAAGAGGCCACTAATGACATCCCCAGCACTGGCTGGGACAGAGATTGAGCACAGACCTGCTCTGTGTAATTCTGAGCATCATTTCACTCCTCACCATGGCTGAAGGAAGTTGCAAAACCACTGCCTTAGAGCAGCATCTGCAATCCTTTTTGCCAGGATAATTCCAGACACTACCAGGAGCTCCTGGCAGAGGAAATCCAAAACAGTCATAGATATATGGCAGGGTCTCTGCAATCAGGAGTTTTGTGATGACAGAGGGCTTGAAGTTAGAATTGCTTCTCACTGAGGCAAATGCAGAGATGGGGTTGGAAGTAAGCAGTGGAAGTAGGCAAAGGTGGACAGACACGGGAATGTCATGAAGCATAGAGGTAGCCAAGGGACATCCAAGTAAAAGTAGGCAGTGAACAATCAGAACATGGAAAATCTACAGACACTTTGAGAAGAATTTTGGAAAAGAGAAGACAGAATTCTCAAGAGAATTTTTAACGTGATTAGGATAGCAGGGACCAGAAGGGGAGAGATGCAAATGCGGATGATGTGGTCTTCAGAAAAGCCTGTATCAAATTGGGCACAAGGTATGGGAAATCTGAGAGATCCTCAAGTGGAGAATGAGGCACAGCAGGCAAAGAAAGAGGATGAGGAAGAAGAGCCAGAGGAAGAGTGATATGTAACAGAGAGAGGTGTCAGCATTCATGAAGACACCCTAAAATATGAGGGTGGTTATGAAATCCAGTCCCCTCAGGGGCCTTGCATGGAGCAAATGCTAACACAGAACATGCCATTCTATTTAATGAAAGTCAGAGAAAATTTTCTTCAAAGTTTTCTGGTATCTGTAAATCTGGGATAACAATCTGTCCTCACATTGCAGATGTTCACAGAAATTAATGATGAGTGATTAATGTTTGTGCATTATTCACACACTACATTGATGTAGAGATGATTTAGTTATTCCATCCTCAGATTGAGGTCTGACTCACATTCAGCAAGTACCAGGAAGTAGGGAAATGTATATCCAAGCAGCTGTCACAGAGTCAGTGGGAACCTGTTGCCTGATGCAGAGGCTCACATTGTACTGATCATCTGGAATCTGATCCCCTGTCAGGCTTCTTGGCTTTGGATTATTTCTAAGCAGCAAAGAATAGTGCAAAAAGTCGCCCACTGAGTGCAGGCTATCATACAAAATATCGATGAGCTGATCATTGACAGAGCCCAGCATGTTTTGTGGAGCTTAAATTCTATGGAAAATGTCTAAAATACTTTTGTAAAGATTTGATTATTTGCACAAGAGGAGTGAGTAAATTGAGGATTCCCAAATAAAATTAAAATCTGGCATTTCATAGTGCTTGGATACATGCCCTGGAAAGCTTCTGATGTTTTCTTTCCCTTTTTTTTTTTTNTATTTGAAGAGTCCATGAAGCAGTGTTGTCTGACACTATCATCTCATGAAACACTAGTTTCCTGATTAACAACTTCCTTGTAAGCTCATCTATCCCTAAAATGACATCTGGAAGAGACATTATCTCTAGACTCAGAGCCATCAGAGATGCTAGACAGCTGCCCAAGACACAGCACATTAGTGTAGCTATACTAATCAAGCCAAAAGAAAGGAGATTAGAGACACATACATTTCTACCAGCATTGTTAAACAGATTTTCTGTCCCATGCACTGACTTTAATAGCAGATGCTTCTAAGAAATATTATCTTCATTTAATAATTTTTAAAATGAACTATTTCATTTCTGAAAAGCTGATACACTTTACTTCAATGTTTTCTCAATTTAAACATCGTGAGATTTTGTATTGAAAGTCTTTTTAATTTGGGTAACCCAAAGTTAAAAAATCAAGAAGGTATTAGAAATCAAAAGCAGGTGAGATAGCCTGAAAATGAAAATTTCCTTTGGAATAAATAAAGAATTTAAACTTAACCTTAATATTGTCAAAACTGCTACATTAGTTTGGCCTGGTTTTTTTCCTTCCATTTTCTTTTCAGCTGCAGTATTCCCCAACTCTCCACAACCTTTGGTTCAGAGGCTACTCCACTTCTGTAAGGGCGTATTCAGGCTGTTACATGGTTTTACTCTTAGTTCCCATCTTTTTTGCATGAAACTGAATAATCTGAGTGTAGTAATGCACTGAACTTTTTGAATTTTTTGAATTTTTGAATTTTGCAGCCAAGATGTGGCTATGACAGCAACCCCTTAGGAGCTCCCCAATGTTTATCCACATGCTTCAAAATCTATCTCACTTTTCCTTTCTCACCTTCTGCCTCAATTTGCAGGTAAGTTCTCCTAAAATTCACCAGGAGAGAGCTGACTCATGAATCCACATCGCGAAGCACTTGGAAAATGTGTCTGCAGCCCTTGTAGTAGTCCAATACTCCTACTTTACTCTTAGCAGCTCACTGGAGTAGATTAATTGGGGCTTCTGTGGCCACAAATATCCTCAAAAGGTGGGATTTGTCCCTATTTCTTAACTGGTGGCAACTGACTGGTTGCTTTTGTGCACTTTTAGTGCTATCCTCCCCCCTGCTTTGTGTTTGGTATGTGAAATACTTAATATGCTTCTGAAATAAGGGTATTTCATAGATGGGAAATGTTTTTCCCTGGGGATGTTCGCTGACCTTCTCCATCCTCCTAACCTGCCCTGTGCATTGCACTCTGTGACACAGAAAGGGCATTGAAGGAAAAGCAGAATACTCATTAGTCAAAACTGTGATACAATGCGAAAGCACATCACACATGTGCTCCTAACACGCAAATTTAGCTGTGCTTTTCCTCAAACAAAGCCCTGTGCTGAATATAAACTGAGCCTCACACAGAGGTTTCAGATTAGCACTTTGCTTCGGGCAGAAGTGGAAGGCACCCAGATATGTCAAGGCCAAGATAAAAACCTCCAGGAGATCAACCTGTGTATTTTGTGTCCAGCAAACAAAGCATCTTTTACTGTCTCCTATTCCAGCAAACTGATGGTGAGCTGAGTTTTTCAGCACAAGTGCTAGCCATTTAAGTAAGCTCTGTACCAGCAGCAGTGCTGAGTAAGTTAAACATACAAGATACTGATTACATGTAGGGAAAAACAATGGCAAAACACCAGCAAACAAACTCAATGATACATGGAATTATTTTGTGTCTAAAGGATCTGAAAAAAATCTGCTATTCTTCTGTGCCTATGCCTAGAAAATAGAGCTCTCAGGATCTGACAGTGAATCCAATAAATTATAAAACCCAGGAAAAAACCCCACAGCAACAGGAGACAAACCAACAGAAACAGTAGCCCACCAGCTTCGCATGAAACCAAGAAGTGTTTCTTGTCATCCCCTCAGCCCCTATAAGGTTTGTTTATGATGCTGTGGGTGACATTGCACGCCATTAATTCACTGATTTTTATTAATTTCCCTTTTCAGTGGTGACTCCACACTATCTGCTATGGTCATTGGTGATGAATACATCACCTGGTTTCTACTTGCTGGACAGAACACATCTGCAAGTCCCTTCCATTTCTAACATGTAAGATGCAATGAGTTGTAGAGCAACCATTCGTACCAATCTCTTCCAAAGTAGAAAAAATTTCATTGGGCTGAGAAAAGTAAATTGGCCTGTGGAGCAATCCAAAGTGCTTTCATTAGCTTCTGACACCTACAGATATAATCTTAAAGAAGCTTGAATAGGAGTCTCTACCCTCCAATTTGCTTAACAAGCGACAAGAAAGAAAGTAGCATATTGCTTTAAAAAATGTTGTGGTAATAACTTCCTTCTTTCCCCTAATATCCCATGACTACATTATTTGAAACTTGAAACAGAAGTAGAGACTTGTTCCTGACTCTGCCAAGATTGCAGTCACAATCATATCACTTAGAACATTAATTTCAGATGAGGTGGGAAAAGAAAGATAAAACCTCTTTTTTATCATTAAACATTTATGGTCAGGTTCCTCAAAAAGCAGGCCTTTAGACCTACTTCTGATTGGTTGGTTAACAACGCAGTTCAAAAAATAAGCATATTGACAGCATTTACTGCATTACCTAACTTTATTTTCCTCTGTTTTATCCCATTTATTGTATTTTCTAAAACAAATTCAGCCAGATCCATTTGATTACTCTTGCCCTAAATTAAACCATCAGCTTATTTTCCATAACAAGAACTGTCTTATACCACAAATTATTATTAGAATTAGTTTGTGTTGAAGTTTGCCTTTAACAAGACGTCTTTCCTACTCAGTTCTAAGTGACTGAAGACACACCAGAGAAAGACAGTTTACATCACAGATATTTTGCATTGATGTGTCACCTTAAATACCTCTCAGTTTTACTTTTATCACTTTGACTATTTCACAGTTTCTTTACATGGGATTTCCTGCCTCCCCCCCGCCCCCCCCNGTCCTGCCCAAACTGCCTGGTGACTTCCAGAGCTCCAGAAGTGAATTTATCACAAGGTAAAACACGGTGCAGGTTTACAGCACATGCACTTGTTAACAAAGGACAAGTTCTCAGCTATCACTTTGCTGTAGCTCCAAGAAAGGAGTTACAGCAAATAGAAAAGTGTTTTCCAGTGAGCAACTGAGATAAGAGAGGTGTGCTGCCTTCACAGAAGCTGCTCTAAAAGACCTTTCAGAGGAAAATAAAAGAATGCTGAAGGTGGACTAGGGTTTAAATGGGGAGCACCGAACTTTTAAAGGATGGGGAGCATCAGAAAGACTAGACCTACAGCAATTTAATGCAAGCCAATTAGTGAGTTAGTTTTCAGCAGAAAAGATAACAGATCAGCTGAAAAGGGGACTCCCTCTGAGCTGGAGGGAAGAGTTCAGGTAAGTATCGCCACTGCTCTTGCAGCAGAGATGGGGAGCTCTCTGCATATGCACAAAACAGTGGCAGAATTTCACTGCATGCACTGCCCTTATAACTCAGCTCACTATATTAGATGGGAATTGATGGCTGAAGAAACAGTCCTTCAAAAGTAGTGTACTGTGTTAAAACAAACAAATAAACAAACAAAAAACCAACATAAAAAAAAAAGCCACACCAAACCCTCACACCATTACTGAACTCAAGAGATGAGCTGAAGTGGTGCATCTCCTCCCTGACTAAACAACAGAGAGCCCAGCTGTCTGGCCAAAGCTGCCAGGTTGGTGTGTGATTACCATAACCCCGTCAAGTTTATTCCCAGTCCTACCCTTAGCAGGAACTGTGGTGAATCTTTGTCAAAAAACTTTAAGAAAAACCGTAACACTGAGTTGCCAAAGAAATGCAGAACCCATCTGGTTTGCATGATTCTATAATGATAGCCTTCTTTTTGCTTTCCTTCTTATTTTAGGCTGTTCTTTATTGCTTACCCAATAGGTTAGATTGGCATTCAGAACAGTTTCCCTGAGTATTTCAATTACAAAGAAACCCCTGCGCAGTGAGCCTTGTTACATGAGGAGCTTGTGTGGCTCTCATGGATGGTGGGTGCGCATGAGAAATGAAACAGCAATTCCCTCCACAGAAAACAATCTACAGCTCTTTTCTTAATTAATGCTGCAGAGTAGCTTACAAGAGATGCTGCTAGAATGTGCTTTACCTTGCTAATCACATTCTGCTTCCCAGCTGATTCATTTGGTCATCAGAACATTAGATTTTCCAATAACAATAGATGCCAACTAACTCTCTAAAAGTGCAGGCTGTATTGCAAAGAACCTCAATGTAAAATGAGAAGTAAAAAAATAACTAAATTTCCTGATATATTTGGAAAATAATGGATATTTATCTTATTTCAAGCACATTTACTACCAAATTTCCTCACCATTTGTTCAGTGAAGGTATAGTCCTAAATCCTCTCTTTACAAAAGAAACCTGTGGAAGTTAGACACCCAACTTATTTGGATTAATGGAATATCATGGGTATCTATTCCTCAAGTGTCGCAGTCTGGTTTTCCAAGCTGACAAAATTCAGCACAGATTTGTGAATGCTCAGAACTGCAGCGTAGTGCTGTAGGCCTTGGGTTTTTTACCCAGTTTGCATCTTCAGATCATTACAACAACTGGATACTTGGTTGGTTAACTTTTTTAAAGCTGAAGGCCACTGCTAATGAGGACCAGAGAAGGTGAAGAAACTGAGAGGGAAGAGAAATCTTCTTCCAGGACATAGCAGGAGTATGCACAGATTATTTTTTACATAAATTGTGATGAATAAGACATCTGGAAATTCCCATTTACTCTTCACATACTCAGGAACAGATTCTCAGCTAGTTTGGTTGTGGTTTAAATAGAATCAAGTCTACTGTCTTTAGTAGAACTTCCTTGACTCGAATAGCCTCCAAATCCAATCCCTTGGGAAAAGAAATTTAATTATATTGTCATCATTTCATCCCTAGAATGATGAATTAATCTTCCCTCATGGCTATAACCCACAAGCAATTGTTTTACATTTAGAAATTAATTTTTTTGCTAAAGATAATATTGGTGAGACTGTTTTATTTAGTCTAGTTCTACTTATTTTATTACTGAAGCTTTTATTCTCAATTTCAGTACTGCAAGGGACATACCTCTCACATAAACCATACAGAAAAACCTCAAATATTATAGTAATGCACTACTAATACTGTCATAGAGTGGAAAACAAGAAATGAGTATCAGATTTATATGTAATGAACTCTCTACAGTTTAAGGAGGATTAAATACTTGTACTGTATTGTAACACTCTCCATCAAATGAAATTGCTACACCATCTGCTAAGGAGTGAAATACTACCCCCTGTAAGACATTGCCCATACTCTTACTGAACTGTGCAGTACAAGCCTGGTTAACTTAATGGGAATCACATGAGGATTCGTAGTCATGGGCTGGTTTTCCCATCCCACGCTAGCAAATATCAATTCTTTTTAACCAGAGAAAACATAAGATACACATTTGTGATACTCACAATACTCTAGCTCATCAACACTGTTGTGGGAGACAGATTCAGCAGTTTAAAAATATTTTTTAATATACTTCACCTTTGACTCAAACAGTTGTGTTTTTATTTTTCAAAGAAAAACGACAATCAGAAAAATCCTTCAGACTACGCCAAGAAAGGTAGATTTCAGTAAGGGTTTCCACTGCAATATGCCTTAATCCCCTTGTTCTCTAGGATGAACAAGGAGAGCAAAAATCAGTATTACAGAATATTATGTACCAGCTCTGTGCTTACACCAGCTTTCCACAAAACTTTCTAATCTGTTGTGGAATTAAACCATTGCCACAGCAATGCCCAGCTTTTGAAAGGTGCTGGCACTTTGCCTACAGTTTCCCACTAGCATTGCTCCAGCTTCCTTGTACTATTGTAAGAGCTCTGTAGAACGTAAAGAAGAAAAAAAAAAAAAAAAAAGAAAGATGATAGCTAATAACATTTTTGCAGATCGGAGATATTCCATGGCACCAATAACAATGTCCAGAAATCTCTTCTAGTGCATCCAGACTTGAGACCAAACACAGTAGCAGTCTTGGTATTAGCCAAGTTCTTGGGCAGCTCCCAAGAAACACCTCTTGCAGAACTAGCGATAAGGAGTAGGGAGTAAGTTATAGAGCTCATGATGGCAGAAAGGAGGGTGTAGAGCACATTTTACAGTTGCTAACGTATCTCCTGAAAGACATAATTGGAAGTTCCAGAAAAAATTTTACCTTCCTTCCACACCTGTTGAAGATCTTTGCTCTTAGGGAAAGGAAAACAAGAAAAGCAAATATGCATAATCACATATTTCTTTTCCTTTGCTTCTAAATGTGTGGGATGGTTTGAAATCGATAGTTAATAAATGAACAAGTAACCTGATTAATATGAGCATAACTTTGGGCCACATGATGCCCAAAGCATCATCTGATAAGAGAGGGAACATTATGCAATCAAAGAAATAGTGCCTGTAGACCAGTCTAAATAATTATAGTAGCTTTAAGATAAACACCTATATAGTAGTTCGGGTCTGATTTCCCAAACTCAGTACCCTCCACTGGGTCAACATTCCAAAAGAACAATTAGGTTAAGAATGCTTTATTTCCTGTTTTTCCTCTGACTTGAAAACTGTATTGAGTTCACATGGCAAGGTTTTGGTAACAGCAGAGCCTGCAGGCATGTCCTTTGTGAGAAGGCACCAGGAGCTGCCTCCATGTCAGACACAGCCAATTTCAGCTGGCTGAAATCAGGCCACCAAAGCCAAACCCTTCAGAGACCTTGATAGCAGCTCTAAAATAGCATATTGAAGAAAGGGTAAAACTACTGCACAGCAGCTGTGTGACAAACAGGAGTGAGAAAAATGTGGGAAAACAGCCCTGCACACACCAAAGTCAGAGAGGAACAAGAGGGAGGAGATATTCCAGGTGCTGGTGCGGACCCTGAGGAGTCAGACTGTCCCCTTGCAGCCCCTGGAGGACCCCACAACTGAGCAGGTAGATGTGCCTTAAAAAAAAGCTTCAGTCCATGACAACCCATGATGGAGCAGCCTCCTGGTAGGAATTGTGGCCCATGGAGAAGAGCCCATGCTAGAGCAGGTTGGCTGGCAGGAATTGTGACCCCATGGGGAACCTACACTGTTTCCTGAAAGACTGCACCCAGTGGAAAGGGACCCATGTTGGACGTGAAGTTCTTGAAGAACCACAGGACCACAGGTAGACACAGACTAGACAGCAAGGCCACTCACTCCATTGACAAGTCCATATGGCGGTCAGAGAAGGGAGAGCTGGAAACAGCATTAATGATGACCAGATGTAGATCTTCACATGGCAGTGGGACAGACATGAAGGACAGGCTACAGTGCAGTACTGGAGATCCATCAGCACATTCACGGTCTACTGAGAACTCCACTGTCCAGCTGAAGCTAACAAGAGAGACTTGTGAACTCTACAGTTGAAGGCATGCACTTTTCCTGGGCCAGATAGATATCATCCACTGCAAATATCCAATTTCAACAATTGTTTTGTCATAGAGTCATATAATACATTTAATTTTTCAAGTAGAGTAAGGAAAGTAGATAAAAAATTTGGCATTTAGAGGTCTTTGAGTTCATGATTCCATCATTACCTTGTTGATTCTCTTGTGACAAAAAGGGAAATTCCAGTTTAAAGAAGGCCTGTCCGGCCCAGTTTTGAATCTAATGAAAATTATAAACATTATAAAATTAATTTATGTAGCCCTAAGTGTTTTTCAAAAAAGAAACAAAGTCTTCTGCTTGGACTTTCTGTGTTATCAATTACAAAGGATCCAGATAAAAGAGGCTTAGTTCTGAATGTCACTTTTTAAAAAAGGCATTGCGTGCTATGCTTCCACGCACACAGAACTTAAATCTCATAGTGATTATTGGAGCTTTGCAAACTGAGCTAAGTACACATTCCTTGCTTCAGTGAAGAAAAACCCCATAAAATCAAATAGCAGTTTCTATGATCACTGGACATTTGCTCTGGTCAAAGAGTAGTCACCCTGTGTGCTGAAGGCTCCCAGCAGCTCAGATGCCCACCCTGTGGTAGTGCATGTTGTTCTGAGGCAATGAAGGGTAAGCCACGTTGAAAAACAAAAGCTGCTATACTCCAAACAAATCATTCAGTTACAACCCCAAAAGATTCACTGTATTCTTTGTGAAGGAGAAGGACGATAACATTGGTTCAGTGGATTACACCTCTGAGAGGCAAGTGGAGAAGGTTTTCCTACTCTTTCTGTTGCAAGTTGTGATGTAGAGAGGTGTTGGGGTAAGAGATACACACCCCTGGTAGTTGGTCTCTCTATCTAGGAACAGCACTGCCTCCATGCATAGCCCAAAACCAAACCATCTACATTTCTTGATCAAATTCAGCCCTCATAAAGGAATCTTCTGTGCAGGGAGGAGTGAAAATACTTGGGCCTACACAATTAGATGGTCAGTGCTGCAGTTATGCTCTCTCCATGATAAACACATGCTTTCTGATGAACTTGGATTTCCATTTTGGAAAATCTTTCTTGGTTTTGCCCTATCCCAAATAGCTGAGAGCCTGAGAGGGTGATTTTCTTTGTGTATTGCAGAAACCTTTCATAGGTCTAACTTTAGATGTCACCTTGTCACTAAACAGTTGTTCTTCTCTTTTGGCATATCCTCCTACCACAGTCTTGTGTTCAACCTGTAGCTCTGCTGTTCCCTCCCAGGGGTAGAGGTATTATTTTCCTTTGAGTCTTTCCAATACAGAACTGAATGTTTCCAAGCATTTTTATATAGGGAGATCCCACTGTGTAGTACAATTGTATTCAGTGAACTAAGTGAAAAGTTTCATATATAAAATTGAATTGACAGAGTAGGACAGTCCTGACAGCTTTCAAGTCACAAATGAAATCTTGTATCTTAAACATTCTCTCTGCCCCTTTTCCTGTCCATCACCAGTGAGGTTTAAACATTAGTACAAGCAAGTCTTTGGCATTTATTGTAGAAAGATGGTAAAAGACTTTGCATAATCCTTAGTTTCATACCTCATATACCCCAAATCCCTGGAAATCTTTTCATTGCCATAATGGGATTTGAATTAGATCAATAATGAATTGAATTAAAGTTATGATTTGCTTCATCATGGTCTTTTGTTCCTGCTCTGACAACAAATGATTTACGTGTGGGAAAAAACCCCATGGATCAAAGGCCCTGTGTAATAGAACAGAGCCATTTGATATTTTATCTGGTTGTTGTGCATAAAAATGAAAAACAGATGAACAGTAGATTTGAGAGAATATGTTTCTAAGTGACCTGAAAATATAATTGTGACTTCAGCAAAACAAAATAAGAACAATGAGGCAAAGATCTATAAGCATGTATTTAAGTTACTCTATTCCTCCTTCAGAAGACCTAATAACATTCCACAGAATTTTTTTCTGGTTGAATGGCAGAGACTGAGGCAGGTCTGCCTAAAAGATGTGTTAATAATGAAATCAAATTTCTCTTCAGTCCTAATCCAGACCAAACTCTATAAAGAGTAAATATTTTAGTGCAAACCTGACTCTCATGTTCAGCATATAAGGAAACCATATAATTGAAAAATATCTTATTCTGCAGGCCCAAAACAAAGGCAGATTTTGGAAAACTTTTGAAAAACTGACGTCTGAGGTATTATGTATTATTGGAAGCAAAGTCAGTGGTAAGTGATTAAATTTGTCTAATGCAACCATCAGATTGTGTGCCAACCTAGTGAGCTCTTTGAAGCTGAAACATTCAGAAAACTATTCCCAAGATGAGTTCTGGACTTCATTTCATCTAGACACTTATTAAGTTATTAATTTGCCAGACTAAAAAGTGTGCAGCAGATGGATGTTGTGCTACAGACAGAGCTGTCATACAAGCAAATCAAAAGGAAGCTTCGGCTGTTGATAAAGAGCTTAAGTGGTGGAATGACTGATTTCCCTGACGAAATAGGGTTTTATTGATAGAAGACAATAATAAGGCATAGAGATAGATATTTCAATCACATATGATTGGTGTCTCACCTGTCAACTCAGTGCCAACGATAAAGAGTGAAGAAAGAAACACAGTTGCAAAAGTGCTTAGATATGGAAAGAAAAAAATAGCTAACATTTTCTTTACAAAGATACCATCTAAAAATTCTTCAGGAATCAACTGGAAATACCTTTTCAAGGATGAGAGTAGCGCAGATAAGAATATATGCTTCAATAAGTGTTTTTATCGGTTGTCTTAAAGAACACTCGCTTCTCCATTAGCATTATTCTTCTGCTATCTGCTCCAGATTGCTACAGACTAGAGATCATTATGTCAAGTTTACATAAATGCTTTATTTCTAAATTCCAGGATGATGTTGCAAGCACTGCAGCATTACCAGGCTAGCTCAAGAACTCAGTCCATGAACAGTGCCTATCTTTTGTAAACCACTCCCAGGTTTTTAAAGAAATGAGCTGATTCACAGCTGGTAGACTTGCTGAAACAAGCCTGTATCACACTTGGAAAATAATATAATGCCTTTTTCTGAAACTGTTTTGTACTCCACAGTCTACATGTCACTACAGGTGTATTTTCAGAAGTGACATCTCATTTAACACAGTACAACTTCAAATACTTAGCCTTTCTGTTTAGATTTAAGTGCTCAAAGATCAGTGTTTGGAAAATTTCATACCATTCTCTAATACTCACAGTTAAAAAGATTGTTTTCTAAATGTATATCAATGCAACTTC
This sequence comes from Formicarius rufipectus, assembly GCA_013399695.1. Lineage (NCBI taxonomy): Eukaryota > Metazoa > Chordata > Aves > Passeriformes > Formicariidae > Formicarius > Formicarius rufipectus. The sequence continues at coordinate 1,566,009 of VXAU01001251.1, forward strand.
TGAAAGCTGTTCAATCTGCATTTATGAACAGGCAAGAAGCATTCCATGAAATCTGGCTTTTCTTCACCTCAGTAGTTTGTTCATGCTGAAATCTAATGAAGATAATTCAGCTATCACCACTGATATTTAATTTCTATAAAATACAATAAAGAATGGTGCAAAACTGTTTCTGAAAGAAGGAAGATCACAAATATATCTAAAGCAGATTGGTAGGAGTATCTGCTTATTTGAGTGGACCTCAAGGTGTGGTGGTTCTGCATTATATGTAGCAGTGCCCGAAACTGACTCTGTAGGATGCTGTGTAATCAATCCTTCATGTTTCTCAAATTGAGTGAGAAGTATTTCCCAGTGCAGAGCCCCTTCTAGAGTACTCGGTTTGGTGAAAGCATATGAGTTGGCTGAGGGGAAATTTTAAGTTTGCAATATGTTGGAAATGGCAATTCTACTGTAGAGGTACCAACCATCTGCAGTTGATGATATACTTCTAGTTATTTGCACTTGCCTCCTCCAGCTTTCTAGTTTGCCAATTCATTTCAGTATATTACAATTAAGATCCCCGGATTTTCCTGTTTATTCCCCATGCTTCTTGCACCTGTTCAGCAGATTGACTCATTATTTTTCTTCCTCCTTTAACCTTTTTCTAATTATCAACATCTAGGTCATATTTTGGGCCTATAACAACATCAGCCTCAATTATCTTTTCTCACTAGAAGTCCCTCGTGCATTCTTTCTCCTTACACCACCACCCTTTTGTGAAGAAAACAAAGGTCCTGCTGGCAGCACCCTTCCAAGGGGCCATGTATTTATATCTAGGATGCATCCAGACCTCATCCTTATCTGTTGGCTGGAGAGCACGGATTGGAGAAATCACCACCAAATCCTCCACTCCTGCGCTTCTGTTTTCACTGCACAGCTTCTCTGATAAGTTCAGATTCAATACCTATGGCCCCATTTTCTTAAAGAGACATCCTGACCTTTCTGTAGCACCTCAAAAGTTTGCAAGAAGCACCACAGAGCTTCTAAAACAGCATATTTCATTGTGGGTGCAGGCTGAGCTCTGCAGACAGAAGTGACAGAAGGACATCCTTCCCTTCAGGACAAACCAGCCTGGAGGAGGAGGCATGGCTTGCTGTGGAGGCTCTGCTCATTTAAAGTCCACAAATATTCTTCTAATTAGCAGTAAAGTGAAGAGGATTAACTTACCCTTTCTCTCTGGACTGACTGGTTAACTTAAGGAAATATAGTCTGAAACAGGGAACTAAATTTATTCTTTGAAGAAAAGTTGTTGAGATACCTTGAGTTAACTTTTTTTCAAGGAAATGTGAGCGATAAAAATACTCTTCTTTTTAGTCTGGAATCCTAAAACCACATTTCTGACTATGTGATCTGCCCACTATCTGCCTAATGCTGGTGAAGGACACTATGTGTCCTGCAAGTTTATAGTCCCCTGAAAAACTAAGATTGAATTCAGTTTCTAAATTCTGGTCTGTAAAATGTAAAATAAATCACCCAACATGCAAGAACATAGTTCCAGCTGTGCTTCTTTGTAGAAAGCAGCTGTCCTGATGAATGCACTCACTGCAAATATTTGAATGGAAAACAGCAAACTTTGCCTTCAAAATATGATCAAACAGTAGTGCCTTATCTCTGCAAGACACCTTGGATGTCATCAGTGACTTTTACATCACAGACACTAAAATAAGTGGATGAAATGTCACAGACTTTTTTTCTTTTCTTTTCGTATTATTATCTATAATGTGGGGTGTATTATATGTACCTTCAGTACTGACTGAGCAACTGGGGAGGTGTTCCCAATAAGCAGATTTTTGAAAAGGGTAAAAATATGTTGGGGAGAAAAAAACAAAATGAAAACAATCCTTGGTTTTTGCGAGTCATCTTCAACTCTGCCAGATTACCCACAATTTCCTATGCCAGAATTAAAAGCCAAATTAAAAGACAACAAAAACAGAATGATTTGGTGGAAAACTTGCAACGAATAAAACACAACCAGGTTGTTTACATTGTGAATGAGTAATTAATATTTTCATGCTTTGAAACTTTCAGGGAGGCAGTATTGACTGAAAAGCTACTGAGGCATTCAAGCCACAGAGAGAGCTGTACCCAATGGGCTCCATAAGCCTGTCAGGCATGAAAGGATGGAGGGACTCAGAAGGGTCAAGTAAACATTGCAGCAACTGTGTCTGCAGCAGGTAAGATACTTTCACCAGCAACAGCTCATTTGGGCACTTTTTTTTTCCCTTGGCTGTTCAAAGGCAGAAAAATAATTACAAGGCAAGTACTGATGGCTCCACAAGCAGCAGGGAAAAAGGTGTCCTGAGAGATATTAAATTATATCTGGGTGAAAGAGGTGTAGAGGAGGAAGATGCTGAACAGAATCAGTTTGCGGTTTGAAATGTAACACAGGTCTGTTCCTCAGCCCCACCTGCAAGCATTCTGCATGGTGCAAATATTTACAGTGGGGTCTTCATGATTGGCCCACAAAAAAAGAAGAATTGTTTTCAAAATCTACCAGTTAATTTTCCAAAATTAATAAAATGAGGTTTCTTCATGTATTTCATTAGGCCAAAAAGAGGTGCTCATCTAAGGCTTACTTCATTTCCTTTGCTAGTGTAATGACTAAGTGCAATTTCCCCTTGTTTGGAGGAGTGGAAAGCTGTTTTTATTGACAACCACAGTTCCCTGGAACCTAATTGTGTAAATACATGTACCTATACTGGCCACCTCATCTCCTCCCCACCTCATTCTAGTCCCCAACAAAAAATAGCTGTGGACTCTTTAGATCATCCTGAAAAGGGATATTTTTTGTTGAAAAATAGATCAAAAAATACTCCCTCAATTCCTACAAAATAATATTTGGGAATCTACCATAGGCGTTATGGATGCAGCTGGGACACTGTCATACCATTAATCTTACATTCTATAGTTATATAATCTTTTTGCACAGCAACCAAACCACTAACTGAAAGTAACTTTTTTGTATTTCCTTTGAATATGGACACTGATTTTAGCACCAATCACCAAGATGTTATGAAAACTGCTTATGAGTCTAGAAATAAGCCTATGGAAAATTTGATTTTATAATGAAAATGGCCACACTGTGTGCCCTGTGACCTTTCTGAAGGCTGCTATCACTTGATAAAGTATTCTCAGGGTGTGAGAGAGGCATACAGATAAACAGAGAAAGAATTAATGTTTGAAAAAATCTTTATACTGCTATGAATGTGTATATTTATAGTAACTTACTTTTAAATTGAATACACTGCAGACTGGCAGTACTACTAGGAACAAGGAGGAAGGAAATAATTTGTGATGAGGACAACAAATGTTATAGAGTGCATGTAGCTAGATAAGTACCTGATCCAAAAGGCCCTTGATTCATTGCAAGCCCCAGCCTGGTTCAGCCTGAAAGCACTAATTATCATTTGAGCCATGATGACTTTTTGTGTGAGAAGTCTGTGTTGTCACTAACAGATTTGGGCCCTTGTCCTTGATGGTGGCTCCCTAGTGCCAAGTAACTCACACATTCTGCACAAGACCAAGAACAGAAGTGACAGACTAAAAAGCTCTGCCTGGGAGATTGGAAATTCTTCAATGGCCCATATTTTCACTTGGTCAAGGTTGTGCACATTTGGGTTGATATTCTTCAGTGGTGGAAAGGACATACAGATTTATGCTACGCAGATTTTCACAATAAGGGCAGCCAGTGCAAAATCAGCTGCAAACCATGAAAATAAAATTGATGCTAGGTTTAAGCACTGATTAGGGATTTGTTTCAAGATCTATGGAAAACATACAAAATATTTCACCATTTTGGACTGATCTGAATGCAAATATCTCCAAACAAACTCGCTTCATTTTTTAACTTTTAAATTTTTAATTATTGTTATTTTGCAGTCCTCTGAGTTACTTCTAACAAATGAAATGCCATGCTCTTTTAGTCTAGAAGATAAACTCACTGTAGGCTTTTGTCTATTGAGCTTTTAATTAAAAGAAACTGAATTAAGAATTGAAACTCATCAGCTGTGACTTTTGTTTTTAAATAGCTTTACTGCTTTCACTATAAAAAATTAGCAAACAGAACTGTATGTTATCATGATCCATGAATATTCCATTGTGGTGCACACTATTTTCCAGATGGATCCTTGAGGATGTTATCTTACTCTTATGTCTGGGTAACAGCTATAAAAAACCAAGAATCAATTCTTATTAAAGTTTTCTATTATTGTGCCATTAAATTAGAATTCATATGACTTATAACCTTTCACGCAAGAATCCTTCACTCTTTCTCATGTCATTCATTTGTTCAAGACTTGCTGCTTTTCAGCATTAGTGAACAAATAAACACACCACTCACAAGACTGAAACACACACATACTCCCTTTTTTTTTTTTTGCATAGTATAAACAATTCAAGATATTAATAACATTCTTTGATCTAAATTCCTTGATTAATAGCATCAAGTGTTTCCTCCTTTTGAGGCTGTATCCAGCAATGAGTGCACTGCATCAGAAAATGCTCATGCACAAGGTAACAAACTTTCGGTTTGCTTTCTTGAGTCAGACTTAGTCCAAATTGTTTGAGACACTGCCTAGTTGTTTTTTCTGTGCTGGAGTTTATTCACACAGAAGGTAGGGAATGTCAGTTGGACAAAATGATCATCCAGCTAAGCTCTCTGCCTTCAGCTTGAATTAGCTACTTCAATATCGTTGTTCCCACATGGTTATTCAACTATCAATCTTAAAAGCCTTGACTAAAGAGGACTCCATCACATTCCTATGCTATCTAATACATTACTTAAACATGTATTCAAATACTTGGAGGAATTGCTGGCATAGTTGCTTTTCTTAAGACCAAATATTTTTGCCTTTCAAAGGACTACTATAATCATTAATTATATTTGGATTATATTTTATTAACATATTATCTACCAGCAGAAAAGCAAGTGAAATATTCTGCCAAATAAAACTGCCAGTAGATTAAACCCTTAAAGAGGTAAGAGCTAAATCTTGCCAGGATCTGGCATGATCTAGAAAGGCATAAATAAATGAAGCATTAGAATCACATTCACAGAGTTAATAGGCAAGAATTGATGCACCTGAAGGCAAAACAACAAAAAACAGTGTCTTTGCCACTATAAATCAACCACATGAAATTCCTTAGAGGGACACAGAGGTAAAGGTTATGAGACAATCTTGTATTTTCTATAAAGTATGATTACAAGTTAAATAATTTTGCACAGTGTAACACCTCTTGATAATTTATGTTGACAACAAATCATGATAATGTCTGTAGTGGACCATAATTAGGGAAATTAATTTCCTATTGCAAATAGAATTTTCTGCTGAATTATGACAAAAGAAAAAATTGCTGCAATGTAATGAGATGCCTGAATGTCTGAATGATAACGGAACATATGTTTCTTCTTTAAATGACTTGGTTTAGGCTATAGTATTTCATGTTTGGGGTTAGCATTACACCTCATGTAATGAAGAATCACAATTCATTGAAAGTTCACCAGTTTATCTTTCTGGCTGGCTCATTTTCCACATTTTTCTTCTTTATTCCTGCAATCAGTGTTAAAATGAAAGAAAAAGATAAAATGAAAGGGCGTAGCCAAGGCTAAGTCAATGTTACTCAAGTTATATTAGTCTGAAAAACCCCTTTAGCTGATTCCTTCAACAGAGTCCTAATTATAGGCAGAGAGACCTGCACTCATTTATTCATATGAATAAGCATTACTGATGAGTCTGGTCATATGGAATGTATGAGGTCACTGAGCTGTAAGCATGTCCTCAAATAACTTCTGAATCTTGGTCAAAAGGCAGCGCTAAACACAATGCAGTGCTAAACAATGCCATGGACCTCCAAACACTAAACAAAGGTGATGTTATTAACAAAAAGAATACTGTCAGAAAACAAACAAGTAAACAAACAAAACCAAACAAAAACCACAAAAAACCAAAACAAAACAAAAAATCCAAAGAAACAAAAAACCAACACCCCCAAAAAACAAAAGCAAACTAAACAAAAACAAACAAACAAAACCACCAAAAACAAACAAAAAACCACACAAAACCCCCCAAAACAAAGAAAAAAAAAAGAAAAACAAAACAAAACAAAACCCCAAAACAAACAAACAAACAAAACCAAAACAAAAAAACACACACAAAAAAACCCCCACAACAAAAACCACAATAAAAACAAACCAACACCACCAAAACAACCAACCAATCAACCAACCAAAAAAATCTCTTTTCACCAAAATCAGTTTTTCTTGGATGCTGTTAATTACAAAGATTCTGAAGGGGGCAGTTTGTGGCTCACTGTCTTAAGGAATAAAAATTGAAAGTATTAACCACATTTCAGGAGAAAAAGAAAGGGAGTCACTGACAAGCCTTATGACCAGTATTTGGAGGCAAACATTTGTGGGAAAAAGAGGGACAATAGGATAAAAGTACTGGTTTCACATGTGAGGAGTGAGCAGATGAAAATGGGCTATGACACTGTAAAAAGTCCTTTTTCCTGCTCAAAGAAGGATGAATTCTTGAGGATCAGAAGGGAAAGGCCTGTGTGAGAGTTTCATATATTTATGGTTTCTGCATCAATAGTTCTTTATTCATTACTAGTTACTGCCTCTGTTCAGTGATAATTTCACTAAGGAATTATGTTTGTGTGTGTGACGTGATGTGCTTTTCCTTCCATAAGGCTTCTAAGTGCTTTCTTAACAGCAGCACCTCTGGACAATAACTCACACAGCATTAAAGCATATTTTGATTGGAACATGGAAATGATGTTGTCAAAACGCAATCAGATTTTAGAAGAAATAGTGAAGAATTTCTAATCAGAAGGTTTATAGAGAGTTTTGGTTAAGCAAAATATAATTAGTCTTGCCGTATATAATTAGACCCACCTAGGACATGGCAACTGGCAGTCTCCTGCTCACAACAGGTATTGTGGGATCATTTAAGGTTATGGTTAAATGGTTAAAATTAGAAGCCATCTCTCATCCTCTATGCACTGCTGTGGTTTAACCTCAGCTGGCAACTCAGCCCCACACAGATGCTCCCTCACCCCCTCAGTGGGATGGGGACAAGAATCAGAATGGTAAAAGTGAGAAAACTTATGGGTTGAGACAAAGTCAGTTTAATTAATAAAGCTAAAACCATGCAGCCCAGCAAAGCCAAACAAGCTTTCAGCACTTCCTAAGGGCAGACAGGTATTCAGCCATCTCTAGGAAAGCAGGGCTCCATCGCATGCAGTAGTGACTTGAAAGACAAATATCATCACTCCTAATGCCCCCGGCCATCCTCCTTCTCCCCAGTTTTTTATACCGACCATGACACCACATGATATGGGATATCTCTCGAGTCAATTGAGTCAGCTATTCTGCCTGTGTCCCCTCTCAACTTCTTGTGCACCCCCAGCCTCCTCACTGGTGGAGTGAGGTGAAGAGGAGAAAAGCCCTTGACTCTGTAAGCACTGCTTGGCAGTAACAAGAACATCCCTGAATTCAAAATTCTTTCCAGCACAAATCCAAAACACTACCCCATACCAGATACTATGAGGAAAGTTAACTCTACCATGGCCCAAATCAGCACATGTATGAATATAACTACATTTGAGAAAGACTTTCAGTCAACTAGTGAAAAGGACAGAAAGAACAGCTCCTGGAACTGGAATGAAATATGAATCCATGTGGAAATAATGAACAATTTATTGAGCATTTTGTATTTGGATCAAATACTACTCTAACAATAGCCAAAGGTATTAGGATGGAATGTGCCCTACCAATAACAAGTCTTGAAGCAAAGGGGCCCACAGCCTTCTTGGCTTGTAGTTATTGCTGGAGGCAAAATCAGGGGCAAATAGCAGCATTATACCACTTCTAAGAATCATACAATCACATCATATTGTCACTTCTCTAAAAATAGCATTTTTTCCCAACTTTTGGCACATCCCAAGCATGAGGAGACCTGCTCGGTGATGCAGTTGCTTGACAAGCCAAGCCCAAGGAATTCAAATAGTTTGAATGAAAATTTGCTGAAAAATGTGATAAGAAAAAGTGTCCATCAGTGGTGTCACTCCCGGGCAACAGGAGATCTCTCAGAAATCCCAGTTCCCATTATTTCCATTGGGCCACTAATTCATCTGTAACTAATGGTTAATACTTATTGCCCTTCACAGAATCGAGTGACTGAATACTAATCTCAAGTTTGGTTCACCAAGACCAGTCGGAGCAGACACTATGCAGGCACAAACTGAAGCACTGCACTGAAAGTACAAAAGCAAAACTTTAAAGAGCCTTTATCAAAGTCGGTGACTGTTTTTTACACATTCATACTTTCATACATTCTTTTGCTGGTTTTGTTATTTTAAATGGGTCTGCCATTTCTCATCCAACATATCAGTGGTTAAACCCAAAATATCTGGTACCAACCCCATCATAAAGAAAGGACTTGAAAAGGCAACAAGGAAGTGGCAGAGATCCCAAAGGAATTATTTCAAAGAAGCTGGATTTTACTATTTTTAGAGGAAAGTATGGTCTCTAGAAGCCCAAGTGCAAATCTATTTAATGTTGAACAGGTCACAGGTCAGTATTTTAAGGAATAAGTGGAGTTAACTTTCTGTTCAAGGAGATGCCAGATGGCAGAACTGAAATTGTTGTATGCAAATGCAGATGCATATATTTATGTCACAAGCCAATTCTGCCATGGTATTGCAGATCATTCCAGCATAATTTTTTTGCAATAAAGAGATTTTGACCTGATTAGTCATCTGGCAAATGCCAGAAAATTCAATGCCAAAATTCATAATGTGATTCAAATGTAATTCAAAAAGTGAGTGGATATGATAAAGGAATAATATTCCACATACTAATATATTTTCTTTTTATGGAACAGTTATCCAGTGATTCCAGTTAAAATATTTGATCAGTCTGAAACACATAGTGTAAAAAGAGTATATGTAAAGAATGTATATATTTTTTTCAGCATATCCTTTCATATCTAGAGTTTTTTTTATTCATATTGCCCCATTCCTTTAACCATGGTAGGTGATTTCCAAACATAAGCTGAAGTGAGTTTGAAGAACAAGGGTACTACCATATTACAAAGAAAAGTCTGTGCAGGGAGGCAGAGGGATATAGTATATAATATAACACTAGAACTGGAATGCAATTGATTATTCATCCTATTAACCTCTATACCATACTTCTCATTATTAGAGATGCTTATCAACATTGATATATTCCCTGCATGCATTCAGACTTAAGGAGCGGGAGGCAAACTAAGGAACTAAGGTTCCCAAGGAACTAGTGCCAATATTTGGAGTGATTTCTAGAGCATCATGGAAGCAGCTAAGGAAAGAACTGAAAATGAGAAACTATTTTCTTTTCTTTAGTGTTGTTGTCTTCAACTCTCATCATCTTCCTTTTAAACTCTATTTTATTTTACCATTTCAGTGCAACAAGTTTGTTATATTGAAGAGCACTTATACTCAATTTTTTGTACTCTCTTTATATATGCTTGATTGCAACTAATTGTTTCATTCTCAGTTCTATCGAATGCTAATGAGAAGATAATCCCAAACCCTGTCACCTCCAAAAACCAGAACTTTAAATTTGAAGCCTAGTTTTAGAGCTCATATTTCTACTAATTGTGCAACACGGTGTATGCTGCCATATCCTTATTGTTGGATAAATTCAATGGACCTGAAAGTCAACATAGCTATTCACAGCACACCTGGCTAATGGCATAAAATTACACAAAAATACATTATGTAATGGATAGAGAGCATGAAACAAATTACCACAAAAAACTAAGAAAAGTCTACTAATTTTTTTTTTCAAACCTAGTTTTCATGGAATTTCTCCTCTCAATGTTTTTTCTAAATACAAGTCCCTCAGCTCACCAGTACCTTTTTCATAATCCTTATTCTACTCTGTCGTTATAATGGCTGTTGGTTTTGCCTCAGTTCAAAGGCCTTTCCCCAGCTGGAAACATTTTCTAAAACAGGAAAAAAAGTTTTTTGATTTTTAGCTGATTGCTTTAGAAAGAAAGGGAGGAGGAAGAAGCTGAAAGAAGAGGAAAAGAAAGAGAAAAATTCTTAATTTTCTGCCCACACCAAAGTAGTTCCATAATTCTAAAAAAGCAGCATTTTTAACATGCTCCCTCTGTCTCAAAAGCACTGCAAGCAGCAGCTTGCCTTGGAGCATAAATGTTGGGCTAGAAGCCAATGAACCAGTTCAAAAAACAGAAGGTCTGTCAATGCTCAAAGAAAAATCCCTGCCCTTTACTGAACTGATAAAATACCATTCCTTTTCTTTTCCACCACCTCTATGGGAACTCCTTTTCAGTTCCACCATCCTCCAATTGAGCCTGCTTATTTTTCTCAACCACTGAACTCCAATGAGGTTTGTCTGTCTTTCTCTCCCTCCCCTCCTTAGCCTGTGATCTCAGCCACCTTTGTGCCTCCCATTATCAGCCCCAGCAGCATCTCCGCTCTGCTTTGACTGGCAGCACAATCAGAGCTTGTTCTCTCTGGGATGCACAATGTGCTCTGGGAGTGGACCCCCCCTTACACAAGGATTTAGCCTTCAGCAACATCAAAGTGGTGCAGGAATAGCTGGCAGAACCGATGGGCCACATGATGGGCATCTACAATAACTGCTTGCCACCCAGTTGCCTTTCAAGGTTTGTGGCAAAGCATGGAGGGATAGTGAGAGTTTGCTGAAGAGCCAGACAAAAGAAGAAAATTTGCTGTTGTTGAAAGGAAGCATCAGGACAGAGGGGGAAGTAAGAATGAGGGTAGAGTTTGCAAGGCAGCAGTTTAAAAATGCTCCAGACTACAGGGAGGCCTTAACCACAGAGCTCAGAGCTAACATGGTCACCATGGGGTGACATCCCTTACTGTATTCTGGCACATCTCACTTGAGGTTAACTCAGGTGTTTAGGAGTGTCTTCATCTCTAAGACAAGCTTTATCTTTCTAAATATAAATTCTCAGTATACATCCCTGATGTTAAGCAGAGAGTGAAGCCTCTCTCTGACAGCAACACTAAGGTGTTAATGTTTGAATGCCCATGTAGATAGTCCTACAGGTAAATCTACTGATCTATTAGACTGCCTGTTTCAGATCAAATTTGAGAACGGTCCTCACCCAGATCAAACTGATAAGGCACTCTTACCTCATTTGTAACATATTTTGATTACAATAATCTCTGTTGTGTGAGGTCCCTCTCAGAACTGGTCTTGTATCTTCTTGTGGGCTTGGTTCTAATGGTGGACAATAGGGATAAGAAGTCAGATGCAGAAGAGAAGAAAATCAGGAGCAGGAGAGGCAAGGCTGGTGTTTGCTGATGGCAACTGCCCACAGTCCGCGGTTTTCAAGGATGTTCTGAGCACAACGTAGGCACAGGAAGGCCTCAGCAGAGCATCCCAGATGGAGCTGGACAGCTTCGGGGGTCAACTGAAGTTGTCTGCACAGTATTTGTAGCGCATACAGGGTGTATTGTACATACTGCATATACAGGTGGCAGATTCAGGTCAGTGTAAACACAGACACTGCACAAACCTGGAGCTCTGGCTTAGAACAGGTAACAGAGCTCTAAGTTTCCCACTTCCAGACCTTCCTTTGATTTGTGTTGCAGGCATGACACAGCTATTTGTGTGAGTTTGTGTGAGCAGGAAAACTGTAGATGGGACAGGTTTGCACTTGTCTGTGAACAAAACAAAGAAACAAACATCCCAGACTTCCCAGAACCCTCAAAGAAAGAAAAAAAAATCCCTTCTAATGAAAACAAAGAAACAAACAAAAAGCAACCCAGCATTTTTAGGAAGCTAGAGTTCCTATACAGGAAAAACAAAAGGGGAAAGAAGTGCCATTGTATTTGTTGTGAAAAAGTGAACTTTTTTTGTGTTTTTATTAAGGTGATTTCACCCCACCCAGCAGTTAGGGGACATCATAGTATGTAGCTGGAAGAGTTTTGTTAAGGCATCTACCAAGAATTAATGGGTATGTTTCTATTCCTAACACGCAGAAAAGGAAGAAAAGAAAAAACTCACTGCTTAATTTGTCACCTTCCTCTTAGGAAAGCAGAAATTCTTAACAATTATTTATGAATATCAATTTATAATAATAATTGCCTTCAAATTAGGTAATGCTTGAGAAGATTTTGCTCATAAATACCTCAAGATGCCTTCGATATTGCTAAATCATTTATAAAGACTGATTATTTTATCACCCACATCACACTTTTTCCTAAAACATCTCATATCCTTCAGTGTCAGACTGGTCAAAAAATTCATTAGATACAAAGTAAGTGACCAAATTTTCAAAAGAAATGCACACTCTGCATAGGCTGCATTTCAGGAGAGATGACCATAATGTACCATAATCTCAGAAGGCAGAAGCACTCTTTTGAAAAATATCTGTAGATGCTGCAAAACTTGAAACTTGGCCAAAAGTAGTGAGATCCATGACTTTTCTTTCCCGTGAAGGAATTTAGTGACATTAAGCAAGATGACTCATGGACTCAGAAGAAAGAGTATTACCTCTTGAAACACTGACACCACTGAGATTGTCCTTGGAGGTCTTCCCATCCAGGCAGTGATCCCAAATAACCCTACTCCTTTTATGCAAAGTGGCATCCAGGGCTCAGGATGATAGACTGCAGGCCATATGCTAGATCTTGAAGTTTGCTAAAAATAGGACATTTTTTCTATCCTGCTAGGGACAAGTCATTATAAATGTGACCAGAAACCTGGCACAAATCCATAAGGCTGAGATGAATAACCGAGGTCCTTCCTTCAGGCTTGTCAGACAGCAGCCTAATCAAAATCCTCTAACGACAGGAAGGGAGTTGGAATTGCTGGCAAAGTTTATTTTCTTTGGAAAGAAAATGCCCCTTTATTCTCTGATCACTATTTCTTTGTAGAGTAATATACACATTTCAGGCACTGTTTTCTCTGCACCCTCTTGCCCTTTCTCTCCTGGACTCTGCCAACATTAGACATGTGACCTAAGAGATTTCAAAAGGTTAGAAGATGCAGTCAGAGTACCTGTGTGTACACCTGCTTCCTCATTCCTTTGCACCTATTTCATGTTCAATAATATCATGGAGTTGAACTTGAAATTCACTTGAGAGCTATCAGACAAACACCAATTACTTTTGAGGGACATAATATTCTTTTTTCTGACACTCTCTAAAAGTCACCTCCTGCTGAGATCCCCGGAGGCTCCTTGGAAAAGTGCTGCCATCCTCAGCTCTATTTCCTGAGCACTGTTATCACCAGTCTGTCTGCTACCTGGCCAGATTCCTACACAGCTGATCACCCTGACTTTGTACTTTTAAACATGCGACAGAAAAGCTGTGGGTGGATCACAGGTCTTGTTGTGACTTCCTGCTCATACAAGCAAGGCCAGTTTCATCAGCTGGCCTCTCCTAGTAATAAGGTCTGGTTCTGCTGCATGGGAAGCAAACTGTCCATCAGCATTGCCATGACCAACGGGGTGACTCACATTTCCTGGGTTTAAGATGCTCCTCTTTTCCCACTATTGTCAGATCCTCATCCTGCTCTCTGTCCAGGTTTCTACTGGCATGAGTAGAAGGCAGCTACACACAGAGCTGACTAGCATGCAGCACAGAGGTGGGGGCACCAACTTTTTCTGAGGAGAAAGGAGGAATGTTCAGGAGGACCAAATTGGATCAGCTGCTGGCAGAAGAAAAATTTGCTTCATCAATGACTCACTGCCCACTTCCTCTTGATGGGGCAGTTCAGCCTAGAGAAGAGAAGGCTCTGGGAGCCTTTATAGCACTTCCCAGTACCCAAAGGGGTTACAAGAGAGCTGGAGAGGGACTTTGGCATGGAGTGGATAGGACAAGGAGAAATGGCCTTAATGTGAAAGAGGGTAGGTTTAGATTAGATATTAAGAATAAATTCTTTACTGTGAGGGTGGTGAGAGAGTGGAAGAGGTTACTCAGAGAAGCTGTGAATTCCCCATCCCTGGAACTGTTCAAGGCCAAGATGCATGGGGATTTGGGTGACCTCTTTTAGTGGGAAGTGACTCTACTCATGACAGGGAGGTTGGAACTGGATGATCTTTAAGGTCCCTTGCAACTCAAGCCATTCTATGATTCTATAAGATTTCTCATCACTCTGATTGTGCCAAATGCCACATCAACTCCTTGTGCTGCTGTGATCAAACCAAGGCCATAGCAAGGAGAAAGAAGAGAAGGAAAGCATGATTTTTGTCTTTTTTAACCTTTCATCTTTTTTCTTCCTAAATCACCTTGATAAGTCAAAGTGAAAAACCCTTATGACTGCTGCAGAAATAGACCTTTGTTTTCCATCTTGAAAAAAAAATCTAACCTAAAAACCCCTGCAGATACACAAGATTAATTTTCACTACTTTGTTTCATGCTATTTATAAGCAGCTCTTGCTGAGCTTTAGATTTCATGGCTCAGACTGCTGGCTGTAAATGCTTTCTGTCCACTCCTGAAGCCTGATTGATGAGCACTCCTAGCCAAATAGCAGCCTGTATCAGCAGGCCCAGGCATGCAGGCTGGAACATGGCTCACAACACTTGTTTTGAATTCCTGTTTCAATACAGGAGCATGCTGCAGAAAAGGCCTGGATGCATAAGCAGAGACAGCAAGAAATCTTCAGCTCAGTTCCTTGAGTCCATGCTTTGCAAACCTCAGGCAGATACTAGATGAGATCAAGCAGGGGGCACTGAGGACAGAGATAGTGTCTAGAAGACAGGGTCAAGCTGATCTCCAGTGGAGAGTGGCAGAATTCAGGCACAGGGTACATCCACAAAGCTTGCATTGGTCTTTCTGCTTAAGGTATAATAGTCGAACATCAGGTTGTACACTGGAAGAGGTGGGAGTCAACTGCTTGAGTTGTGCTCTGAGGTGTGAAACTTGACAATTCTTAATATGTCTGTAAGTATGATCAGACCTGGGAGAAGGTTTCTCCCAGTTCTGTACAGAATAGCTAACATTGTAAGCAGATATCCCAGATTAAAAAACAAGGAATTTTTCCAGTAAAAAAAATCTATATGCTCTCTCTGTTTCTGGTCCCAGCCTGGCTTGAAAATAAGAAATTAATAAATTGGACAAGAGTTCCCAGCAGCAACTGGAAATACAAGGTGTTTTGGAAAGAGGTGTTAATTTGTACCCAGGATAAAGAAATCTGTCAATATGGGTTTTGAGTTAAAATTTTTACACCACAGTCTAATTTATTTCCTCAGAAACACGGCACTTGACTGCAAAATAATGTCAACAGGAGGCAACAGAAATCCATGAACCAGTTTCAGTCCAAAAGAATGGTTAATGGGAAGGGTTGCTTGGCAAAAAATATCTAGCTCAAATGTCATGCTTGTCCTCCTGTAGCATCTAGCTCTGTTTTATCCAGATGCTTTAACTGTCCCTTCCTCATTGTCACGATCATCACAGTGTCTGAGCACTCCCAAGTGCCTTACTCTATGGCACATTTTCCCATTTTGCAGTAAGAACAGAGACAGTAAGACTCACTCAAGATTCCAAGGACAGCAGCAAGAACTGCCCAAATATTCACTGCGCACTAGAATAAAGTAGCTCTTCCCTTAAGTGGGCACTTGAGAAGTCTCTGAGAACTCCAGTATGCAATCATAATGAAGCATTAATCACAGCTTAACTCTAATAGAAAATGGTTTTGTAGATTCAATGGATCATTTCTTAAGATTATCTTGCCTCAATGGCCCTGATCTTCAGTGATATTTATAGAATTTATTCCCACTTATTTCAGTGGGAGGTATTCATCTAAATAAAGTCAAACTGCTGAGTCTTGAGCTGTGTCCTATGCCTTTGTCTCATGTCGTGCTAGGAAGATGAGCACATTAGTCTCTAATAACACTCAGGACAAAGGATCTTATGGTTAATATAAAATCAACCTTTACATCCAGACTGCTTTTTGGAGTTTTTCTTCTGTGCACTGCAGTACACTTCCTCTTTCTGCAAGAGCATAAATCAGCTTCAGACCCAGCAGGCAGCATCTTCACTTGAGTGGTAGCAGTAACAAAAGGGGAAAGGAAGGCCAAGTGGTTTAGCTCTAAGTAGCATCATCCAAGCCCGCAGAAACAGAAGGTTTTGGTATGTGACATGCCTCATACAGTACTTTGCTTTGTTTTGGAGCACAAAATCTGTATTTGTGCCAGTAAATCAAAACCTAGCATTTCGGATGACAGACTGTTCTCAGGAATGAAATGCACTACATATATGTCACAGGAAAACATTGTACGAATCAAACCAGTAGGCTTGAACTGTGTGCCTTTAGTGTTAGCCATCTTCAAACTACATTAAGGCATTGTTTTATAATGCAGATGTGAAAACAAAATGCTAAACTCAAAAATGTCAAGTGCTGCTAATGCTACCTATGCTAATATTTTGTTAGAAACCAGTGTATTTATTGCAAATAAGCTTAAGTGTTTCTCTCCCTTCATCCACCTGTGAAGAACTGTGAGACAGATCTATTGCATGTTTGCACAGTCAGCTGAAACACTTTTATTAATTATGACAGTGTACTATTCATAAGGTTCCTTTTACGGCAGCATATTGATGCTGAAGCTCATGGGGAAAAGCACTTCTGCCACCTGAGGAACCAGAGGACAGGTGGGAACAAACTGTTCCATTTGCATAGATGGTTCAATATATATTGATTCAAGGCAGCTGGAGTTACAATCCTCTTATACTTTGATGATACGGATAAGAAAATCAAACCACAACATACTATTAGTAGACAATAAAAAACCAACTTGATAGGAACTTGGAGAAACTTTGTAACCTGGATATACACACTGCCCACATTTCATCTCCATATTGGAGCAAGACTTGGGTATGAACCAGACCTTTCATCCTTACTGCTTGTTTCCCACATCCTGGTCTTAATACACAAGAGCCATCCAAGAGATCCTCAATCTGAGTACTTGGGGCCCAGAGTTTGGAGCATGCTGGGTGATGCATGCTTAGACCCACAAACATAGTCTATACATTTGGGATTTACTCATCAGCCACCTTTATTTACTGTAAGGTAGAACAGTGTGGGGCAGAAGGGATGAGGTACCTAGGGAGTAGCTGATCCCTGCCATAACACGAGGATCTTTAGTGTTCATATTGGAATAGGAGTGACACCAACTTACATAGATGCATAGCTCTGATGCCAGCCGAGCTCTGCAAGAGGCACACACGTTGTATGCAGGCAAGAATACTGAAGACACCAGGTACTGGCAACACTGGGAGAGGCAACTCAAATGAAGTGACACATAACACCATAGTACAGAGCTGCTGCTCACTGATGAGGTGCAAAAACTGGAAATCTCAGAAATGGAGTGATAGAAGAAAGGAAGTTTGGTGGCAGATCATGCCTTTAAAATACATGTGGAAGAAAGAAGAAAGTAGAATCAACTGATACAGCTCTCCTCTCTTCCCTCTGCCACCCTCATTTACTCTCAGAAAGGTGAGATTTCAGTAGCAGACTAGGTGACACCTCTTGGTCTTTCCCAGGAAAGGAGCAACACATCCAGAGGGCATGAGACAGACTTCTCCTGTTGATTTCATCAGCCAGTGGGAACAAGGTGTTCACCAAGGGTAGTGGAAAGCCAAATGGGGAAAAAGCATTCACAAAGCAGAAAAACAAAGAGTAGAAGCTATTCTTCGGAAAAATTGCAAAAAGCTGCAGGTGCAAATGCAAATGCTGTGGGAACAAATATTTGGCTTATTTGCATACTTTTACTGGTAATTCGCTGTTGTGGTGTTTTTAATAAATTATTGCAGTGCCCCGATCTGTATTGTTAAAACTTGCTTTATTTTACATATTCAGGAAAGAGACTGTAAAGTTGTTGAGGAGAGAGGTTTTTTTTAAAAAATGTCCATTTGATGCCCTGCAGCAAAGAGGTAAATCAAACATTTAGAATTATTAGGAAAGGCACAGGGAAAGGGATCTCTTTTCGGGCCCCTGGATAAATTCACAATGTGACACTTCCTGAATATGGTATGCAGACCTGCACAGCATCATCTAACAGCAAAGATACAGAGAAGGGCAGCGGAGGTGATTTTGGGTGCTGGAATGTGGTGAAGACAATGGTAAAAAGCAAATAGTAGAAAATGATGAATGGTGTGTGGGAAAAGTTCAAGCTTTAATGGTGAAAGTGTGGTAAAAGTGTCTGGCAATAAATTTTAACCAATGTTAGAATTACTAGAAATTCAGTTGTAGAACTTACTGTCCCTAGGTCTTTCAGAGGCCAAAACTAAGAAAACATTTGGAGGGGGGAAAGGGAAGATCAGCAGCTGCTCAAGAGGCAGTATCCAGTCCTGGCAGGTTCGAAACTGGTGAGCTTTATATGTGCAAACTCTTCCTTACACTCCTCTCAACATATCTTATTCTCCCCTTTCGGATAGAGGTTAAAGTAACATCTTCATAATTTCTCTTATACACCAATGGTGACAAAAGCTGGTCCTCTTAAAAGTTTCCCTCTGCGACCTTTAGTTTTCCCAGTTTTCTAGGACCACTGAAGTGTCTGGCGCCATTCTTTTGGCCTCTGTGATACTTATATGCATTAATGAGATCCCCTCTCACTCTTCTCCTGTCTAGACTAAACAGGACCAGCTCCTGCTGTCTCTCCTCCTAAGAGATGATGAACACTCTCTTTGTTAGTTAATACCCATGAGACACTTTCCTGCCCTGGGTAGTCAGCGTTTGTGTGACTCACAGTTGAGAATCTTTAATATATATAAGGCTGATGTGATTTTTGCATAGGATTTGTTAATATCCACCCCAAAGGCAGATCCCTCAAGTTGCCTTGGCTGGCAGGATCATGAACTTCCATTATATTTAGATGCAAGTATTATTCTGGGCTACAAGTCTTTGCACAAAAACATGTATCAGTACGGAGTTCTTCTTAAGGAAGCTTGTGATGTTCATTACACATATCAGAAATATATCTCATGGTTTATTGTCATATTAGAAAAAGAGGAAATGAAGGAGACAGGAGTGACATAAATTTGGTCTAGTATTTATTTAGACACGTTTCACTGATTTACAGTCCAACTGTAAAGGTAATCAATTGACAGCCCTATAATCACGGAATCAGTTTTGAGTCACCTCAACCAGCTGGTTCCTTTTTTAATATTTTTGTTGTTGTTGTTGTTATTACTACAAAACTAAAATTTCCTTCAGGATTTTGATTTTATTTCTTTGCCCTGTACAGCAAATAAGGCAGTTGTGGGCAACGACTAAGCAGGAAAGAGAATTTTAGCAGAAATTAAACCTTTCCCAGACATCTATATAAACATCTGCATTCCTGGCAGTTTGCATCTGCTCCTAGGTTTTTCGTTTTTAATCTACATTCACCTTACTGCTTGCTTGGCACAACTTAATGAGAAAAAGTATTTCCATGTACCCCATTTAATATCTGCTTCATCATTTACTCCTAGTGCCTTTGGAAGTACCTGTTGCACTGGTGATACAATGTAATATCACTGGTAATAAAATTCAAATTACCAATTATCCAAAATATTTATGTTCCTCATAATGATATAGCCTTTGTACACAGAAACTTCATGCTGAAGGTTATCATATGCCTACGCGAGATTTTGATTTTAGGGAGCTTTTAAATTCTTCATCAATGTCACAGAGCAGTCTGTGATTCCTATTGGTCTCTAGAGTTCTTTCAATGGGTCTAATGAAAAGGTGGTAAGAAACAGTTTAAGTAAAAGCATTGATTAATAGAATATATCTCATGTCACTACACCTGCCCAAGCAAGGCATATATTGTGGCCTTGATGTAAATACTGTAATTCTGGAGACAGAATTTGTTACTGACATTTTCAAATCAATTTCAAGCTTTAAATTATTAGTGATTCAAAAAATTGCTACCTGCTCCTGACAAAGAGTAACATTTTTTAGACAGTGTGTTTTAAAGCAAAGTTAAATATATATATATATATAAATAATATATACAGAATGCAAAGGTTTTTTATGGAATGCAAAGGTTTATAATATTTACAATATTACTTTTCTAAAACCATAATATAATCCAACTATCAATGAAGAGAAATAGTTTAGAGTGGTTTTCCTCTAATACAAAAGCTTTTTGATTCTTAGTTTTTAAGGTAAATATTAACATTCTGTCCTTCTAGCTGAACAATTTGCAACCCAGAATTACTATCTTTCGAATAATTTCCTATTGATGGTGGGAAAACTATAGTCAAAAACAATTTTAAAAATCAGTCTAAAAGTGCCAAAATCTAGCATGAAAAATTCAAGATCCAGTCCCAGCATTAATATTTATTCTTGTGGTGGTTGTGGAAGCAAATGATTTGTATTAACCTAAAGCAATTTGGCAGCATGTTACCTTTTCTGCTAAAAAGTAACATTTTTTCTGCCACACCGTCTGTAATCCAAAATTCAAAGTATCTAAAGCCTTCATTGCACAACAAAAGAGAACAATCTTTCACCTTTGTGATTGCCAAGGTAACCTTCTGAACAACAACAAACTGTAAACAATGCAGCCAGGTTTTCCTCAGCCAGAAACCATAACCATGAGCCATTATTTTACCCTAAAAATTCGTTAGGTAACTCAATACACTAATTGCAATATCTTCAAAGGAACTACAGTGAAAACATGTTACTATGCAACTTAAGATGTTTCTGAAGATGAACTGCCCTAATTATAGCAAAAATTATCATGCAACTATGGGCTAATATCTGTGCAAAATATTGCATTTACCAGTGCCCCAGTTTTCCTAGTCATTGTCACAGCTGGGGCTTAGTCCTTGAGGAGTGCATGGATCAAGGTTTATCCCTGTGCTGTAACCTTGAGGTGCCAAGTGACTCTGGCACATACAGCAACAACTGCAATGTCGTGGGATATTTTATCATGTTGTTTGAAATTAAATGCAGCAAATACAACCTTAGTAAGCTGCAGGAGAGCAAAGAGCACTGTGCTCCCATCCCAATGCCAGGTGCAGTGACTACACTGGAAACACACACATCCACTGGGGCACCTGGGAATGGGGCTCCTCTCTGAGGACCTGGGACTGTCAAGTTTGCTGCTGGCAGCATGGGCTTTAATCATCACAGGCACATGCCAGGCTCTTCAGACAGCTGAAGTCTACAGCTCTGAAGCAAGAGCTTCTCAGTGCTCCCTTTCAGGGTCTGGCCAAGATGACCTGTGTCCCCTTCAACATGCATTATTAAGGGCACGACAGAGTTGAGAAACAAAGAGAAAAGTGCCAGCTAACTCCTGCAAAATATCCCAAATCCTGTGTGAAATTACTGGGTGCGTACTAAAAAATTCAGAGAGAACGGAGAAGCTCATTGTCACTTACAAGACCTGCCTAATCGATGTTCACTTTCTTCCATCAAATTTTATATTCTGCTGCTCAGTTATACAAATTGGGCAGCATTTTGATTAACAGGTCCTTAAATAAGCAGATTTTACTGCTTGAGATGACACTGAGAGGAGTCATTCCTGGGGTTTTTCTTGTTTGGCAAGGGTTTGTTTTTTTCCAACTACGTATTTCTGCTCCAAATTATCTTTTCTTTTGTGGCTCCAAAAATGATTCTGACATTATTCAAGATGGTATCTCTTACTAAGTATGGATTGCATGGCTCTGCATTTCATTCAAAGTCATATTTGATATTTATCACAATAATCCCTCATTAGAAGCAGAAAACTTAATTTAATGCATACAGTATGAAAGTGAGTAATTTGAGATTGGAAGAGTCTTGATTCCAGAAAGAGTGAGACAAGAAAAAAATCTTATTGATTTTTAGTTAGAAGTTGACATCACTGACGAAAACATTAGCATTTTTGAAAGGAAAGCTAGAAAATTTTGTTTGAGAATTTAAGTGAGAGACATCAAACTAACCCAATTATAATGGAAACTCATACCTCAACATAAGCCTGCCTATCAGAGACTGAGACAGTAAGAGTATTGGTCAGAGAAACAACCTTACTATAAACAACCTAAGGACTTTTTTAACATTGGAAAGTGGACATGACTAGATAATGCTGGAATGCTTGAAGGAATAATTTTTCCAGAGAAAAAAAATTAAGCTTGGTGAAAATACATTTTTTTAAGCATGTATTTAATATATATCATGATACAGTAATCAAAATGCTTATGTTACTTTTCTCCAATCCCTATACAAAGCAGAAAGATTTTTTCCTTTTAATTTTCCAGGAACAATTTTTTCCAGGATATTACAACCAACCTATACTGTACTACCTAGTGAAACAACTCCTACTTTCTTAAGAAAAAAATAAATACCTTCGTGACATGCCAGTATTAGTTGTAGCACATAATATTTCTTTGTTCTCCCTTCAACAAGCACATATAATGTTCTCTGTAAAAACTTGAATACATTTTAAAATGAAAGCCTATCCAAAAGAATTAACTGTTAATTTTATAATATCAGTTATTACACATAATCCACTTTATGACACACTAATAACGCAGAATTTTGGAATTTAAACAAACTTTCACACTAAGTTTTCAGCTATGGGTTTCCAAAGGAGGATCTTTCCTGTCTCAAAGTGAAGATAACTGGCCCACAGATTGTCTCATTTGAATAGCCATCTTTCCTCACTGATTTAAGTATTTCCTCTTGCTTGTTGTCTCTCTCTGTTTCTAATTTCTTTTTCTTTTTTTTCTGGTTCAAGGGACTACATTATTCCCTAGTTGCAAGGGTTTTGGAATTTAGCCTCCACTGAGCCCTTTGTTCTGAGGCAGCTCCACACACCTTTGCTTTGCAGCTCCCCAAGCTGCTACTTTGCTCTCTCTTCTCTCAGGTAGTTCAAAACACATCTCAGCCAACCTCTCTTTCTTCCCCTCTTCAGTAAGTCCTCTGCCTAGATCATCACACTAATGAAACGTCCATCATTGATCCGGGTCTTAGGCAAGGTCCCCAAGGTCTCCAGACTGCACCTGCTGTCCTTTCTCTCAGTTAACATGTGAATCAGTCCCAGAATACAAGCCCACTGGACACCAGATCATATTTATTCCCATGCTCATGCAACTATTTGCTTCTCCATTAAATGTTTTCCAAAAGAATATGCATGTTTTGCAGCCTGATTTGCATAATGTTGTTGTAAAATCTTTCCACTCTGTGACTTTCCACAGGAGTTTCTCTTCCACCTTTCACAAGTATTCCAAGGTCACAATGCCAGGTAGGACAACATAAACATAAACAAAAAACAAAACAAAACAAAAACAAAAAACCAAAACAACAAAACCCAACAAAAACAAAAAAACAAACAAACAAAAACACAAAAAAAACCAAACAAAAACCAAACAAAAACCAAACAAAAAACAAACAAACCACAATAAAACATACATACAATAAGAAAGACATATGACTGTGAAGAATTCTAAAAGCACATTGGAATTAAAAATAGGATGAGGGGAATGACTGAACTTGTAATAAATTTTCTTAATTTACATATATTTTTAAATTTTTTTAATCTATGTTTTACTTGTTTTTTCCACAGAAATTACAGGATAGTCTCAAATCACACCCCAACATGCCAATATTATTCATCCAACAAAACTCATACTGACCAAGTCTTGTGATAAATCAGAAAGCTCAGACACTTCCTTTATGCAAGGCTCAATAGGTTAGTTTCTTGTGTGGGCCTCTGGGGTTTCAGCATCTCATGAGAAGAGACTTGCAAATAAGTTTTCTTGTACTTTTTGTTTTCAATTAGGCCTGTAATAACAAAAGGACTGATATTTTCCAGTCTGGGCAAGAAAGTTCAACAACAAGAGAAAAGGAATCAAAATAAAACAAAGTTAATGTGATTTTACTTCAAAAAGGTGAAGGATTTGAGCAGGAGTTACTTTCTGATTTCATAAAAATGGAATTGCCCATCACTAATTAAAATAGCAGCTATCACAAGCAGTGTGTCTTCATTTTTGTGATAGATATATATTCTCTTCAAATACACTTGAGTAGTGGGAGAAGGATAAAATCTGCTCATAAAGAAACATTTTATCCATGTCATGCTCATCTTACTTAGGTGAGTTAGTTACAGTGAACTTCACACTGAGTAGAAGCTGCAGGGCCTGTCCCACAAGCTGGAACTTGTTAAAGGATATCAAAACTGTTCTGAAGGCCCAGCCTTAACAGTAAGAAGCTCTTATGTTCCTAAAGATAGAAAATCCTCAGGAGGGATGTAAAAAGATCTTGTGAGAGGCATCCCTGCAACAAGAAGAACTGGGAGAAGAACCTCTCAGGAGTGGGAAGTCTTCAAAGGCGACCCCTATTAACAAGAAACTTCAAAAGTGGGATGTGACATGACGTGAAAATCCTCCTACTGATGTTGAGTGCTTTAAAGATAGAATCCCCTGAAGCGAAATGGAGCCTTTGAAGTGGCAGTATCAGCATCAGCTTTGGAATGCATAAAGGTGCAGTGTACAGCAGGACTGGTGCATCCCTGCTACAGAGCCCCTGGTGATGGGATCCTCCTTGCTCAAGTCTAGTAAGCCTGAAGGCCAAGAGGCCAAGCAAACAGAAATGCCATTTAACTGATCCTAAAAGACATCTTTGATCTCTCTCAATTAATCTTCCTAATGCTGAAACAAAACTGGGTTCAAAACAAGGGTGAATAGTCAAAAGAGTTGCCCCCATAGAGCTATGTTACAGTCCTCTTCCAGACAGCATGGGGAAAGGCTTGGCCTTTTATTTGTCTTTACTTAAATGCAAGACACTGGATTGATTGAGGCAATTGTCCATGTTTTTCTTTTTATTCAGAAGAGTTTGGATCTATGTTTCTGAGCTCCTTGAAGTTCATTAAACAGCATACATCATGATTTTGCTAGAAGTCTATTTCTCAAGCAGCAGTCCCACAATAAGTGGATATCCTTTCAAAATGTGAGTTGCAAAGAAAACACACAGTATTTGCTGATGTTCCCACAATGGAATGCAAAGCTATGGTCTTAATTTCAAACTGTAGAAATACATAAAGGCAAACCTAATGTTCTTTCTCCCCAATATAAACAGAATTGCCAGAAAAGAATAGAACTTTCCAGTCAGATCTACCACTGCAAGTAAATAAGAAAACCTTTTGTCTTGACAACTAGAATACTACTGGAATAATTAAAGCAGTCAAGACCCAAGAATGGATGAAATTGTACAGCTATAAAAGTGAACTCATTAACACAGAACAAAGGACTAGAAAATACAAACCCATAGAATGGCTGCCCTGAGCAAATAAATCAAGCCTCTTATTACATATAATAATATAAAACTTTTCTGCATAAATATAATAATTTATACTGTAATTCTTTGTCTCAATAATTATTTTTATAAACATGAAACAATTTAACTTGTGACTCTGTCTGAAATGGTCAAAAATACTATGATGGCAGACAGAAAAATTCTATTTACATCCATTCCCTCTTAAAACATTGTTTTTTACTGAAGTAAATTAAATGCAACTTTCTGTTACACAAACACACACACTATCTTCCTGTTTCCCTTTTACAAAGAAAATATGAACGATATCTTCCCAATACCAATAACACCAGAATTTTGGAAAATGGGCAACAAAATGAAAC
The DNA here is from genome assembly GCA_013399695.1 of Formicarius rufipectus. Classification (NCBI taxonomy): domain Eukaryota; kingdom Metazoa; phylum Chordata; class Aves; order Passeriformes; family Formicariidae; genus Formicarius; species Formicarius rufipectus. The sequence continues at coordinate 1,591,630 of VXAU01001251.1, forward strand.
CACATTGGCTAACATCTTCAGGATACTGGCATCTAAAACATAAGCCTGAAAAATCAGTCAAAGTTACCCACAACTAAAATCACAGTCTCATAACAGGAAGCATTAGGGAACAAAACACCTGGGGACACTGTAGACCTGTCCATGACAACTTGGACATAAGGATACTCATAGATTTGAATGTCATTGCTCACCTTCTCTTCTGGGCAGATCTGAGGCAATTCCAGTGTAAAAGGCATCAGAATCTGACAGTTCAATGCCATGACCAAACTACCAGTTCCAGCCAAGGCTTTGTTTCTAAAGGACCTAAGAATATATTCTCTGCTTCAGGTAAAGCCTCTCCCGAATATAGACACCAGATTCATTTTGCCCTCCATGTCCTCTGAGTCTGTGGTGCCACCCTGACACTAACAGCTAATTCATTGTGTGCTTCTCCATTACAAGTGTCTCAAACGACACAGACGAGGGGTCCACAGTGGTCCACCAGCTGAATGTACTGAAGCACCACATCAAGGCTACACATGCCACCTGGAGAAGCCTGTGCCTTGGAGATGGTTCCCTGGAACGGTTTCCAAAACAGAGACAAGAGGAGAACTAGTTGGGGTTCAATGTTCAAGGTCACTTCAACACAGCCACTGTGCTACTGTTGTGACCTGGGCTGTACACTGGCAGAATACCACAGTGATAACTCAGCAGAGTTCTGAACTGAGCAGATTTCAGCCAGGGATATTGAAAGATTCTCTGCTTGATTCCTCTCCAAAGTTCATCTCTTTTCTAAAAGATTTTAGCTTCTTGAACAGTGAAATACATACAGAATGAACTATTTCATGAAAGAGATTCCCTCCAATTTTCAGAGTATCCTGCTTCTTGTATTACCAACAACAGTGATTATCTGAAGAGTGTAAAACAACTTGCTTTGCAAATCGATATTGAACCTAGCAAAAGGTTAAGGCCAAGTTCCACAGGAGAGGATTTTTTACAGTAATTCCCGTTGAATTGCACAGTGTAGATAAAAGAAGTAGAGAATGCTCAGTAAAACATATGTGCCTCTTAGGAGTACCTGGGGAAACCAAAGAGGCAGAAAGGTGCCTATTATCCTTTTCAATCTAACCTGCCTCTGTGGAACCCTCAGTCAGGCTTGTAGAGCTAGAAAAGCCATGGGATTCCTCCAAGCTTGAGCAGAAAGGGGATTTTGCATTTGCATAGCTGAGACTAGTCCCACACAACAATAAACAATTTTCTTCAAGAATTATGGAGTTCATAACTCCCATTTATAAAACAAAAACAAAACCCCACATAGCCTCCCCTGCTCTACAAAAGCTGCTTATTGTGACAGAGGGATTTAAAAAACCGGCTTTGGTTCTCTCAGTATTAGGACCTTGTCCTTCAGGCAACCTTGTGCCCACACACAGCTCTTTTCCTTCAGCCCTCCTTCCACAGAGAGTTCCACATGTGCAGGTCAAACTGTAGGACTGGGGGAGGTAGCCAATGCCTCTTTGTGTCCAGCAATTTACCTTGTACAAAAGAAGCCTCACAAGATTATCTCAGCCTCTCATCCCCATGCATTTGGTGGCAACGTTTGGTTGCACATAGTGGGAGTGGAACACTTAAATCAAAAACTCTTCTCACTAGGGAAAAAAACTCAACCGAACAATAGCAAACAAAAAGCTTTGGAGATACTTCCAACTGAGTTACAGCAGTTTTTAAATGCTGGGCTTGAACATGCCTGATTCAAACACACTGTTAACTGCCCATGGCAGATCTCCAAGTTGGAGCCTAATGCAAGTACAAGTGTTATTATGTAATTTCTTCAGTCTAAGAGTATTGTAAGAGGGCTTCTACAAAAACAGATTGATAGTTGCTGCAGTAGTATCACAACATCAGTCTGAAAACCAGGCTTGATAATTGTAGCTGACATCAAAAGCAGCTGCTTTAGGCCCATTTTTACAGAAGTCTGTATCACTTCTGAAACATAAACCAACACTTTCTGCCTTCTGGTAAACAATAATTTTTGTAGTTGCCTTCCTGAGCAGTCCACTATGTTAACAGAACTCTTCACAGGTCAGATCATGATGTGCTTTTTTCAGTAAGGAACTCCAGGAAGTCCCAGTCAAGACTGGAAAGAGAAAGCAGCCTTCAGAATCTGCCCAGTGGGAACACATCCTTCTTTTTTTACTGTGCTTTCCTTCTTCTTCTCCTAGTAAGGACTGAAAATTTGGTTACCTTCACTTCAACATAGTCACTCTTCTATATTTTCTTTTTACCTCTATGCCCACACCCCCAGGTCTTAGTGTTTTCCCTTTGGTACACACTGTTTACCTCTCTTTGTCCTTTTCCTAATCTCTCTGACATCTTAAAATTACAGAATTTCTCCATTTCTCTCTAGCTATTGTTGCATGTTGCCATTTTCGTCCACCTCTCCAATTCTGTTTGCTACAGTCAGAATACTTCTCCAATTCAGACCTAGACCATACCCAGTCAGGATCCCCCACTTCTACCTCTCAGCATCCAGAAACTTCCAGTATCTCATCCTTGTTGGTGCTCAGAAGGTGTCTTCCAGTCTCTGCATCATTAACATGTCAATCATAACCAAGATTTTGTACTGCAGAAAATCTGATCCATACAAACAGCACCACCTTTCCATCCAAATCCTAATCTTCCTGTACTGCAATAAACAAATCAGACTTGCAAGGGGTTAAGTAGTCTGCCCTGCTCTACTCAGTCCTTAATCAGGATCTAATATATCTATTTTATTCCTATCAGATGCTTTCCTAATCTGTTCTGGGCGATAGAGATTCCTCAATTTCCCTGGAAAGTCTTTTCCAGTGCTTCACTGTTCTGACTGAAAAGAAATCACCCTCTTATCTAACTTTGATGCACTTTAAGCTCTGCACTTCTGGTATGATCCATCAGACTAGACTTTTTGCTAGTTTTCATAGATCCAATTATTCCCCACCTCAAAGAATCTTAGAGCACTACCACAAAGACTACCTTTTCTGGCTTATTGCTTTACTAGATGAACTTGAATTTTCTTCCCTCCACAGAAGCACCTCTTGCACATCATTTGATTTCAAGGATCTTTGCCACTTTGCCCATTGCTCTTCATTTTTCATGATACCACCTTATGTTCAATATTTCTGCATGACAAGAGCCCAAATCAGTCACAACAATGAATAGGCTTAAACCTGTCCCTTACACGGAGATTCTGCAGGAGACTGAGAGACTTTAGAATGCAAACATACCCTTTTCTCTCATTAACAGGTTTCATCCAACTTAAAACTAATAAATATTGTATAATCAAAGCTAGAAAAATGTTTTTATGCAAGAAAACTCAAAGCAATGGAATCTAATGCTACATAAATAGAAAGCTTTGAGATTTTGCCTTTCCCAGCCCATTGTAGGGTCTTGCTACTAGTTCACTGCCTCACCAAGTGGCAGGCTCGAAATGATGTTCTTCTGTCCTCTGTGGAAGGTAGCTGGCTCATCCCTATCCCTCACCACAGCCTCTACATGAGGTACAGGCTCCATGATGACCATCTTGTCCACCACAATTACTGTCCCAGGAACCTCTTTCACCGCTGAATAGCTTGAGGGGTTCCAAGCAGTCAGTCTTCTTCTTGAGAGACCCAGTCATTCTCTTGAAGCAACAGGTTTGAATAACCTCTGTTTCCAATCAGCTTCACTACCCACACCCCAGTTTTGAAACCAGAGCTTTTGTGTGTTGGAGAATCCCATGCTGGTCCTCATTGCTGAGAGGAAATATTCACAAACCTTTCCCAAACCACTTATCACCTTACAAAGTGTATCTCAGAAGACTTCCTCTCTGTGCCATTTACAAAACTTGACAACAAGTAGGGCCTTGGTTTGCTAAGGCCATGTTTAGTTCTGCTTTTCCATACTGAAACTCATATCTGAGATGGTACCCACCAATGCTCTCTTCTCAGATTGCCAGAAAAAAACCTACCTAGCAGATAGTGCAAGTTTTAACATGCTGTAGTAGTAACATTTTTTTCATTATTTATCAGTTCAATATTGCCATGAAAACAGCTGGTTTTTTTTCTAAAACAAAAATATCTATGATTCTAACTGGGGAAAAGCAGTGATGCTAAAGAATGGAATTTTGACCCTGCCTTCAAAGATACGCCAGCAATGCCAAGAAATTTCTCAGCAGTGTAAGATCATAGACGGTGTACAAGTTGCAAATCTCCAAGGAAAATGGAGTGTCAGACGTGTGCTTTTTTATTTAGTGTCTCCTGTCAGCCTGTGTCATACAACACTCCCACCATCTCAGAATGATGCTACAAGTTATAGGGCACCTCAGCTCTCTCTTTCTCGCTACATCTGTGTGTTCATGAAAACTGCTAGTTTCCCCAATCCTGAAAATGAAATCCAAAGAGCTTCTATGCTCATCCAGGGAAATGGCAAAATATGTTGATGAATGAAATTTTGCCTCATCTATTACTCAGACAAGCAGGGTTATTTTTCAGCTCTGCATCTATTTGATGGCATACCCATCCAGGCTTTTAAAGTGACATGAAGGCCATTTTGGGCCTGATTATGGTCGGATTAGACCAATGGTTCAGAAACAGGGTCATCTTCTTGAACAGGGGAATCTGGATGATCTGTACAGCCCCAACCTCTGGCTGCTAACTGCATGGCTTTGTACCAAAACCTACATGTACCGGTGGGGTTTTATGACTGGAGCATGTCCATAGAAAAACCAAACAGCATGCTGTCACCACGGATTATGGAAGGTATTACGTGTGCTACGGTGAAAGACCCTCTGGGACCATGGATTTATCATAATAGCTTGAGTACTGTGAAAATATTTTCAAATTTAACAGTAAAAAAAATAAAATCTGTTTTGGTTTGCCTTATGACAGACCAAGAGACTTTCTGATACTAGAGAGTTTCTTCTTTCTTTGTGTTTTTATGTTTTGGTTTAAACACTATAAAGTTTCCTAAATTTACAGGGAAATTACTTATGTGGAGTTTTGTACTAGGCATCTTTCTTGTGTAAAACAAAAAATCTGTTTTTCTCTATTTAAAATATATTAATGAGCATTATTAACAGTTTTTTGTACTATTTTGTCAAATGTTTGCTACCTTTGTCCTTTTCTTTTTCCCAAAAAAATGCCATGTTTTACAATTTTAAAAGATGAAGGAGTATGCTAGTATGTTAACAGACCTGGCAGAAATGCAAATCCACAAACCAACCCTTTCCGTATTGTTATTTAAAGAAACTGTACTAGATTTTTCAGGATGAAATGCAAATTTCCTAGAAGGCAACAAACTTCTATTGACTGAATTGACTTCAAAAAAGATATTGTTTTAAAAGCAGGATAAAAGGAAGCAGATTTGTGGCTTATCATAATAGTCACTTGTTATTTTGGAGAAATGCACAGTCAAAAGAATACAAAAAACACACATTCTGCTTTTGGTAGTTTCTATTACTGTGCCTACCTAAGCCAGAGAGCACAGAACGGGCAAAGAAACAGTGTAAACACCCAATATGCCAAATACAGTTTGGAAGTAGAGGACTGGAGCCTTTTTTTCATTAATTAGTTGGTTAACCTTTATTTTAATGGCATATTACTTTTTCATTATTATTATTATGTATGTTAATGAAGTGGACACACAAGTTTGCCAAGCCCTCTACCTACAAACAGAAGGCCTCAACAACCTTAGGACTTGAGTAATCTAAAGGAGAAATTAAAAAATTAATTCAAAACCAAGACACACCCTATTTCTAAATGTAATAAAATATATATTTATAAATATATTTATATATAAAAATATATATATTTATAAATATATATTAATATATATAAAATAATAAAATACATATGTTAGTACAGTTTTCAAGTGAAATAAGTGTTGTTAATTAGGCATACCTAACTCCATTTGACCTAAAAATCTCATTGTTTTCATACTTAGAGACTTGGAAAATTTATATATGCAAACTGGCTGGTCTTTTTAGGAATGAGTGCAACAAATAGATCTTCAGGGAAGATAATAACCACACAGCTTTCTGAAATTACATAACATGATGGCCTAAAAATTATCAAAACCTATATTTCCACTGGAAAGGGTAATCCCACACTTGACCCAGTCATGCAGTCCAGGTGTCTGCCCTGTGTGGATATGGGAATTCATAGAGTCGCATTAAGATTTTTGTCACTGCCCTGAGTTTGCATGGCCAGGTTTTGGTAGCAGGGGGCTACAGATGTGGCTTCCTTGAGAAGCTGCCAGAAGCTTTCCTGTGCCCAGCAGAGCCAATGCCACCCAGTCAGAGGATGGACCCAATGCTAGCCAAGGCCAAGTCCATCCATGAAGGGGGTAGTGCCTCTGGGATAACGTAGTCAAGAAGCGGGGGAAAATCTGCTGCACAGCAGCAGCTGGAGAGAGCAGAGAGGTTATGTGAGAGAAACAGCTCTGCAGACATCCAGGTCCCTGAGGAGAAGGGGAAGGAGCTGCTCCAGGTGCCAGAGCAGAGATTCCCCTGCAGCCCATGGAAAGGCGGCTATGCCCTTGCAGCTCCTGGAGGTTCTTGGTGGAGCAGAGATCCACCTGCAGCAATGACAGACCCCACACCAGAGTAGGTGGACACCTGAAGGAGGTTGTGGTCTCATGGGAAGCCTGCTCTGGAGCAGGCTCCTGGCAGGACCTGTGGCCCAATGAAGAGAGGAGCCTGTGCTGGAGCAGGTTTGCGGGCAGGAGTTCTGACCCTGCAGGGAACCCACGTGGAGCAGGGGATGTGTGGGAGGAGTCCTCTCCCTGAGGAGAAAGGAGTGGCAGAGACATTGTGTCATGAAATGACTGCAATCCCCATTCCCAGTCCCCCTGTACCACCCAGTGAGAGAAGGCAGATAAACGGAGAAAGAAGTTGAATCCAGGAAGAAGGCAGAAGTGGGGAAAGGTGTTTTAAGGTTTGGGTTTATTTTTCATTATCCTAATTTGATTTTATTGGTACTAAGTTAAACTAATTTCCCTGAATCTATTTTGCCTGTGAGTGATCTCCCCTTGCCCACAAGTCTTCTGTTATATTTTTCTCCCCCCTGTCCAGTTCAGGGTGGGGAGTGTTATAGCAGCTTTGGTGGGCACTTGGCATCTAGGCAAGGTCAACATGCCATAGTCAGAGGTACGATTTGGCTGCAAACTTGCCTGCAAAATTTATTCTCACCAAAAACAAATAGTGAAGGGCTTACTCAATGTCTGGTCATTCCACATCTGATGGCCTGGTTCCCAGAGCAGCTGTCTCCTGGAAGCCACATATGTTGACCTATGCACGCAGCATCCCAAACCCCTTGAAATTAATTCCCATATGGTTTTAATCAGACCTATTGTATATAGCAATCATTTTATTATCAGACCTTCTCTTAGGCTACTTCAATACAAATAAATAAAGCAGGGCCAAAACACAGACACTGGGAATGGTCTGGAATCATCTGTTCTGCTTTAACTGTTAGCAAAGCCTCTCGCATGGTTTTGGCTCATGCCAGGTTGCACTGCCCAGATGACACCCAGGCACAACTTAGGAGATACCAGATGCCAAAGATTGTTTCCAATAGGCAATTTGGACACGGCCAACATGTTTTGAAAATAAAGGGAGTGAGTTTGAGCATATGGAAGTGATCCATTGCCATGCTTCTCACAGAGCACAGTCTCTGGTCGGATGAATTTGGTGCCACAGAGGTTGCTTTCCAGACCAGCTCCTAAAGGCTAAGCTTTACAAATGGGAGTTTGAGAATGCCTCTTACAGTAGCAGTGGAAAACACTGCATTACTGGAGAATGCAGTGCAGCAATATTTGAGATGTTTTTGGCAGCTTCTGGATTGCTCAACTAATACAGCAGTTACAAATCGGGTCCAGAAACAGACTGGGCACTTCTGGGTATGATCATCTGGAAAGGTTTGTTTGATGAAAGCCTTTGTACACTATGTTATCTGTCTGCTCTTCTCCCTTTGCTGTTCTCAAGCCCTTCAGTTTAAGTGCAAGTTTCCTCCAGGCTTTTGCACTTCTATCCTATAAGTAATATGTTCCACTTTGATCTTAATTCACATTGATTTCTCAGAGTTTTCAGCATGACCATAACGAGCACATCGCCTAGATTCTTCATCATTTTGCAAAACAAGGGACCTGGTGGCAAACACTTCAGAACCCTTCCTGCAATGAAAGTGAGCACAAACCAGTCACATCCAGTCACCAGACCCCCAGACTCAGCCTATGAATGTGACTTAGGCTCAGTTGGCAAGGGAAGAGAAAGCTATAAACTGTATCCGAGGTGACACACATTTTGTAGGAACTTAGAAAATATTCATTCCTAGTCTAAAAGATGCCACATCTACAAAATGGTCACTTTTCCTTGATCAGCTTGGCAGTCTTAGATCTGCCCATGTTCCTTTTTAGGCTGAGTCAGCACTGAGAGTGGTTTGTTGCAGTTTCACAGATGGCACTGTCAGCTCAAGAGTCAGTCACTGCTCCCCTCAGTTTATTCTCTAAGACCATAAAGCACACCACAATCATCCCAGTGGTAAGCTCTTCAGAAGTATTAGTAGTTGTGTAGCTATATTTTATATGATCTTCCAAGGAGAGTGACATCCTGTCCCATGTAAATCTGAGTTAATTAAGTCCTTGATTTCATAGCAACTTCACATTTCCTTCTCACGACAGCATATCTATTCCAACTCATCTGTTTTCACAAAATCATGAGAAGTTGCAGCAAGAAGGGACTCAAAAGGTAGTCTGGGCTACCTCATGCTCCAAAGCAGGGTAGTCTGTCTGTACACACACATCTCTGTGAGATGCTCTCCCGCACTACCCACAAAGATTTCTAACATAGGTGATTCTCATTCTGTCTGTCTCAGTGACTGCCTATTTTTCCAACTGGAAATATTTTCCCAATTTATACAGTTTAAGCCAGCACTTCTTGTCCATCCATCTAGGACTTGGAAAATGGGTAATTTTCTTCCTCAACAATATTCCTGCATTTTCTAAGACTCTTATCTTCTGTTTCTTATTTTTCTCCCTGTTAATCCTCTCCATTTATTTCATCCTTTTATCTTAGCTCATCTTTTCTAGATCTCTGCCTGTTCTCATTGCAATATCTTTTAAATGAGTCTGTATCTTTCTTGAGGCACAGTGTCCAAAGACACTACTCTAAATATTCTTATCAACATGGACAATACAAAAACTGTCACTTCTCAGCTCCAGCAGGCTGTTATCTGCTGGATAACACACTGCTTACACACCTCAGCGTGATGCTCACTTTGTTTATAATAACATGACATGGTTCCATGCATTTACCTTGCATTGATATGTGCATCATTACATGTATTTACCCGCTTTGTGCCCCAAGGGCCCTATTTGATGTATTGTTGTCCAGTACCTTCTCTGATATGTATTTGTTCAGTTTGCTCTCCTTGTGTAAGTTCACTTGAGTCTGTTAAATTTCCTTTTGTTTTGGAGACCATTCCTCCAGTTTTTCAAGACTGAGTTGTTTTGATCTGGTCCTTAATTTCCTTTACCAGCTCCAGATGTTATGCAATTTTAACAGCATGTTTTTATTTTTGTTAATCAAACTGTTATGAAAATACTAAAGAGTGTTGGCCTCTTTAAAGGTAAAAAATACAGTGCCAGAAAATGACAACTGATCACTACACTTTGAGTGCTGTTTCTTCTCTTTTTGCACTAATCTGTTTCTTCCTAGCTTTTATGTGGTGTTGCATAGTTGCATATGGCTGAGTAAAATAAAGTAGTTCCTGATTTAGAATAAATCCAGATTCTTAGTTCAATGACCCATTAAGGGAATGCACATGCCATAAAAGTTAGATCAAGGAGTAGCAAGAGCTTCTATCTCTCTGATTTTCACTAGCCTTTCCTCTAGAGTAGATCAACCCATCAGTGTTTTGCTATATGTAAAACATAATTATCATGCTAGAGAAGTTCATTATAAGCTGCAATTTGTTGGTTATGGTTTTAAAGCATCTACAATGAGCAGAAAAGGATGAAATAAAGTAGCAAAAAATAGAGAAACACTACAAAGCTAAAGAATTTGTTGCAAATGAGGACTCCTTCAAATTTCTGTTTGATCAGCAACTGTACTGAACAAGGGAAAGGCTGGACAAAAAAAGGAAATTTCTCTTGTCTTAGTAGATTATGATGAATTTAAGACACCTTTGAGAATGAAAAAAAGCTTTGATTATTACAAATTGGTCTTAACACAGGAAGAAAATATCTGGAAAATTGCCTTCGAGAATTCATTTGGAAGAGGAATGTTCATGAGCTTAGGGTAACTTAGGGTTAAACATCTACCAGTTTAAACCTGAAACTAGAAAATTAAAAATATAGACTAATCTACAAAAATAAGTAATATCCAATAACACATAAACCGGGGACCAAGAGTTTCAACAAATGAAGTAAATTTTTAAATGTAATTTCTACAGCTGGCATTATTATACCATATTTTAGGCTACAGCCACATCATGTTCCCCTAGATAAGTGGGAGTCCCAGCTTATATAACAGGTTTTCCAGGAACAGTAGTTCTACAAAATCATATATTAAAATAAGGATTTCAGATTCAATACCAACCCACATTAAGATCTGCAGATCTCCCAATTGCTATAAATTGCCTGAGGAATCTGCTCTAATCAACCATAAATCTCTGTTCACCAGAATCCTCTTTTTCAGCTTGTGATCAGGACTGATCAAGAATCACTAAAATATAATAATGACTCAGATCTATCTCTACATTAAAGTAATAAGACAACTGCTATTGCTTTCAGTTTTAATAATGTAAATAACATCACTGCAGAAATTCTACTAAAAATGTGTTCTGTGAGAAGCTAGTTCTTTTCTCAGACTTGGTGGGCAGTGTAAGAGTTAAGTCTCTGCAATGGGACAAAGCCCTTAACATCTTTCTGAGAATGCTGTGTTACTGAAGAGAGAGTTAGCTTTTCTTTAAAAAAATGAGACTTGTAACCATGTCAGCACTAAATACCACACTAGTGCAGATGTCCTTTCTGGTTTCCCTCACTATGACTCAATCCCCATGTTATCAAAGTCACACTCCCTGCCACGCAGGTTTTTTTTCTTGTAGGAACTCATTGAACTCCTCCACAAGGTCTTGAAATCTTCACAATCAAATTCCCTTTCAACACCCAGGCTTGCCAAGCTATGTAAGCAGGGCTTGTTTGCAGACATAAGAGACATCTGCCAGTTCTAGTACCAGGCTCTTTGTTTTTATAACTGGAGATTTTACCTAAGAGAGATGAGAAATCTGAGTAACACTTTGACTATGAAAAAGAACAGTCAATCCTGTCAGACACTTCTTATTTAACATTTTTTAAGTTTAGAACTTCTAGTCTTTGAGCAAGGAAGATGGTTACAAACACCTCAACTGTATTTAAACCACTATTTCTAAACTTTTTTTTTTTTTATTTTCACATTAATGATCTTTCAGATACCTTTCCAAAGGGGCAAAAGAAACAAGGCTTTTGCTTCTCATTTATTTTCACTATCTTCAGGAACTTAACAGTTCATTTGAAAGTGCAAGAGACACTTTTAATCCAATACAGATTACAGAAAGTTGATTGAACTGTTTAATAACAAAAATTTTGACCCTTTCAATATGAATTTCACACCGTATGTCATGTTCCTCAGTACCACCTCATTGCCACCTTCTGACATCATCACTGTGTATATCCGTCCTCTTTCTCTACCCAGATCTGGTTTTGGCCAAAATGAGGAGGTTTGCTCCACTGTATGGAACCAAGAGTCATGTGTAAGGAGCGAACAGAGATCCTAAACAGATGACAGGCTGACAACTCAGTCCTTAGCTATGTTTGTACTTCGAGGTGTGACAGTGCAGAGGGAAGGGGATACTCAAAAGTCTGAGAAGCCTGATAGGGTACACTATATTGCGGGAAGGAACAGAGATTTTGGAGACACAAAGTTATCGGGGGGGGTGAAAATAAAAGTAAGGAGCCCCGATAAGGGGAGGGTCAGCTACCTCAAGGGTAACTGAGGGGTTCTAGGGTTGGTGCGGAAGAAAGAGACGAGGAGACAAGTTGAGGTGAAAGTGGGCAAGCCGTTTATTAAGCCCACAGCACTCCCTTTTATAGGGAGGCTGTGGAACGAACTAGAGGAAAAGGCGTGGCTTAACAAATAAGGGAAAAAGAAGGAGGGAACTTACAAACTTGGACATGAAGGGGAGGATACTATACCAAAATAGGGAAAACTGGGTGGAACAATGAGAACATGAATAATAAACAATACAGCAAAAATTAACCAATGAGAATACCGAAAGTGACTAGCCCTCAAGGCAATAACAGAGAACCTTTTGACAAGAGTACATATAATAAAACTAATATAAACATACATAGAACTTCATATAAACAGGTCAAAAAAAAGTCTGAATCAGTCCATATATTAAAAAACGTCTTTCCAGTTCCTGTGTTTTGGGACGGTAAATGGTTTGTAGCCTTCATCCTCAGAGCAGTAAATGCTTCTCCAGCGTTGATATTCTTCTGGTGTAAGTCCTGGAGAAGCAGTGTCCTGCTCCTCACCCCCGACACAAAGTGAGGATTAAAAGCTTACACAATGTGGCCTTTAATTGGCCTCCTGAAGTAAATGAAGCCAAGACAAACCTGTATACCAATTTTTGTTTTAAATGCTTTTCCTTTAATTGTCTCATTTGCCTTGCCAAAACAACTATTTTTGTGAATGACCTATTAGGTTACTGCCCATAAACCCACAGGAATCAAACCCTATTTGCTTTGTTGGTGACTATAGTGGATGCTCTCCTGTGGACCATGTCTGAAACTGGGCAAGGACAAGGGAGGGAACGCTAAGATGTATGAAAGCATAAGACATGAGACCTCAGAGAAACAAAAGAATGAGACAACAATGCAGTTTTTCCTACAAATGACACCAATTCATTTGAAAAATCAAGTCACAGATTTTGGTTCCAAATTCAGCATCTATTCTGTACAGACAATCAAATTCCTTTGTTAGCTTCTGAGCTCTTTAGCACTCACCGAATGGGGTTTCAAGGCACATTGCATTACAGTCTCTTCCATCATTGCTCATAATCTCTCAAAGCAAAGGCATTTTGTTCTCATGTTCACAGGCAATGGCAATTTTCCTTTGTCCTTTAAGTCTTGGCTTAAAAAACACAGGATTGCAAGTCAAAATCACAAATACCAGCTGCATTTGTGTATGCAGAGTATCATTTATCCACAGAAGGGATGTTATAAACAAAACTTTGATAAACAGAGGTGTACGATACATAAATACGATATGTAAAGCTGTCAGGGACATGACAGAAGTGAGAGTTTTGATTAGTGGGAAATCTGATAACCAAGGCAGTACAACAAATGAAAGTCATTGGAATCTTCTTTGTACTTCTGGATATGCCTATTTATATAGTGAAATCCAATATTTGATATGTCTCTTATCAGCCGCTTGACAATGAATTTTAAATTTAAAGCTACCACCAAGCATTTGTTATTTGTCAAGCTGCAAAAAAAGGGAAATTGTTGGGGAAAGTGACTGCTAGGAGATGACACTAACCTTGTGTTCACTTTCAGCCACAGACCCAAATTAAAGCAATTATTTCAAAATGACTGATGCAGGCATGTTTTCATATTGCACATTTGGATGGAGAACATTACTATCTATGTACACAGTCAGGAATAAAAATGCAAAGTTTTACCCTGGGCTTTTAATATGCATGACAACAAAGAAACATTTGAGTGTTGACTGTATTCCCTTTCAATCTGTTCAAAATCTAGAGAGGGGAGTATATGTTACAGCATTGCTTCTTCCCATCTACTTTGCTACAGTTTGGAAGCAAATCCCTACAGCTGACTACAATCTGTTTTATCAGATGCCTTTTCAAGGTCAACACACAGTATTGCAGTATATTTATTGCTAGTTGGTGAAAATTGAGTATCATTTAAAACTTCCATCACAACTGCAATTTGGCAAGAGATTCTGTAAAAGTTCGTGTCTGTGGGGATTCAAACAATGGAGTTATATAGATAATTTTACAGCCATTTGACTTGAAAAACTTCATTTTTGCTATTTGATGCTCAGTCTTCATTTTCTTTAAATGGTTGTACTTATTCAAAAATGATTTTGAGACTACTGGGTAAGACTTTTAAGAAGGAGGAAAATGGGAAAATAGGGAATGAGCATTTTAAAGTAGAAGCTGAAATATGTATAGCTTTATCCACTGCAGAGGAACATATTGTGGGAGACATGCCATGGACCATGGGCTATTATGTTTTCACTGCCAGTTCATTATTCATCTCTCACATTCACAGCATCACCAGTTTTTTGCTAGGGTAATTCAGCTCACTACTGTAAGACAAAGACATTATAATCATTCCACTGAAAGTCTTCACATGCAAGGGAAATATTCAATTAGCTCTTTAAAGGTGTGTTTGATTATTTACTCATCATGATAACTTATAACCCATAACCCATATTATAACTTATAACCCTTCAACAGGAAATGAAGAGAGAATTTAAAGATGGCTACTGTCCATCAAAAAACAATACCTCAAAATGCTTTTAAAATGTACACATCTGAGGAAATTTGTCCATCAACATTACCCTAGAAATGTTTTTACTGCCATTTTCATCTTAACTGAATCAAAAATGCTTATATGTTTAAAAAAAAAAATAAAAAAATCTAGATATCAGAGAATCACAGACTAATATTGGAGGAGCCCACTTGATCAAAGCAGAACTACCTTGAAAGTTGGATAAGAGTTTTTCTCAGTGTCTTGGCAAGATCAATTTTGAAAATCTCTAAGTGAAGATTACAGAGTCTGGGCATCAGTACTAGTCTATTCTTACAGTTAAAATACTTTTTTCTGAACTCATGATCAGTTTGGATATAGCAGGAATTATTTTCTTGTTCCTCTAACCAAAAAGCATATTTCTCTCCTCATCAATCCTTGAAAAGATGAACAGGCTAAATCAAAGCAGGATTTATGTTAGAAGATATTTATAGAGTTTGGGTCTATGTGTTAAGCAGTTGGGTCTTCTATGATGATGGAAAATCTGGAACTTTCTATTTACAGGCTCGAGTCCTTGTTCTTTAAATCAAACTGATTCTGTTCACCAAAAAATACCAACAGCAAATTGAACTGTATGTGCAGTCTTATCACTGTTGTTACAAGAGGGAAGCAAAGTGACAATTCTTTATTATGTATTATGTCGATATTTCCCACATTATTTTGTCTACAAGTTGTTTGTGTAGATCCACTACTTTGGATCTAAACTAGTGTACTTTCTTGTTATGGACAAATTCATCCTTAAATTTTCCTGAACTCTTATGGTGTTTCCCTGCCCATTCTCCACACATCTCTACTCCCACTAATCTTTGTTTTGCATTTTAGGAAAAGCTGGATTTCAGATTTTCAAAGTATTTGTTCTAAATATGAAGTATTCTAATAGACCAGAACATGTTTTCAGAGCAAAACTACCTGCAAACTACCCAACACTTTTAAAGAAATAACTCAGACAAATCAGGAGACACCTTCTAGGTAATACTAGTTCCCTTCAAAAAGACTGCATTGGTCCCACAGTATGTTCAATGTGCTCGGAACTACAAAAGGTAAACCAAAGGAATTTTGACACTCCCAAATAATTGCATTTTGCAGCTTCTCAAAATATAAGTTCAGAAGGGAAAAGATAATTTCTTCCTATGGCTATGTAAAAACCATTGAACAAATTGGTGCTAATATGATTTCTTTCTTTCAGATGTCTTCAAAACTTCCAAAATTTGTACCAGTTCTTAGGTAGTTCAAAAATATTGTGTCATCACTTAATTTCTTTTTTATTATTTTATTTTTTTTGCGAAGTAAAGTCGCACCAGTTCCCACAAGATCAGTTTCATTTTGGAGACAAGGCTATATGCCAAATGTGCATACTTCTACTATCATGTTCAAGCCTGTATCATTCATCATTCTTAAACTGATAAAATTTTCTAATTAGAGTAGGGAATGGGGCATGGTACCCGGCTTTATAAGACATTAATTCTGTTCCCAGCTCTGCTTTGGACCTGTGGGGCAAATTGTTTCATTTCTTTATGAATTAGTTCCCTTAGCTGTATTGGAAGGTAATGATCCATTCTGATGAGCTTTAGATAGGGTGTTTTAAAGTATTCATCGTCCTTCTGCTTGCCAGACCACGAACACCTTTTCCCAGAGACATCTAATTGAAGAAGCAGAGATACAGCATACTGGCCTAAACTTTCAATGAAGAGCAATAAAAATTTCTCACAATAGAGTCCTATAAGCTCTGTGGGGATTGCCCAATTATAACAGATCCAGATTCCTGATTCTCATGTTAGTTCTTCTTACAGAATCACAGAACATGCTGAGTTGGAAGGGATCTCCACAAGGATCATCGGGTCCAACCCTTATCCCTTCACAGGACACTCCAGTAATCACACCATGTGCCTGAGGCCTTTGTCTGAATGCTTCTTAAACTTAAACAGGCTTGATGCTGTGGTCACTTCCCTGAGGAGCCTGGTCCAGTGCCTGGTCAGCCTCTGGGTGAAGAACCATTTCCTAATATTTAACCTAAATCTCCTGACACAACTTCAGACCATTCTCTCAGATCTCTACCACTGATTACCAAGGAGAAGAGACCAGTACCTGCCCCTGCACTTTCTCCCATGAGAAAGCTGCAGACTGCAAGGAGGTCTCCCTTCAGTCTTCTCTTCTCCAGGTTGAATATTTCAAGTGCTCTCAGTTGCTCCTTGTATGACTTCCCCTCAAGGCCCTTATACATCTTTACTATCCTCCTTTGACACTCTCTAAGTTTAATAGCTTTCTTCCATTGTGCTGCCCAAAACTGCACATAGTATTCAAGGTGAGGCCACCCCAGTATAGAGCAGAGTGGGACAATCCTCTCTCTCCCCCAGCAGGCAGTGCTGTCCCTGATGCCCCCCAGGACAGAGTTGGCCCCCCTGGCTGCCAGGGCACTGCTGACTCATATTCAACTGGCCATTGACCAGGACTTCCAGGTCCCTTTCCATGGCACTGCTTTCCATCGTCTCATTCCCCAGTCTGTGCATACATCCACGATTGCCCCATCCCATGTGCAGAATTTGACAGCTGTCCTTGTTGATCTTCATACAGTTGGTGATTGCCCACCCCTCTAATTCATGAACGTCTCTCTGCAGGACCTCTCTGCCCTCAAGGGAGTTGACAGCTACTCCCAGTTTAATATCATCAGCAAATTTACTTAGTATTTCTTTGAATCCTGCATCCAAGTTGTTTATGAAGATATTGAAGACAACTGCGCCAAGGATGGAGCGTTGTGGAACCCCACTAGTAACTAGTCACCAGCCTAATATACCCCATTCACTATTATTTTTTGGGCCTGATTTGGGAGCCAATTGCTCACCCACCACATAAGTGTTTATCCAGCTGTGTGCTGGACATTTTGTCCAGAAGAATCCTGTGACAGACAGTATGGAAAGCTTTCCTGAACTTCAGAAAGATTACATCAACTGGCTTCCTTTGGTCTACTAGGTGCGTTACCTTGTCATAAAAGAAGATGAAGTTTGACAAGTAGGACCTTCCCTCTTGAAGCTGTGCTGGCTGTGACTGATGGCCACTGTCCTTTAGGTGTTTTTCAATACCTCCCAAAATAATCTTCTCCATAATTTTGCCAGGCACTGAAGTGAGACTGACAGGCCTGTAGTTTCCAGCATTATTCTTCTTGCCCTTCCTGAAAATCGGGACAACATTCACCACCTTCCAGTCATTTGGGACTTCCCTGGATTCCCAAGATTAGTCAAAAATTATTGAGGCCTTGTGATGACATCAGCCAGCTCTTAAAGGATTCTCAGATAAATCCCATCAGGTCCCATAGACTTGTAAGGATCCAGTTGGAGCAGCAGGTGTTGCACAATTTTATGGTCAACAGGGAGCTGATCATTCTTGCAGTCATGGTCCCCAGCTCAAAGCACTGGGAACCCCTCAGTCCATCATTGGTGTTGAAGACAGAGGCAAATGAAACATTAAACACCTCTGCCTTGTCTCTATCCCTGTTTCTGAGGTGCCTATCCTCATGTGATACTATTTCTGCACTGTCTTTTGCTATTAACATTTTAAAATACTTGTTTTATTGTCCCCCACATTTCTTACCGGCTTCAACTCCAGCTGAGCTTTGACTACATGAATTTTCTCCCTACTGTGGCAAGATGCATCATTGTATTCCTCCCATGTCACCTGACCTTGCTCTCACCAGGCATACAGCTTCCTTTTTTGATTTAGCTCCAAAAGAAGATCCTTGCTCAGCCAAGCCAGCCTTCTGCCTTGCCTGCTTGACTTCTAGGATTTAGGAATTGCCTGTTCCTTTGCCCTTAGGAGGTGGTGTTTAAAAAGTGGCACTGAAGGACCTCACCACCTTCAAAAGTATTTTCCCAAGGGACTTTTTACTTACTAGTTCCCTGAGCAGTCTGAAGTCTGCTCTCCTTGTGTCTGGGATTGAGGTTTGTTGGTATTTTTCTGTTGACAGAGATTTTAAACTCAAATACTTTGTGGTCGCTGTGACCAAGACGGCCACCAATCTCCACTTTGCTCACAAGGTCCACTCTGTTGACAGGCAGCAGATCAAGGAGGGCATCTTTCTGAGTCAGGTCCCTTAGAATCTGTTCCATAAACTTGTCATCCATCTGGCCCAGGTTTCACCAGCTGTGTCATGCTCCCAGTTGACTTCTAACAAGTCTAAGTCCCCCTAAGGACAAAGGCAGTTGATCTGAACTTACCCATTCATTCCTTGAAGTATAATTCATCTACATCATTGCCCTGGCTAGGTGGTCATTGGAAGACTCACAATGACAACTACATTATTTCCTTGTCCTTAATCCTTACCCAGAGGCTCTCAAACACGTCATTGCCAACTGTAAGCTCACACATTCCAGCCCCTCCATTACATACAATGCCACCCCCCTGCCTTATCTGCCCTGCCTGTCCCTCCTGAAGAGCCTGTAACCATCCAACACGGCACTGCAGTCACAGGACTTATCCCACCAGGTTTCATTTATGCCAATGTTGTCTATCTGGGACTGGGCCAAAGCTTTGAACTCCTCTTGTTTGTTCCTCATACTGTGTGCATTGGTATAGAAACATTTCATGTGTTTTGTTGTAGTCAACACCTCATGGAGCAGACTGAGGGAACTCACTAGCACTCAGCCCCTCAAGTTTTGATGTGCCATCTCATTCTTCATCACTAGCAAGCCTTGTTCTGTTCTGCCCCCCCTTCCAATCTGAAGCTCTGCTTATGAGCCTTGCTAGTTCCTACGCTAAAAATGTAGAAGTACCAGTGTGTCCAGAACCGCTTCAGAGCCTCTTGAAATATATTCCACTCCATGGTATTAAAACAGCCCATGTCAGCTATTTGAAATGTCTCTCTCCTGTATTACAGCACCATCTAAATTATCAATATGAGGGCACACAGCCATCAGTCAAGGGCCCTCTGTGCCTCTGCTTCACATGACAGTCCTGATATAAGTCCTGCTGAAGACACTGAAAGAACTCGCATGAAAGATTCCAGCTTTGGTGAACAAAAATGCACTTTTAATTCCTTCATTTTTATCTTCTAAGCAATTCCTTAGACATCTTAAGCATTCATCCCCTAATCCATATTTAGAAGGCTTTATGCAGTAATCCATCATGTGAAACCTTGTTGAGAGCTTTCCTGAAAATCCATCTATAAAATGTCTACCAGGCTTCTTTCTATGTAAGCCAATCTTTATTCCATTTAAAAATATAATCAGAATTGTTTCTCATAATTTCTTCTTCCTAAACCCACGCTGACTCATTCTTATCACATTTTCATTCTCCAAATAGAGCTTTAAACTCTCCATGAACATAATCACAAAAATGTTCTAATACTGTTGTTGGATTTAATGAACTTAATTTTCATCATCTTTCCCAGACTCTACCCTTATGTGACGTAAATATAACTGGTGTTTCCTAGTCTCCTGTTGCTTTTCAGTGTTGAAGAACATTATCAAAATAATAAAAAAAAAAAGTCATTACTCAGACATTTTATATTTAGCCATATAATCATACACTCATAGAATCATTTAGTTTGGAAAAGATCTTTAGAATCACTGAATCCAACCATTAACCCAACATTGCCAAGGTCACCACTAAACCATGTCCCTCAGTGCCGTATGTACACGTCTCTTTGCTGACTTTACTACTTCCCTTGGCAACCTGTTGCAATGCTTGACAACCATTCTGGAGAAGAAACTTTTCCTAATATCTAATCAAAACCTCCCCTAGTAAAACCTGAGGCCACTTCTTCTTGTCCTGTTCCTTGTTACCTGGGAGAAGACACAGACTCCCAACTCCTACAGCCTCCTTCCAGGGAGTTGTAGAGAGCAATATAGTCTCCCCTAGTCGTCTTTTTTCCAGATTGAACAACCCCAGCTCCCTCAGCTGCTCCTCATCACACTTGTAGTACAGATCTCCTCATCAGCTTCTGTGCTCTTCTCTGGTCACGCTCCAGCACCTCAAAGTGTTTCTTGTAGTGAAGGACCTGGAACTGAACACAGCATTTGAGGTGTGGCCTCACCAATGCCAAGTACAGAGAGATCATCACTGCCTTAGTCCTGCTGGACACGCTATTGTTGATACAAGCCAAGCTGCCTTGGGCCTCAGCCTTTTCTCATGTTTCCCCCAAGGTCCAATAAAGAATGAAGTTTCCCCTTAGCTCTTCTTTTGTTGTTAATGTGTTTGTACAAGTGTTTTTTCTTGTCTTTGATGGCCGTAGGCAGATTAAATCCTATGGCCAAAGTCCTTTTATTTTTCTCTCTGTATAAACTCACAACATCCTCATAGTTCTCTTGAGTTCCCTGTCCCTTCTTCCGAAGGTCATATCCTCTTTTTTCTTTCGTTAGTTCCAGCCGAAGCTCACTGTTCAATCAGACCGGTATTATTCCCTACCATGTCATCTTTTGGCATATGGAGTCAGCCTGCTCCTGCACCTTTAGGATTTCCTTCTTGAAGAAGGAAATCCAGCCTTCCTTGGTTCCTTTGCCCTTCAGGTCTGTCTCCCAGGGGACTCTGTCAACCAGTCTCCTAAGTAGGCCAACGTTTGCCCTCTGGAAATCCAAGGTTCCTTGAGAATTGAGCACCTACTTGAGAATCTTCCCAAGAACTGAAAGCTCTATTGTTTCATGATCACTTTGCCCAGGATGGCCTTTAGCCATCACATCACCCACAAGTCCTTCTCTGTTCACAAATAATAGATCCAGTTGATGCCTTCTCAAGTTGACTTCCTCACCAGCTGCCTCAGGAATTTCTTTTCCACACACTCTGAGAACCTCCAGGACTGTTTCCTCTTCACTGTCTTGTATTTCCAGCAGACAGCTAATATGTTTAAGCCCCCTACAAGAACAAGGGCCAGTGATTGGGGCAATCTCTAACATACAGGGCTACCCCACCATCTCTCCTTTGTCCATCCCTTCAGAAGAGTTTATAGCCATCCATGGCAGCAGTCCAGTTCTGCGAGTCATCCCACCATGTTTCCATGAGAGCAGCTACATCACAGTTTTCCTGCTGCACAATGGCTTCCAGTTACTCCTGGTTATTGTCCATCCTGCAGGAATTGGTGGAGATGCACTTCAGTTGGACTATTGATCCTGTAACATGACTTTAGTTGATAATGTTTAATCTTAGCCTCCTGACAGGGAAGGCTTAGATTAAGTATTGAGAAAAAATTCTTCATGGAAAGGTTTGCCAACCATTGGAACAGGCTGTCCAGGGAAGTGGTAGAGTCACCATCCTTGAACTGTTCAAAAACCATGTACATGTGACACTCAGGGACATGGTGAACATGATGGTGGTGCTATGTTGAAAAAAAAAAAACAAAAAAAACAACAAACAAACAAACAAAACCAAAACCAAACCAAACCAAACAAACAACCAAACAAATAAAACCCCACCCTCCAGTCAGAAATTCCTTCCCAAAACTCAGCAAAATCTGCACTCAGATGTCACAGCCTCAGGCAATCACATGTGTAGACTATCACAACAATATAAACCTCACTGTGCAGCTTGGATTCCAAAGCCAGAGTTTTTAGACAGCTGCACCACTACATCCATTCATCAGAATAATAAAGGTTTTTATGAATATTCAACAGCTTTGAAACTTTTCTGGGCCCCAGAGGCTACTTTAGTCCACTGTCTACAAACAATATCCAAACCCTCATAAGTCATTTACACAGGTGATGTGATTATTTGTGAAGGAAATAGGATACCCTTTGCCCAAGATTCACACTGAATTATGTAAATTAGTTTAGAATTATTTCCTCAGTCATTTGTTAATTTTTTGTTTGTAATGAAATTTTAAGTATGAATCAACCAGCATGCTTAAGTGGAAATATTATTATTTAAATTAAAATAATATTAAAGGAGGGAGAGAAATTGTATCTTTTAACTACACTGTATTTGGCTTACAAATGATAAGTTAAACACTAGCTAACTACTAAGAGAAGACAAACAGTAAATAACCAAATTATTTATTTTTGAGCAAAAAGCTGGGCTCTAGTTTAATAGCACCACAGATATCTGCCACAGATGACTCTCCCTTTTTGCTATGTTAATCTTAATAGTTATATTCCCAATGTCAACACTAGAAATGAATCACCATAATACACAGTTCACATTGCTAGCAAGTAAACTTTCAGTCCAAGACAGAAAGACAGTATCATTTAGAAAGAAGGAATATAAATTTCAGGAAAGTCTGCAAAATGAAATGTGTATAGAAAATAAATATTGTCTGATAAAGAGAATGACAGAAGGAAACATTTGAGCAAGCACTGTGATGTCAGGCTTGCATGTTGACATTTGGGGATGTCCACGTGTTTCTCCTGCGTCTCTTGACCAATTTGTATATTGTATCTTACTTCCACAGCATCACCAGCAGCAGCACCCATACAATTGCAGAAACATTCAGCTAGAGTTGAGATTTCACACATCACTTTTGTAATTACTGTAACTTCAACCATCCCTCACTGCCACAGCAGGACCTGCTTATGAGGAAGTGAATGCACATCTCTACGTACTATTTAGAATGCCCCTCAAAGAATGTCATTGAACATCACCCAGTAATTAGCTGATTCTGCCCCTACACCAGCCTCGCTATGATATTGTTTCTGTGTGTTTCTGTGTTTCTTTTTCTCCATCATATTTTCTGCAGCCTTAGTCTGGAAGGAAGCTTCCTCTGAAAGGCATCCAGACTCATGGCAAATTGCAATAAGAGCAAGCTGGCTCTAACAGTGTGTTTCGGCTCCATCAACCTTAGGCCCTGCTGCTTTGTTAAAAGACACATGTAACCACTCCTGGTCCTTCTTACTGCCAGTGCCGTTTCAGCAAAGGGTCAGCAATTTGCCATCCATCTCACAGGCACTGAAATGCTGGCATCACACTACTGGCTGCCAGCCTGACATAACATTGGGCCTGAGTTTCCTTTGATATCCTCTACTGCCCAGTTGGAAAACATCATTCTAGAGAGAACAAACACAAGAGAAATACATGTCCCCAGCAACGCCTGGAGCATTTACACTGGAGTCAGCCAGCATCACAAAATCTGCCCTGTTCTTGTGACTGCAGCTAAAAAAACCCTGTATCATTTATCTGAAGCATGATAGAAAGTTTGAAAGTCTGCTAATAGCTAAAAGCCTTATAAGATCACCTATCCTGTCATTAACCTTTCTGTCATTTACATCTCCAGCTTTTCACACGCAAAGAATCAACCTGAACTGCCACTCACTTTTGCCTTAGGGGAAAATGAAGCTTTTAACTCCGTGGGAGTGATGAATTAGCAAATCAATGACATGTCATGATGATCAAATCTGGTGGCCTCAGCTCAGATGCTAGTGGATGTGTCTATCTGCAGGTATTTATCACTGCACCTACCACATTTAAGAAGAAGTATCAGAATAAAATTCAGTGGAATGAACACTCTTCTTACAATCTCAACACATTGGCAGATAAGGCACAAGTCTGCCCACAAATCAGGATACAGGAAGAAAATGCTAAGAAGTTAACTCTCCTGTTCAGGGTTAAACAGGGATGAGCATAAGCTTGGACTCCTACTGCCTGGACTGCTGTTCAGTGGTGAAGAAGTCTTCAATCTCCTGCAAAATCCCACCTGTTCTTCCCAAAGCAACCTGCTGCTAGTACAATGAAATCCATTGCAGAAAAAAAAACAAATAAAAACTTAAAAATTCTATTTCTAGTCTTTGAAAAGAATTGCAAATTATTGCAAATTTCAACAGCTATAGCCATGGGCAATGATCAGCTTCTTCTTCCAACAAACCGTTTATGCAGATGCATGACTGATGTCTAAACATTTATCACCATTTTTCCTCTCCTCTCCTTTCCTTCTTGCATTTATTTTTTATTGTTGTTGCTAAGTCTTGTGATGATTTGTACACATGCTTAACATTAATAAGTTGGTGGGCAATCCCACTGAACAAAAACAGTCTCATTGACTTCCATTTTCCAATGTTATTTAGTGAAATCCACAGGGTGAAGCTTACAATCCAATGTAATAAAATAACATAATTTATACCAGGGAAGTAAGAGATGTCCTGAGATCAGAATATGTCCTTGCCTGTGTGCATGTACACAGGTGCAAGTCAATGCAACGCTTAAGAGGGATGGAGAAAAAGAGGTAGCTTTCAGTTAATTGTACAAAAATTAAAATTAAGAACAAACAAGTGAATAATGAAAATATTAGAATATTACATTATTCTAGAGATCTGGCTTAAAGAAGTAAGGAAATTTTATTATCAGCCCCATCAATTGGGTTATTGTTGCGGAATGTGGAAATATTCCCTTCAATTAAAGGCAACTATTTGTTCTGCAGTTGATAAATTATTTCCCAGCATTGTCTGATACTAAAATTTTGGCGTTATGCATTCAAAATTATTTAAATTATTAACACACACATAACGGAAGCAAAAACTGGAATGCAGAATGTGTTACACCTCACATGGTTCTGTTTTTCCCATGGGCCCAAAGTAAGGAAAGTGATTCTCAATGCTTTTCTTTTTTCTTCCCACCGTCTTTATTTGATTTAATGAGGTAGCCCCCCTGCAAGTTTATATTGATTTATTCATAATGTGAGCCAGAAATTTCTTATGCAAAGTTAAGTAATTTCATTGCACACTCTTTCTCTCACCCCCACCCAAATATATTGTTGACTGTCACATTTTATAATAGCACCATCTTTCTTCCATTAAAGAAATTACTTCAACAAGATTCCAGCTTTGTCAAGGCATATCACAGGTAAGAATCCAAGTCATCACTCATTAAATAGTTTTAAATTTGGTTACCAAACAAGTGATCCATGGGTTTAACTTGTGAAACACTATTCTTTTCCTTCTGAAATTGTTTATTTCAAGCCTTCATTCTGATTTCTGTCAGGATATGATTTACTGTGTAAAGCAACTCTCTGCAGATCTGAGACATATGTTCCAAAGCACATATGTTTGGCTTTCTCTTGCTGCATGATGCCAGCATGTACTGCTCAAAAACCTCCTAAAATCATCAAAAACAGTCACAAAACTTTGCTTCAGGAGGTCCTTTGTTCTGCCTCACCTCCTTCCCTAAAAGGTTAGAAGACTAAGATAGATATTCACTGGGAAAATCAGTTGCTTGCAAATCTTTATTCAAATTCAGCTACCTAATAAATGCATCCCTTAGTGCCTACAGTCTTAAAATAGTCAGAGATGTTTTCTTTAGGTAAGATTTTTCATGTTTCTATCTTCCACATTTATTCATTATTTTCCCACCTTCTATTTGTGTTGATCCCCTGATGGATACTGAATGAAAGAGTATATACAAGGTACTGTGATTCAGACAACATTTGCAGATTGGCAAAATAAGCAACTCATAAAAAATATGTTGATGTCACTATCCACTATTAACCTGAGTGGCTCTCTGTGATGTTCCATAAATCTTTATATGAACTGAAATCAAAAGTGATCCACTAACTCGAGAAAGGAAGAGTCAACTAATTTGTATGTATTTGTTTGTGCAGTTCCACTTAGAACTATATCCCTGAAGCCTACAGGAGTAGTCAAAGAATCCTGTAAGTCTGAAAACTCCATAGGAACACAGCAATTGTCATTCTGGATCATACCCAAGCCATCACTAAGATCAAAGGGAAAGGTTAGGATTTCTTGGTTTATTAAAAAAAACAAACAAACAAAACATGCATGCCAAAAGAAAAAAACTACTCTTTGGTATTAAAAAACCAATCAACCAACCAACCAAACTTACAAACTCCACCAAAACAAAAAAATAGGAGGAAATATTCAGCTGAACAGAAAGGTAACATAACTAAAATGGGTCAAAGACTGCAATTTTTTTGCACATATTGACACTTACTCCATGCAGATAGTCAGCAGAACACCTAGTGTCTCTTTCAGCTGTCACTCCTCTCCCTGAGAGATTTCCTGGGACTTCAACAGTTTATAGTTCATCTGCCTTTAGGACAGAGATTTATTTCATCCACAGTATGCTATATCCTTACATGAGTAACAGTCCATAATATAATGAAATTGAAGAGCTTAGCATGATTTTTTTGTTTGTTTGTTTTGGGTTTGGTTTTGGGTTTGGTTTTGGGTTTTTTTCACACTCAGATATATGTGTTAACTAGAAGAAGGTGGTATCCAAAGTTCCACCTTCACACAGTAAATGAACTTCAACAGGCTGAAGCAGACCCATGATCTGATGTTTTAAAAAATTTCCCCACTGACACCACATAAACACTCCCAAGCTTTCTAAATGCAGCCTAAACACAGATCTCCCCTACTTCAATGATTCCTAAATCCTACATCCTTACTCAATCAGCTCTCATTTCCTCTATAACTCTAGTCACGGACATTTCCACATGACAAGAGATGGGCAGATAGAAACCTGTGTGCTAGTTCTCCATGCTATTTATTGTTATTTCAACTTCATTCTCTAGTCTCTAAGATTAGTCATCAGCAGTTCCTTTCCTGGCATTAACTTAAGTGCATTCTGTGGGGCAGGGATGAACATCATCTAATTTTAATTGGTGAATACTTTCATTATTATTGGTGAATATTTTTATTATTGGTGAATAGAAGCCACAGCTCCAGAGATGAGAAGCTGCTGTTACAAGCTGTTTCTGTATGAGCAAAGATAAGAACATTCTTCACAGACCCAGGAGTGATGAGTGAGAGTTGGACCGAAATGAGGAACATGATGACAAACTCATCACCAGTTTGGTTACTTGTCTATAGGTTTACTGTGCAGGGATATTTACTAAGATTAAACACAGTGAAGAAAATCATAAGGGAAGGAAAATAGAGGAGAAGAAATACATGCTGCTTACCACCTTTGTACCTACAATTGTTTTATGGAGCAGGTGAATGAAGACAGAATTAAAGAGGCGATCAGGAGCACAGAGGTGCACAAAGAAGTTGATGTGGGGTTGAAAAGGCTTAGAAGTCTAGGGAGTGTTCCGGGCCATTACTCTTATAAATAATTCTCAGACTTTTTTACATCACTCAGTATCGTTTTTTGTCAGCTTCTGAAAAGACACCAAAGCCTCCTGTGTACAAGATTCCTATCAGATGAGATGATAACCCACCTTTTGGAAACTGAAATTTTAACATGATCAGTAGAAATGCCATAGGGTGCTCTTGGATTTTCTGTCTACATCATTTACTAGTTGTTGTCAACTCCAAAGACAGAGAATTAGTTACTACAATAAAGCAGGAATCGTTCCTTTATTGAAAACAACCCTGTTTATCAGCTCAAGGAGAATGATATAAGGAAATATCAACTGCTCAATCAACACAAGAAGTAAAGGATTGGTTAAGTAACTAGTTGTTCCACACAAAACAAATGAAAAACTAACCCACGGGTGTACTATTTTTAGTACAGCACATTAAAGTCATCAGTTACCACTACTTCAGTGCTTGTACAAGGCTTTTACATCTGCCAAGTAAGATAATTTCATCTGTATTTTAATTATTTTCATTAAAAGCAACTGGGCTGGAGGGAGAAGCCCATATCTTACGATTGAATACCATAAAATATCATAAAGCTCACAGTATCCCACCGCATTTTAGACCCCTAACAATACTCTCTAATAATTACCCATGTAAAAGCTTCATCCAAAGTCATTCTGATTCATGTATTCCCACATAAAAACGACCAGGCAAAAGTGATATGAAACTGCTTTATTTCCCAAGAATATCAGCAATAAATAAACACACTGAAAGAATTGACTATACAGACTTCTGTTTGGCAGAATATTTTCTTCACTATGTTGACACTCTCGGATTCTTCAGTTCTTTCTGGTTTCCAGTTTTATCTAAACAAAAATTCAAAATTTCACCACTCATGATTATTTATAAGCTTCTTTTTTATTCTAAATAAGCTAAACCAGATTTTTATTAATATATCAAGTCAAGCTGATAATGAGAGGAATGAGAACATCTCAATTTCTGACAGAGAACATATTATCGGTTCATTTTAGTCCCCACACCTGGTACAGTTCAAAAGCCTCCTGACAACTTTGTAAGGCAGATCCAGAAGCAAGGTGAACGGACTAAGTGGAGTAGAGGTGTCTTTAATGAGAGCACAAGGTTTAGGCAAATTGTACTCAGAGAGGGACCACCCCTCCTTTCCTGTACGTTGTCCAATCACTACAGTTGATAGCAAATTATTACATAACTCCTTTGTAACTGTGTAACTCCTTTGCAATAATTACATTAAGGGAAAAAAACTCTCTGAGAAACCACTTTAGAATTGAGCCAGTGCTTTGACAGCTACTCCTACAGAGATGATTTCATACTTAGAGGAGGATAAGGCAAGTGTCTTCACCTATTTAGATTTGACATGGGCAAAAACAATACATCTGGCACAGATGTGATGGCAGGAGCAGAATCTTTGCATCTTAGGAGAACAAGAGAAAGACTGAACTGTTGAGGCTGAAGTGCAAAGGAGGAGAATAATACAAGAACAAAGGCAGGAGAAGACTAGGGCAGTTGAAAATCAAAGAGAAGAACTATTTTTTTCTTAGTGTAGGTTTTTCATATTTTTTTTTAACTTCTGTTCCTGAACAACCCTGCTAAGAGGCCCTCTGCTACTTTTAACCTATCTTGAGTTTTACTCCAAAATACACTCTTAAATATAGTGACACTTCAGGTCTATTGAAATCTCAGTGTAGTATCATTTTTCTTTGAACATATGCCAGAGATGAGATCTTGTTTGTCTCTGAAATAGAAGATACTGTTAGCACTCAAAGTATCGAGTCCTTAAGAAATGTTGAAATTTTTAACATGTTGTAGAGAGTTTCACGGTTTCTACATAAATATTAGAAAATGTATCCCCTTAACTTTTTTTTCCAGGGTATGTGTCTTCTCTGAGTGCTTGATGTATCTGAGTATCTTGAGTTTCAATATCCCAGGCACTAGGAGATGAGCAACAACAAGATCCAGTTGTTCTACATCCAACCACCAAAGGAAAGATCAGTGGACATTTTTTCTACTTCTTGCGTTTCTGAGAATGCCTCCCTGTAGACAAGGTCCCAGTGGCTGTTGTAAAAGCTGAAATTTACTCTCCACATTCAATAGCTGGCACAAGATCAACAGCAGTATGAAAGAAGAATAAGCCACTTTAAACTAACGGGGAATGTGATTTTGCCAAATATCTGCCCCATCTCCAGTTCTGCTCTTCACTGGCATGAAAAAGGGAATAGAGAATTTTTAGCTGTACACACAGCATCGAGGTATCTAAAAGAATTTTAAGAAAGTACATGGGGTGGTGGGGGGAGGAAAGAGGAATAACAGAAGAGTGGAGGGTGATTGGAGAGTCCCAGAAGCATATTTACAATCCAAAGCAGCCATCTCAACCAATACCTCAAACACTGTGACACTATTCCCTCCCTCTCTTCCTTCCAGGCAGTCCCCCTGCGAGGCTGGGTGCCATCTCCTTGGCAGGGGTTGAAAATTTTGGCATTGTATTGATCTGCCACGTAATTTTAGTCAAGTATTTTGTCCTCTGTGCAGGGGGCATTAACTGCCCACTAAGGGAATGGCCTCATGACATGTGAATTCTTCTTCTCCTCCTAGAGATTTCAGGTATCATAAAAGTACAGCTCAGCAGATGTCCATTGCTCTTTAGCCTCCTCTGGCACTGCACTGTGAGGATGAGTCTGGAGGGATCAGTAGGTAGAATACTCCACAGGGAAAGAGAGATGCTTAAGCCCAGATAATTTTCCAAGCATCTGAATATCATTTTACTCTTTCCACACTGTTTCCACATCTTTGCATCTTTACACCATCCTTTGTATGAAATTCTTCTACCGTTCTGCATAAAACCCTTTCCTATCCAGACTGGTATGGATAGGAATATAGAGCAATGACATAAATATAGTGAAGTGCACAGAATTAATCAGAAGCAGCAGAATACAACAAATTTATAATCTTGGTAGCAACTGAGGAACACACACTGTAGGTGCTAAATTTTTTTTCATATTTAACTATTTTAAAGAACTCTATAGTTCATCTCAGCCCTTAGGCATTTTTATATTAAGCTTTCTACTCCATTTTGGAGAATCAGGGACTGACATCAAACGGATGTCAAGTGAAGGACATGCTATACTACTAATTCACATAATGATATTAAATGGTAATTTTAAGTCCTCCCTTTTTTATTTATCTTTCTAACTTTCCCAGCATACCTGTAGAAATAATGAGTGCTTTTCCACATTTTGGGAATTTTAATCATCTTGGCATCTCAAACCTTTACTGGACTATTTTGATACAAGCAACAAAATGCATTGCAAAAGATGACCCATTCAGAAGACCTAATGTAACAAAATTGCTGATCCAAACCAGAAAAATACAAGAACTAGCACAGTAAGTCAGTGAGGATGGTTATCTGGTCCCACACAAAACAGGCTCAAGAAAAGACTCTGTGTGGAAACCAGACTGCACACAGTCTGTTAACAGCACTCAGAAATAAAGTGTGGATGGTTTTCCTCATGCATCTTTTGGAGGCATGGCTAGATTCCAAGAAATTCAAAGCACGAAGGATTTGCATGCCTTCAACTTAAGGTGAGTGCAATACAAGATGTTCAGAACTTCCTCGAGTTAAACTAGAAACTAACTTTTCTATTTCAACTAGAAAAATACAAATACTGTGAGTGAGGAAACTGAAAATGCCCAGTACAGATTTCACAGGCACACACACATACATACTCCTATGTAGCATCTCTGGCACTGTGCCCTTCCTGAAGCAGGCATTCCCTCCTTTCCCATGACTTTCACTGCTTTTCTGGTTTGAAGAAGTTATCCACAATCCTAGAAAAGGGTTTCCAGTAAAGGCTCCATATTCAGTCTGGGGTTGGCTCCCGGCTGCAGTGTCTTCTAACATCCTCAGTGGCTGTGCTGATGTTACAGGCCCCCTCCATGCCTCATCCTCATCACATGCATCCTCATCTCTGATCTCCAGCATGGTTTCCAAATCTGAGAAACTTCTAATTACTAATCTAAATTTAGTCAGATATGATTAGTTCTCTTGACAACTCTTACCTGTAGCAGTAATTTTAACAGTTATTTTTCTGATCTAGTCAAGACAAGTTCTTCTGATCTAAGGCTCCAATTAAGCAAAAATTATGGCAGGTTTTAGAAGAAACAAACAGCCCTCCTTCCTTTTCAGTGTGTCCATACATTCACATAGCCACACACTGACTCAAACCAGAGAATGATCCAGATGAAGACTAAACCTCAGATCTGTGTACTGCAACAGCAGACACCTATTCCAGTTATTCACACTAAACCCCTTCTCTGAAATGCTTGCTTCTAAAAAGGAGTATTTCTTGAAAGTAGGTAAGTAAAGATGAATGAAGGATTTTAGATACTNTTGCTCATCAAAGATTACATTTGCTATTTCCTCAGTTGAGACCTTCCAAATTTTCAAAAATCAGCTTTGTACAGTAATGGGACCAAGACTGAAAACTTTCTTAAAAAAAAAAAATAAATATTTGTATCCAACATTATATACACAACACAGAATATTAATTAAAAAAAAAAAGTTAAAAATTGGTCTGATTGCTTTTTCATCTTCTTGTGAAATAAAGACAAAACAAGATCCAAATAAGGGACAGAATGTCTATGGACTAGGTAGTAACCTCAATCACCAGGTTATTTTCTTGTCTGTGTAAGACACTGAAGTACACCAGAAATTAAACCTTAACAGTAATTCATATGAGTGTATTTCCAAGCAAATTTCCTCAGAAGAAGCAGATTTTTGCAAATACTTTGAAAAAACATAAATGCATCTTGGCCATGGTAGTTGAAATACTTTCACTCATTTTCCTCCTGCTGTGCACTTGGGCCCAGTGCCTCCTGACTCACAGTTTAGGGGTTTACCTATTAAACCTTTCTAATCTATGTGTTTCTTCTCCTGAAAATGTCTCAACTTCTCCAATCTTCATCAGATTATCAAAAATAATAATGCAATTGCTGTTCAACTAGTGCTCCAATCCATCCTTCCTCCAATCATTTGTACACGTATTTCTTAACAGACTGGTAGTTCCTAAGGCTCAGCTGTGGGGCAACTCACTATTAACCTTTTTTTCTTCTGAAAAATTGCTGATTTATTTTTACCTTATTGTCTATCTTTTAACCACTTTTAATCCATGGCAGGATGCAACCTCTGACCATCAAAGTTTCTTAATAGTCTTTTTGAAGGCCTTCATCAGAATCTTTTGTTTGCAATTTTATTACGCTCATCCATTCTCCTTCACCCACTACTTCTTTCAACAATTTCAGTGTGTTCCAGAAGGTTAAAAGAGCTTCCACTTACTCTTCAAAAATAGCTGGTATCATATACTGTAGTCACCTTGGAGATTAAAACTTTGACTAGCTTCTCAATTTATTTCCTAGTGCCACATTATTATTCACCAGGAGGTAATTTTTAGCAACAAGCTTTTCTTAATAAACACACAAGGGCTAGCCTAATTCTACTAAGTACCTTCTTTGCAATCTAATGCAGACACACAAAGGAATTTTAGATAGTGATGTGCCCATAACTGCATAATGGGTCTTACAGTTGTTATCTTCAGTAATGTTTTCACCTCCCCAGTCAAACTGTGGATATTCACAATTAAGATAATAATTAAAAAAAAAAAAAATAAAAACTCACAAAAAACACAGAGGCTGTAGCATCAAGTAAACATACAAACTTTTTAAAGCTCTCCATGTTTTTCACTGAATTAATTTCCTCTGTCCCACATCTTTCTGTGATTGATATTTCAGATGCCTCAGGAATTCCTAGACTTGCAGCTTGCAGCTGACTGAGCAATGGGCCATGCAAACATTTGTCACTGTGGTTAGACATGCATAGGTTTCCACAAAAGAAACTCCTACACATCCTGGTCTCACAAATATGCTCTTGCCCATGCAGCAGGGAAGCAGAAGGGCATAAGTGGGTGGGAGGGAAGAAAAACTTTACCAGATCATCACCTGCTCTTTGTCCTTGTCTGAAGAGCACAAGTGAAAGGGGTTGGTAGAAAACATTCTAAAGATACATTTAATTGTTCTGTTTTCCACAGCAGCCACCGTGTGCATGCCCACATCTTTTAAAAACCTCTACAAAACATAATTAAGGAATGCCATTTTGACTCATGAGCCCAAATAAGTACAGTTTGATTACCAAAGTCATCTTATAATGGTAGAAATGTGGCACTGAGAGCAAGATGTCACTTGTTTGTTACATTTCACTGTTGTGTTGCATTTGCTTTTCTTTACCTGGTCAGTCAATAGAAAAAAGCATCCTTTCTTTTTAGAGACTTAGTTAGAAGAGGATTATTGTTTAAGTGGCTGCTTAGGGAAGGTGAAGGAGGCAAGGAGAACAGAGAAAATTGCTGAAGGTTCATAGTCAAGTAGAAAAGGAGAATAGCTGAGTGAAAGAATGAATGCCATCCAGGGTTTGCTACTGAGGAGTTTCTATAACTTGACTTGATTGTGGTGAGAGTTTCTACAGAGAAAAAGTACTTACAGGAGAAAATGGATATGGAAATATCTGAGCTACAGAAGAATGTTTAAGTCTATTCTTTCTGAAATAAAGCTTTTCATAAAAACACTCTTCTTCAAACATAAGCCACTACCAAATTGTTCCCTTCTCTGCCTAACTAAAAGAGGATATTAGGCTTTTGACAGTAATCCTTGTGCTGCAGCTAGGCTGTGAGGATAAGGAAAGAACTTGTCTCTTGGAACGCTTAGTCCCACAAGAAACTATTATTAGTGGGTGATATGGGTAGTAGTTTAGTCACTGCCCTGTGCTTCCTACAAAACTGGTGGATTAATGCAGTCTTGCTCAATCGCTTTGACTGAGTTTAATCATGTTACTTAGCTATACCACTTCATGTTTGAGGTGAGAAGAGAGACATTTTCCCTTATCATTCTGGCATGTCCTCTGCTAATCTCCTCTGTAACAGGCTTGACTTGTAACAATTCACTCTATTTTCTAATGTCTTCATAGACTTAAAGTGTTTTGTATTCTCTCACTTGCTTTGATAATTTTTTTTTTAGATTTTCTTTTCATCTCTTGATCTCCATTTTATATCCATCTTGAACAGATGCTCTATTCTGCTGAAACTGATGACAGTTTTGTTTCAATAATTATTTTTATCCTTTTGCTTAAACTCCATGGATTAAGACCATTTTTTATCTCATCCATTTGGGGGAAGTGCAAATAAAATAAAAAAATTCTAGGACTTTCTGATGGCCATTTTATCTGGTTTTCATGTCTCTTCAGGAATATTACATCTTCCCTCCCTCAGTTTCCATATGTTGACATCCACAGGACTGAACATAAGTTTAACCTGCAGAGTTAAATTACAGGATGCCTTTTTCATGGTAGAATTGCATCACACTTGGCAGCTTTGCAGGTCTCATCTCACATACAGACCCATAGCCCACCTACTTCAGTTATGAGATATGTTTCTTATTTGGTGTGTTGAGCTGTTTCATCTCCTGAGATAAGGATCTAAAAATAATATATACTCAGCACTTCAGTAGACCTCAAGTAAGATTAAAATTTGCAATGTGGTAGACACTTTCAATAAATTGTTATGATGCATCCTTTAACATAGGGAATGTTCAGTTAAGTTTAGATGAGACAGTCACAAGAGCAGGAGAGGACTGTCTTTAAAATGAAGCAGAAAATGGTTTTTATTTCAGTACTTTTTTCATGTTTATCACATGTTTGCACTACATTGTAGCTTATGCAACCCCTGCAGACTCTGCTGCTTACCACAGCAACACAGAATTAAAGAACCTAGACAGATCTAGGACTGCTGCAGAGTTATGGAAATGAATGCTGAAGTCTGGCAAGAATTCCAGAAACTTTCACCACCCAAGGCTGGTGGTCTCTCCACTGTGCACTCAGTGCAAATTCTCAAGTGCTGGGTGAAAGATGGACGGCCTGTAAATAAGAAAACGAGGCAAAAACCAATGGCAGCAAGGACCTACTCAGTTCTACTGCCAGGTGCAACGGGCCAGTCTATATCAACTGGGCTATTTGCCTCACAAAGGAGTTGGTGCCTGGACCCAGAGGTAACAGGGGCCTGAGTGCGACACCTGCTTTTCCTCATGGAAGTACTGACAGGTGGGGTGTGGGGGGGGGGGGGCAGGGGGGAAATAAACTTTCTGAAGGGATACCCATGAAGAAAAGAGCACTCCAAACAGGGCTCCCCTCAGGTAGCACAGAGGGTATCACTGGTACCAGAAGGACACTCACAAGACACATAAGAAATTTGCAGCAAAGCCTGAAACTGCAGCTGCTTGTCTCAGGCTGGTTTCAAAATAACCACCAAGTCCATCCTATCTGCTCACCCCTCCACAGGAGCCCACCCCACTCTGGTGTCTCTGGGATGGAGGCTGAAGGTCGAGCCCAGAATGTCTGGGTTCAGGGTTTTTGCCAGGGAAGGGGCCTGACTTTGGTCAGTGTAGGGCTCCCTGGGGCAGCCAGGCTGGACCACAGGAAGCCTTGGTGGAAGCAGGATGTACTGTAGGTGGATAAGGGCTGTGTGAAGATGTGGAGCCCCAGCAGTGTGGGAAGTAGCACATCAGAGCTGAGGAACTCAATTCACAGAGAATGGCCACCAAGCGTGCATGATGCTGAACTCCGGTCAGGCTTTCTCAGCCTCTTTTCCCCTCTCAAACACCTCTTCCACTTTCCCTTCTGCATCTGTTCTTCCTTTGACTGCAACAGGCCTGGACAAGGACATGTCACTGCACACTTCTGCCTTCTCCCTCCTTGGTCATTGAGCCACAGATTGTGAACCTTTCTGTAAAGTCATTGTTACAGCTTCAAAATCTTTCATGGAATTTTTCCTCTCCCACACCAACACACGGGTTTGGGGAGCTGAAGAGCCAGGACAGATAACAAAGGGACAGATGATTGCTCTGTATTCCCACTTGATGGCTGGAGGAGGGAAAGGGGTGGGAGGGAGGGATTTTTTGCTTGGTGCTGGACACACTTCTCTGCTCAGGTTGCCGTGCAGGTGCCAGCCAGTGTTTGCTGGGTTGGTGCAAGCACCTGGAGGGAGCTCCCTTGGCTCTGTGAGAAATGTGGGCTTAATTCGTGTCAAAAATATAACAAAGTATATGGTATGGTTTGCCAAATTATTCAAGGGGATTCCAAAAGCTTTGAATATTGTACATCTGGGCGTTGTAGAATGTGCTGTAAAGATTTAGTAACTAAAGCAAGACATGAACTTAGTTTAACATATAAAAAGGAGTAAAAGAAGAAAGCAGAAGTTAATGACTAAGCAGCCTTTTGATACAAGATAGATNACTCACAAGACACATAAGAAATTTGCAGCAAAGCCTGAAACTGCAGCTGCTTGTCTCAGGCTGGTTTCAAAATAACCACCAAGTCCATCCTATCTGCTCACCCCTCCACAGGAGCCCACCCCACTCTGGTGTCTCTGGGATGGAGGCTGAAGGTCGAGCCCAGAATGTCTGGGTTCAGGGTTTTTGCCAGGGAAGGGGCCTGACTTTGGTCAGTGTAGGGCTCCCTGGGGCAGCCAGGCTGGACCACAGGAAGCCTTGGTGGAAGCAGGATGTACTGTAGGTGGATAAGGGCTGTGTGAAGATGTGGAGCCCCAGCAGTGTGGGAAGTAGCACATCAGAGCTGAGGAACTCAATTCACAGAGAATGGCCACCAAGCGTGCATGATGCTGAACTCCGGTCAGGCTTTCTCAGCCTCTTTTCCCCTCTCAAACACCTCTTCCACTTTCCCTTCTGCATCTGTTCTTCCTTTGACTGCAACAGGCCTGGACAAGGACATGTCACTGCACACTTCTGCCTTCTCCCTCCTTGGTCATTGAGCCACAGATTGTGAACCTTTCTGTAAAGTCATTGTTACAGCTTCAAAATCTTTCATGGAATTTTTCCTCTCCCACACCAACACACGGGTTTGGGGAGCTGAAGAGCCAGGACAGATAACAAAGGGACAGATGATTGCTCTGTATTCCCCCTTGATGGCTGGAGGAGGGAAAGGGGTGGGAGGGAGGGATTTTTTGCTTGGTGCTGGACACACTTCTCTGCTCAGGTTGCCGTGCAGGTGCCAGCCAGTGTTTGCTGGGTTGGTGCAAGCACCTGGAGGGAGCTCCCTTGGCTCTGTGAGAAATGTGGGCTTAATTCGTGTCAAAAATATAACAAAGTATATGGTATGGTTTGCCAAATTATTCAAGGGGATTCCAAAAGCTTTGAATATTGTACATCTGGGCGTTGTAGAATGTGCTGTAAAGATTTAGTAACTAAAGCAAGACATGAACTTAGTTTAACATATAAAAAGGAGTAAAAGAAGAAAGCAGAAGTTAATGACTAAGCAGCCTTTTGATACAAGATAGATACAATGTAAACTAAGATTAAGCCGGGTACCTCAACACAATAGGGTAAGAGACCAATCAAGATAAGGAGGGAAGTACCCCCAGGCAAGAGAGATATAACTTGAAACAATGATGGGTAAAATTTTAAACTGGGAATATCGTAACCCTTCCTGACCCAAAATTGCCAAAAGATTTGAAAAGAGAATCATTAAACAAGAATTAAAGAATATGCATGTTTCGACTGTACATAAGCAGAGCCTGCGAGCTCTAACGGGGTGCTACTGACAGAGCGGTGACTCTGCGGTACACCCAGCACTGTTTTACTCTCTAACCTTTTCATTACCGATACAATTAAAACTACCCTTTCGCTGAGTGACTTGGTCATTCCGGGTGGTCATTTATAACAGCTCGACCGCCCAAGCCCGTGCCCTGGCTTGCTCTTTGGAGAGAGCGAGAGCAGTCACCACTACCTGGATTCGCTACAAGTTCCCGGAGGGCCCAACACCATTTGCAGGGAGTTACCAACCACCCCCTACTCCTCTCACCCACAGCTTTTGGACAAAGGACGAGGAGAGAGTCTCTGCGCTATCCACGGGAAAGGTTTCTGCACGTCCGCTGTGACCATCATTTTCCCACGTGAGTTTTTGTTGGAAGCAGCCTCGCCGGAGCTCTAGTGTGACCTCTGTGGCCGCCGCCTCCCAAGGCACAGCATCACCTCACGCTGTCTGTAAACAGAGCTGCACCGACGGGAGCAGAGATAGGACTTCATTTATTTGAAAGGTTTGGTTGCAGTGTTGCTGTTCTGTTCTGGTTTTGGTTATATATATTTGTAGTAAAGAACTGTCATCCTTTTCTATACATTTTCTGATTAAAGGCTCTTAATTTCAAAGGTCGTGGTGGTTTTTGGGAAGAGATCCCCTTCTTAGTCCGGATAGACATCTTAGTTTTCTTTTAAACTGAGACAGTCATCAACTTTAAGGCAAGGAAACTGATAGAACCCCAGCCCCAATAACTGCCCTACACGCAGCTGTATGCTGTGCCAAGGTGAGTTCTCCACTACCTGCTGTCTCTACAAAACAAAATTTCCAATTCACAGGCCTGTTGCTGTTTCTTCTGGTGCAGGTGGCCTTTCTTGGGAACGCTTTTGAGGCTTTACCTCACTGTTTTCACACATCACAGGCTTCTAAAGATAGCATTTTGTTCTTATTTTCTATATTCCTGGATAGTGTTGCCTCTGTATGTATATGCACAGAAGTATTTATATTTATATATGAGCACTTCCGAATCCAAGGGAAATAGGTAATCAGAGGGTACTCTGAGATCAAAACAACATAGTGTAGTGCAGTGTGTCCCTGTTCATGACATAGGCATTGGGAACTAGGTGATCTTTCAGGTTCTTCTAACCCAAACCATTCTATGATTGGTTCAAAATATGGCATTTATCCAGTGACAGAGCAGTACAAAAACACCTGGAGGAACATGGTGTCCACTGGAAGATGGGACAGAGCATCTGTCACATCCTGGCTTTTGCCACAGTTGTCCTCCTGTGACTAGACAAGCTTATAACGAAGATTTGCTTTATTAACAGTGTCTAGAATAGGATTATAATGTCATTAGCACCGTAAAAGAAACTAGGGGGAAAAAAGAAACATCTGTGAGGAAAAATTTGTACAAGAAGTAACAGATGTGATTCCAAAAGACTTTTCTGAAAAGCATTTTAAGTTTTAATTATTTAGAGTTTCTCACTCTATAGAAGAAAAACTTGTACAGATTTCTGAACCATAAATAGCTGACTCAGATTACATTGGAAAAAATTTAATGCCAATGGAAGAGTGGACCCAGTTCTACAGAATTAAGCCATACAAATTGTCATTTGTGAAGTTATATTCAAAAGAGATCTAATTTAAATACTATACAAAAAGCATGGCAAAATGCAGGATCTGTACAAAGAATAAATTCTTATTCATTCCCACTAAAGCAATGATGAAATTCCCAGTTCCTACTCCACAGAAAATAAAATGGAACAAAGTGCAGATGATTACAGGGGTAAAGACACCTTCTGACAGGGATATGGAGTACATGACTGAAAAAGTGCTTTTATCTTGTTTTCATCTCTAATTTCATACTCATTGATTAACAGATTTACTCTGTGCTTCATATGATATCATGCATTATTCAAACAACTTCTTAAAATTTAAAAAAAGCACAAAGAACCAGAGGAGAATACCATAACACTGAGAATTTTAAATGTCGTTAAACCAAAGGTAGGCTTGAAAGAAAATATCTACTAAGCATACCAACATAAATAAGCTGGTTTCCACACAGCATGAAGCCTGGTTTTGTTTGCCTTGTTTACCTGGGGTTTTCTGTGCCAGGAGCCCTGTGTACAAAGCTGTGCAGTAGCTCAATAACATGCTGCAAGTAAGCGAATCATTACAGAAAGGTAAACACAATTCTTGCTCATTAGGCTCACAATTCTTATTCATTAGTATATTCTTTCACTTTGATTGAGCAGTAAAAAGGAAGAGGGTTGGGGATTTTAAGAGAGGTACACAGGTTTTTAGAAAGCAACAATTCCCAGCAATTCTCAAAAAGGCTGTAAGGAGTTAGGAAGTAAAGAGTGATTTCTGTGTGCAGCCCCACATTTTAGTCAATCCAGGTTACATGCTTTCTCAGCAGGTGAGATTCTGTATTCTGAAAAGATATAAAGCATGGTAATGTCAGGCTGGTACAGGACCCAAAGTATTGAATGTAGATAAATTATAATAGCTTCCAGCCTCCTTTCCTGGAAATATTCTGTATAATTAAGAGTTTTCCACTTGAGTGAAAACTCCTATCGCTCCATTCTTTTACTGACCTTTGCTTTGCCCTAAATAATCTTGTTTATGCTGTTTGACTTCAGACCTGGTTAAATTTTTTTCTATGATTACTTCAAGCTTTCTATTGATGTGGGTTTTTAAA
This sequence comes from Formicarius rufipectus, assembly GCA_013399695.1. Taxonomy (NCBI): domain Eukaryota; kingdom Metazoa; phylum Chordata; class Aves; order Passeriformes; family Formicariidae; genus Formicarius; species Formicarius rufipectus. The sequence goes on from VXAU01001251.1 coordinate 1,632,527, forward strand.
GACAAATAGAAAAAACAGAATAAATGACAACTGCAACGAAATGTGAGCATTACTCAATTACAAGATGCATTTTGTCTAGAGAACATGTCACACTCAACAACAGAGATAAGCAGGAGACAGCAGACTTCATGATAGACTGAGATTACAGAGAGTACCTGAGATTTACAAATACAACTGCAATTAAAACATACTTGAAATCTGGACTCCCTGGAGAGCCTTTCACACCTACCACAATTTGATATCAGAGTCATTGTGACTACACCTATCACAACAAGAACATCTCACACGATCCTTCATTGGAAATAAGTATCCAAAAGCGTGCATGCTTAACCAGAGAGGACTTTTCTCTGCCTCACAAGACTGAGAATTTACTATTACAGAATTTATTAAACACATGTGTAGACACTGTCGTTTTTGAGCCAAACTTTATGCCACAGCAAGAGGGTGAAGAAGACTGAAATATGGTTAGTGAAATTACAAAACAGTATTCTTTCTCTGCCTGTGAGAGAGGCAGTGTGATAAGCAAATACACCTACATTTAGAGTGTTTTCTCACATAAACTTTTCTAGCAGGTTGTCTGGATGTGTATATGATACCGGATATGTAGATGATATGTGGATTAGGCAGCAGACAGATCATCTACCTAAATGCCATCATGAAACAGCTGCCCTCTTATTTTCTATTCTGTTAATGCTAATCTTACAAATCTCAAGCAAGCACTGATATTATTCCTAGAAAGACAATAATCAGAGCAATGGACCCAACAGAACACTATGCAAAATGACACGTCAGATTAGAGAAGCACTTTGTTTTCATCGGAATATTCAAAGTGTTGGAGACAGCACATTTAGAACAAAACTCCTGGACTGAAACCTTGAGAGCTTCACAAATCACATTTTCTTTGCAAGCCAGCACAGCACTTTTTTTTTTTTTCTAATTCTCAAGTTGCTGATTTTAATGTGGAGTGAACCCTGACAATATGCTGGGGTTAATGCTGTGGAAATGCTGCAAGTACCTAACAGGAAGTAACATTCCTTCTGATGTAATCATCTTTATTACTTGTACTTGCACTTTTTGAGTCTAATGAAAGATCTCTGGCCCAAGATAGTTTCTAATCACCTGGGGGGATGTTATGCATTTATCTATGGCTTATTCATTATTATAATTACGGTTGCTGTCTGAAACTGAATCATGTGCATCAGGAGTTTTTTCCCCTCTCTTCTCTACAGCCACATTTGCTGAACTTCTTGAAATTTGTGCAATTCTTGGGGATGATTCTGTCCAGAGCTAAGAGTTGGACTTTATGATCTTTATGGATCCCTTCCAATTCAGCATATTCTGTCATTCTGTGAACTTTGTGTGAAATCATCTAATGCTGTTTATTATTGGTAGCCAACTGTGAACCGCTTTATGTCTGGAGTATGTCTGCATGTGTTTTCTGTTTGTGCCTTACCATGTCTACTCTGCTGACTTCTGTATGCTGGAGACCATGGGGATACCTGTGAAGTTCTTTGTGTGGCTCACAAGACATAAGGAAGTGAAGGTGCTATGAATAGAGAGTTATGTGACATGGGATTGTCAGCTATCAAAATCTTTGATGTCTTGTTATTGAACATACATCAGCATCTCTAGCAGTAGACACAAAAAGTTCAAACTGTTCTGGCAGGGATATTTATAAGATTAAGTATTCAAAGATGATTTTGTTTTCTAAGTATGAAATTCAAACTACCTGAAATCTGGAACAGTGTGAGTTTATATGAAGTTCTCATGTTAGTCAATCAGATGTCTGGTGTGAGCTCCACATTCTCTTTTTGTTGGCACAGCTGATTAACATGATGCATGTTTTGCAGGCAAATACATAACCCAGACCACTACCTGGTCATGATGTGAGCAATGGCTGGAAAAAGACACTTCCACTTTTCAAAGACAAGTACAGACATCTCATCAAATGTGCTCATACATGCTTCCTATAAACTTGTGGTGTAAAATAAGGATGCAAGGGTTCTATACTGCTACAGATCCAGCTGGTTACAGCTGTAATCAGAGCTAAAGGCTTTCTTTATCCTCCAGGTATACTTCACATCTGTTAAAGGCTGCTAACCCCTGTGAAGCAGTTAGTAAACTATTTAAAGTACATTCCAAATACACTAAGAATATAAACAGTGACCAGATGAAGTTTTCCTTCCCCTGTTTGAAATCAGTTGAGGACTAGGCATGCATTGGTCTGGCAGCATTGCACGGGCTCATGGTTGAAAAACTATTTGGCCTTGTCTATTAAAGGGTCAGTGGGGTGTGAAGTACCATTTTCCCTTACCTGTAGACCAGTGCATGGAACATGATTTTTCTAAAAAGCAATCAAGTGTCTCCCCTATTTACCTGGAAGAAGCATGCTTTGAATAAGTACACTTTAACAGTGACACAACCTGTCTGTGATGCTTTGGGGCATGGGTGCCGTACTCAAGTGGTGGGACCATCATGGCCAGCCCTGTCACACACCAAGGAAATGTCATGGGGCTGGTGTGATTTGGATTGGCATTCCTTGCTTGATCTGGATAACTCTGCTCTCACTTGAATGTTCTTTTGACCATGACACATTGTGTGGGTACCAAAATCAGCATGCACTAAAGTCATTACCACTATTTTTTCTGCAGAGAGGCACTTGTGTGCAAACCAGGTTTGATTCTGCAAACTTACGATGCTTAGCAGCAGAGAGATGTGGAGATTTTGTGGAGTAGGATGTCTTTTACCTTTGTACTGAGTAAACTGAAAGACCACTGTGTGGTGAACAAGTACAGCAAGACACATGACCCCAAGTGACATAGCACTGATGTTTGTTTTCTGTGGACCTGTAACTTATCCCTGTGCAAAGTCAGTACATTCCTGTTTCAGAGAGGTGTTGAGCTGATCCCACTGACAGCCACCTGAATGGGCTTGAATAATTTGTATAGGAATTTATCTTTTTACTCTTTGTGACAGGAACTGGGAAAAAATCAGTCAAGAAAATGACTTCAGAATATTCTGGGATCTGGTAAGACACTTTCTCATTGCGCTGGCAATTTCTTCTTCCCTGAAGAAAGAATGGGTGACATTTCTTGAGGTTATACCATGCTCTGTATACTGCACCTGCACTGGCAGCTGAGTCCCCAAGACAGGCCAGTAATTGGCTCAGTGCATATCAGACTCCATTCGACTTCCCTTTGTGAACACAAAGGTGGGGAGTTAGCCAAGGCAAGAAAATGTACGGTAAAACACAGCTGACAAGAATGCCATAATAAAGAAAAGCAGATGTGCCTCTTCACATAGTGAGTGTGAGAGAGGTGGGAGCAAAGGAAGTTTTAACAACAGCAAAAGAAAACTGTTACTTGAACACCGAAGGCTTTGCAGACAAAGAAAGATGCTGGCAGAGATGGTTAGTTAACTCACATTTACAAATCACAAGATACTAGCTGTGAGGAAATGGCTGTTGTGGGTACCAAACCCACGCAACAGCCCAAATAAATGACAAAAGCATGATGTCCAAGTTCAAGGCTTCCACTGAAATATTATTGGCACTTAGGATGGCAGAGTCCTACACAAATCTATTGGATGGATTGAAGTTCACTCCTATCCTTCCACATACTGTGTACTTTCAGATATAGAAGTTTTTTTTATCCAGACTACAGAGAAACAATGTAAGAAATTAAACGTGATTTAAATTTGAATGAGTGTCAAATGCAGATGATGGCACACTTGAAATTCCAGATGCCTCAAAGTTCTAGATATGCCTGGCTTATGAGTTGCTATAAAGCTGCTGTTGCTATAATGTCAAGACCACTGTGAGAGTACTGGCCTCTGTATTGACACATAGAGTTTTCACTGTATGTCATAATGGTTGTAAGTGGAATGATAATGAATATTTTTGATCCCACCTAAGGCAAAGGTTGCACTGAGCTAGGGGTTTTACCTATCAGTTTCACATATAGCCCTCACCTACTAAGAAACCCAAATCCTTACTTTCTACAGATAGACCTTGGGTGAGAAAACTTGTTAGGTAAGGTGACTTTCCAAGGTTCTTTCAGTGTCAAAGCTGAAGTTCATAACTTCAGTTATATCTCATATCTAAATATCCTTTAGGTTAAGTTCCTCAGTGCTGCTGGCAGCAAAGTGAATTGGATTAATCAGGGTATTCAGAAATAAATTACTGTAACAAGATAAAAGCTTTTGTATTACCTGTACTTAAATGACAATAAGAATTAATAAAATAATTGTTCTTAGATAGCACGTTTATATCGCTTAGAGTTAACAGAGGAAGACAATATATTCATATTTTATATCAAGCTACCCATGCCTAGGAAGTAAATATCTGCCTTCCACGGGGAAGTTGGTGAAGGGTCAGAGGGCTGTCCTCTGATTGTAAGTCTTTTGGTGTAAATAACAAGTCTTTGTTCTTACATTTGCACATCGTGGTCAGATACTGGGTCACAGCAGGGTTTGCCTAAGCACTACCTCCAGGTCAAAGAATAAATGTTCTCCTTTCTGGTTTCCTACAAAGATTTCTTCTTGGCTCATATGCAGAATTATGCACCCATATTTTGGTACTAACCATGTGTGAAAATGCAAACTGATGCTATAGTGGATTATCAGGAATGCAGAGAGGTATCCATAAATCAATCATAATATTAATAGAAAAAGTGTTCATTCACATCATGAGGAGCCCTAGATCATGGTCATTATTCATGACAGATGTTTCCAGTTAAGTTGTAACTAAAACAAGAGAGATTTTTAAATTTTTTTTCAGCATTACGTATCTAGAATTAAATAGTATTATAGTATTGTAACATGGAAACGATGCAAATGAAAAATTATACATGAAAAATGCCTGTGTATATACATTCAGAATTCAAGTGCAATTCTACTTAGGTTCTTCAAGTAGCAGGAAAATGAATTTGCAAGTTACTCTCCAGTGTTATTCTGGAAAGTTCAGTTTTTTCATACAAGTTACTTTATTTCTTTGTTTGCTTATTCCTTACATCCCTTTAATGCCAAGTGGCATTTTTCTTTTCTAATGGCACTGTAGTCCTAAAGACCAGGAAGAGCAGTAAGCTTATTAAAAATTAAAAAGAACCTCTGAGGTAAAATAACACGATATGCCTGAGTATGCTATCAATGATTTTGAAGGTGGGGTTTTTTCTTTATTTCTTCTTACACTAATTTATTTTCACAGTACCTGCAATATTCAAACCAGAGGACATGGAGAATGGGTTTTCAGGCCAGGGAGTATATACTTCATAAAATACTAGAAGCTGAGCAAAGAAGTGAAATAAAAACAACTGAAAAATAAGAGAATTATGGTTTAAACTTCCCCTGTTGGAGGTAGTTGCTGTTGTTGCAACTAAACAACCAACACAGTTAATCACCAAGAGAATTAAGTTACTGTATCACTGCTTGAGTTGAACTCACTAGGCTGAAACATTCAACACAGTCAAAGAACTAAAATATAATTAGATTAAGATGTGACATCCTACACATTCAATGATTTAAGGAAAAAATAAATTTGCATCTACAGTGTTGAGATATATGATGCAAGTGTTTATGCTTCAGTTTTACCCCTGAAAAGAAAGAATCCCCATGCATTCTAAGAACACTTAAGTCTGAAGAGCAGTCTGTATACTCAGAGAATTTACTCATAATGAATAATGGTAACAGCTTAATTCCAAAATTCGCTTTAAAAAAAAAGAATCAGCCCACTAACTGGTAAAAAAATTGTATTTATTACAGTGTAGAAACTTACTCATGAGCATAAAAGATTGCACCTGGTGACAAAAATTCTTTCTAGCTAGTAAAAGTGCAAATTGCTGTTGAATCACTGACACAAAAACAACCAGGGAAGCACAAATTATTTGTTTAACACAATTCTAACTTATCTGTGAGCTAAACTGCAGTATTTTTTTTTTTTTGTAATATAGTACAAGTAAATGGTTTGTGTTGGTGTTCAACAGGTGACAACTAGATAAAAAAACTTACCTTGAGGTTTACAATACAGCAAGAAGATGAAAATGTGTTTACATGAGTAAAGGTGAAATATGCTAAGATTTATGAAAAATTTAGATATAATGGATGCATATGTTCTATTCTTTATGCTCCTAGATAAAAAAGATTTATCTGGTCACAGCAGTGTTTACTGTTTCTTTTAGTGAAGGTATAAATCTTTGCACCTCCTCATTAATATAGTCAACCTTTTTTCCCTTTCTGCTTAAAACGTAAATAATGCTTCCCTGAGGCAGTAATGTAATATTTAATTATTTACATTGATTCAGAAAGTGCAAACTATCTAAATCACAACCCTCTAGTCAATACTTAAACAGGAAAAAATTAAATTTAATAGTAATTTTATACATACCTTATGTACTTAGAATTAATTTCATAATTCCTTGATGATGATGAAAATCATCCCCCTGCCGTGGACAGGAACACATTCCACTAGCCAGATTGCTCACAGCCCCATCCAACCTGGCCTTGAACACTTCCAGGGTTAAGGTGTCCACAACTTCTCTAGGTAACATGTTCCAGAGCCTCATCATCCTCACGGGAAAGAATTTCTTCCCAGTATCTAACCTCACCCAACTCCTCATCAGTTTGAAGCCATTACTTTGTTCTATCTATACCTTCCCCCATAAGAAATCCCTCTCCAGCTCTGTAATAAGCCCCTTTCAAGTGGAAGGTGGGGTAATGCTCTAAGGGCTCCTTGGGCATTCTTCAGAGTGAATAACCCCAGCTTTCTAATCGAAATATCTTGAGATACATAGATTATATCTGATCATTGTCCATAAAGCTGCTTGATTTTGCTATCATGAAACGAGGAAATGAGGGAAAGTAGATCAGTGTATGATATCATGTATTAATTTCTATTCTTTGCATTTTGCTCCATACAATTGTCTTCTCCTTCAAGCAATTTCACATTTGTTCTTTAGGTTTAATGAATAATTTTACTCTGAAAAAAAACCAAACCATCAATAACAAACAAACAAACAACAAACATTGTTAATCAGACTTTATACAGCTAAGATAGTAAAATAACTTAAATTCTACCAAAAAACAGGGAAAATGGGTCTGCTAAGTCAAATTAGTACAAGTTGGGACCAAAACCCAAGTAGGCTGATTTTAATGTATATTTTTCCCATTACACTGACACACATTAAGATTGTCTGGATACCTTCACTATGCATTTCTGTACCTTCCATTTCTTCTACATTTAAGTTTGACTATAGAATTTATGCAATTTGCTTAGGGGACAACTGTAACATTAACATTTTTTCTCATCTTAAGTTGTATTTTTAAATGGTGATTTCAATTTTATTCCACTGTTTTTACTGTATTTAAAAAACTTATTTGTGTGTGTGTTTGTCTCTGGAGTTTTACAGAGTGAAGAATTTATTTCCAAACATTTTGTGAATAACTCTGCTACTCTACCCATGACTTAATTCAGAATTCTTAGTGCATTTGAAATATTTAAGCATGATAAAATAAACCCAAATATCCAATTACAAACCATTTCAAGAACTGAGAACAGAATAATATGATAATATAAGCAAAATAGATGCTGAGGCAAAATGTGTGTAACATACTAAGTTATGAGTATAAAATGAGAGTTTCCAGAAGCTGTTAGACACACTGTGCTTTTCATGAGAGGCAATAGTGGATAAACTTGTGACCTTTTCATTTATATGTTCCTTTCACAAAACTTATAGATCTTTGGAGAATAGTTAAACGTAGTGTATCAGAGTATGGGGAACTTTCATTTTTCCTCCAAGAAGGAAAAAAATTGAAGTTCCTAAATGCAGTTACAGGAATAGAAACCATTCTTTCCCAAGGAAAAAAAAAAAAAAAAAAAAGAGAGAAAGACATGAGTCAGAACCTCAGGTGATGTCATTTTGGGTTATTCCACTGAAATGGCTGATAGAGATATCCATTTTAATGTGAAAAAACCTATTACAACATCCTATTCTGGCTTCCTGCATGATGCAGGCTAGAAAAATCCATAGAGTAACTCTTGAGCTGATAGATCTCTTTATTCACTTGATTTGGCTCTCTACATTTTGAAAGATTAGTAGATTTTCTAAGGATTTTCTAGGAATTAGAACATCATGAGAACAGCTGCAGTGTTTGGATTCAGTATTTGATTTGCAAAAAACATTTACAATTTTGGTCTGTGATGACTGTGAAGATGTCAATAACCCATGCTGACCTCTCAAGAATTGGTTCACTGCCAAAGTGAGAAGGGCAGTGTTTCAAAGAAAAGGAAAATCTTTTGGGAATCCTAAGCTGACATCAACAAATGTCTAGATGACAAGGTCAAATGGCAGGTATCTTTGTTATTGAACATAAAGAAAGGTCACATATGGGATAAGTTTCTGATTTTTAAGAGAATTTTAACTGGTACCTTGTAGCAAGACATCAGAAAAAAAAGTAATAAAGAAAAAGCCAAGTCAGGTACAGATATAGAGTTCACTGTATAAATGACATGAGCATTACACATAGACACCAAAGCAGAATGAAGATATATAGAATTTATTTCTTGAAAGATCAGATGACCCTCCATGGAAGAATTTGTTTTCTCAATGTTTGGATTTTCTAAGCTTGAGATCTTTATATTTTTTTTCCTTTGCACACTAGAATTCATAATAAGGAGAAAGTACCATTGGCTTCAGATAGATGTGTGCTTGGTGTTTAAATGTACATAATAAATGTTGTTGGCTTAAAAATTGGTTATTTGTGTTGGTGGAAGTCAAAAGTCATTGATTCACTTCAGGGAGGTGATAGTGAGGAAGTTAGTTGCAAATGAGAAACCTGCTTATTCAAAGTCCTGTTACCTTGATGAAGTTATTTTGAACCAACTGGAGCATTTATAGACATTTTGTGAAAAGTAAATATTTTTAATCATAATAACCTGGAAATAATGCTAGAATGGCCTTGAAGGGCAGTTTGGACAGAAGAAGCAGGAGCTGGGCATTTCTGGATAGTCCATTCAGGGCCAAAGTCAATGAGTCAGCTGCTGCAAGCAGAGTTGCCAAACATCCAGCCAAAATAAGAAACAATTCCTATTTTTGTGGGGGGAAATCCTCCAGCATCCCAGTGAAAGAGTATAGGTTTCTGTTTTTGTTGCAAGTCAAACACCAACATTTTATTAAAGTACACGGCATCCAGCCTGTTGGATACTGAGGGATCATATGGGAACCTGTCCAACTTCTGCCTGCTCCAGCTGCCTGTGTCACAGGGAGACTGTGACACTGTGTCACCATAGTCCTCAATGTATTTTAAATTGAATCTAGATTTCCCGGTGCCTAGAAGAATGCTCTGAGCATGGAGCTATTGGACTGGGGCAATGATATTGCTGCCAGGCAGAGACAGATCTCTGGCAGACACTTCTGCCTAATGCAAGTTTCCCCCGGAAACAATGAATTCTGCATTGTGTTCACAGAGTGAATGCAGAGAGATTTCTATTCTGTCTGATTTATTTTATGTTTGAAGTTATTTTCCAATTCCGATGAATAATTCTTGGCTAGGAGTTCTTTCATAAGCAACTTATTGCAAAGCCTGAAATAGCTGAGGGACAGATTTTCCACTTGTTGAATTCAGATTTGGTGAACTAGTTTGATGTACCTTAGCTCAAAATTTACCTTGGCACATTTTGATAGGTCATGACAAGTCAGATATCTAATTCTAATGCCTCATCGAATAAACAGACCCCTTAGAATGAGACCTTAGATGTAAAGTATTAACTGGATGTTCATTTGCCTGCAATGTCCAGCTAATATCCAATGTCATTTATTTAGGCATGAGAGTAAGTCAGCCTAAAAGGGACATACAGATACAGATGTGATTTCATTTAAAATATCAGTATATCTAATCACTGAATTTTCTGCTTTCATATCTAATCAACTGTATTAACAAGGTTTGGAGAAACAGGTACAATTCCTGTGTGCAAGATTATTTAATAGGGGGCAGAGGAAGAAACCTGCAGCTAATTAGATTTTCCTTTCTATCCACTATTTCAGTAATGCTGAGAAATAAGTAATTTCTATAACAGAGGGTGCAAAGAGCTCACTAGCCATCATCTTGGGCAGGAAGAAGTTTTGTGAAACAGAAGTATCCTTGGGGCAGCCACAGTCTGCTGCCTTGTGCCAGACTTTACACACAGTGGGGATGTGCTGCTGTGTGCTCACAGTTAATTATATACAACCTGCAAAAGACCACTAAGTCACTGTAATTCCATGGCTGCTTTATATGCTCTGCTTCTCTGCTTATAGCTGTGTTTATAGTTGTAATGCTGCTTGGAGGAGGGTGACAGAAAAAGCTGGATTGTGGTGGATAGATCTCCTTACTTGTGCCTCTGCCAAGGGTGCACTAATGGGAAAGGTATTGCCTGCTCCAGTAAATGCACCACAACAAGCCCGTGTACTCTGCTTGACTGGCTTTGGTCAGGTATCCTAGCAAAACAGAGCAGGTTTTATCCCAGATTCTCATTATCTTTGACAAAATCCCATTTTGACATAATAAAATTGGCCTGGCACCTCCTGTCTCTGGTTTCAGATCAATCAGCAGGGCTGTTGCTTACACTTCCCACTGCCTCCATGCACAGAGCAGTCCCTGGGGCAAGGGGTGATGGGGACTGCTGGCAGGTCACTGGACTGCCAGCATTCCAGTGGGGAAATTCACTACAGCTGAGGCACCTTGGAGTGGCCTAATCACTGCTTTGATCTCTCTTAAGTATAGCTGACCTTACATAGCCCAGAGCAAGGAAGAGTTAGCAATGCAGGTACTTCACATAGTCCTGTAAACAGTGGAAGACTAATATAGAACATAGAAGAAGATGGTATAAACTGTTTTTCATTCTTGCAAAACCTGGCCCTGGATTTGTGGATGCAAGTCTCTCCTGCTCCCATTCCATTGCTGTCTTGCCCTACAGCATCTGAGCCTTGAGTTGGGTTCTGGTGACCCACTTCTTTTGTCAGGTTTGAGTCCCGTGGCTGTTCTTCCTTGGTGCACTTGTACCAACACTGTTGTGTAATTGCTCCTGGGTGCTGGCTCCGATGTTGTCATGATTAATTTCCTGATGGACATAACCATATCTGTACCCATTTTTTACTGTTTTGGGAGGGTTTTTTTCAGCAATAGTTCCTGGTGTGTTTTGGATGAACATGTTAAAATCTTCTTTGCACATGGGTGCCTCTTGAAAAGAACTGAAAGACAAGCAAAAAACACATCCTTAATCTGTTGTTTTGTGAAAGACAACCATTTAGGTCTTTAACTGAACATCTGATGGTAGGAGGCAGAGGGATGACATTTAATACTGTCTTCTCACAGACCTAGGGTGTGAGAACTTTATTAGGATTTTCTTTAATGACTTCAAGAGTGCTTATTCCTTTCTTATTAGCCCATCAGAGCTGCAGGCACATCTGTAACTAGCACTGCTTGTTCATTAAACTTTCAGGCTGCTAGTTCTCATCTTTCCGAAGAAAGTATGGGACAGAAACCAAAAAATCCTATTTTTTCATTTAGCATTATCTTTCTTCCTCATTAACACATAGGGGCTATAATTCCATACTTGAATTTCCATTGCATTAATGTAATGAATTTTTTTTTTACTGAACTGCTGTACTAGGAGAGGGTCAGCCTAATACAGTGAAGGCCAGTCTCATTCCTGATATAGATCACAGCAGTTTTCTGAGAAAGTATCAACAAATGGCCTCATTGAGTCTAAAAAATTTGTTTCACACATATATTCCTTGTTCTCATAAGAACAGGCATCCTGTATTTCCTTCCAAGTCTAGGGACAAACTAAATTCCTCTAAGAAAAAACTTCACATTTATTCTTAGTTCACTGATTTAAGAACATGACACTATATATTGGAAATCTGTCTTTTCTTTGTTAAAAAAAAAATAAAAAAGAAAATCTCCCAGAACTACATTGGAACATACTGTATAGAAGACTACTTTCTCACTTGCTAATGAGTCTTATCACTTAAAAGTCTGGTCATGAGTTTTAGACTCAAGTGCCTGCCCTCAGAGAGTTAAATAAGAAGGTTTATGTTTTCGGGGATGACCGCAACAATAAATGCCTCCATTGATTTAATTAAACACTATGGTACTAATCAACTCAGAGGAATTCAGGTCTACTTTAATTTGGGTGTATAATGTAGCTCTAGGCTTCCACAGAATAAAAAATTTATGTGAGCTTTAAAACTCTGTAAAAAAAAAAAAGTCAGAGTAACAGTTTTGGCCAATCCCTCTCATCCACATTTCCAGTGAGCATTTAACATGGTCTGAAAGTTAACCACTATTAGGAAGAAGGAGACCTAGGGGAGCAGTACTGAACTGGCAAGGTGATAAACTGCCTGCAGTATAATCAGACTGTTACAGCACAGAATTGAGAATGTGGAAATACAAGTTCTAATCTTGACTTGATGTGTGGCTTCAGCAAAGTAATTTCAATCCCTCCTTTCAGTTTATTAGATAATAAACAGAGAACAGTAAGTTATTCTGTGGATGCTGTGATATCTAATTAATTTTAGTCAAGAAAGCATTATGAAAACTGGCCATACTAAGCACAATTTTCTACTATTTTCTACTACTACTAGCAAAAGTAAAAGAGAAATCAATTAGGTGTGAGGTGTCTCTCTCCAAGCTTTCAAATACATTCAGTCTTGCTATATCCAATTTCAACTGGAACTCTCCAACTTGACAGTTTTGTGGATGTAAGTAGCCACTTCAAAATGTAATAAAAGTTCCTCCATACCTTCCTCATAGTGTTGCTGAGGCACATTAAAATCTGAGGGATTTTCTAATGCAAGGAACTATGACTTTACAATCACCAGTCTTTGATTTTGAATATTTAAAAGATTTGGGGTTGGCTTTTTGGAAACTTTTTGACCTCTATAGAACAACAAAACAAGTCTGTTATTTGTAACATGCAAAAGTATTGGACAGTTATAATTGTGATTTTAATTTAAATGGTTGAATTAGATACCTGGGCTTTAGAATCAGTGCTGAGAAAAAGAAGGACAGCTTACTATTCTTTAAGTATCTCTGTTTGAAGGTTTGCATTTTGGAGACTGTCAGGTCTTCACAAAAGTCATCACCTTGGTTATAATTAAAGCTAAGATTTTGTAAGATGAACAAGAAATCCACTCAAACTGTGGATTTTCTGAATCTGTAGAATAGAGATTTTATGCATTTGCTTCCTGAAATCTATCTTAACAGTTTTCCCAAGAATTTTGTATTCATCGTCATATCCTCATGATTATTTCCTTTTACCTAATCTGCCCATTAAAATATGTATCCTGCCCAAGGTCTTTAGATCTTGCATTTCCAACATCACATAATGGTATTTTTCTTCTGTAACTAAATTTCAGTGAAATAATTCTAGTTCTTTGGATTATTATAATGACATAATTCTCTTCAAGCAGTTTATGAACTTGAGGTGTGAGAAATAAATTCTGTCAGTCTCCTATGTGAGATATAGGCTAGGACAAATGATCACCATATTCTTGAGCATGGAGGTACTGAATCTAAGAGTGTGTTCTTTGGTGTACTCAAACCTGTGGTTGTTGCAACACTCATGGCTTACCTCCAACAGTATTTGCTCATCATTAGGAAGTTAAAGCCTATTTTGAGCATGACATGTGAGAAGCCAGTTGTGTTAAACTGGACTTCCAGGTAGCAGACGAAACATTAAAGTCTTCCAGAAGATGTAGATTTTAGCCTGTGTCACAGACAAAAATAGATAGATTTTGTTTTGAGAGAACTTGAAGGAAGAATTTAATTAAATTAAGCACTTGTTTAAATTTGGACCAACTGTTTAAATGTTGGCATAGATAGTCAATGCCATCCATAATAATCTCTTAGTTTGATTTCAAGATGGGGCTTAATGTCAAAATAGTGGAAGAGGGCTTTTGATACTTCAGCTCTACCAAAACAAAAACCTATCATTCATGTGAAAATGTTTATTTGCACGGCAGCCTTGCTATTTGACATTAGAAATGTGGATCATTAAGATGCACATAAATATTTACAGTTATTTACCTTTGTCCAGGTCTTTTGATAGCCATGATATTTGCAATAATATTTTCTGACTGTGCATTTTTACTACATCTCTGTTTTTAAAAATTTCAGAACCATTGCGATACTTTGTATTTTAGCCATGTTGAGTCTTGCACTACAGGGCTTTAAATGCCCTCTCCTCTCATGGTTTAGTCTTCAAAAGAGACAGAAGCAAAATGCTACAAAACCGTCCTGGTTGGAAATGTCCTGGTGGAAATTAATGGAACTGTAGCACAACCAGTTGTCTTTCTCAGAAAGTGTGTGCACCAGAAACACTCCTTCCCACCAAGCCGTATAATGTAGAGATGAAAACCTCCATTCAGTCTGACTTCTTGTGTTTGTTTCATTAGAATACACAAGTGAAAAGAATCTCCACATTTAAGTAAGCCCAGACACCATTATTATGGGTTACTGTATCAAAAAATTGTCCTAATAAACTAAACAGCATCCTCAGAACAACCCTGTTACTCTTAATGAAAGGAAGTTTTAAGATCATTCTGCTATCATAATTGGAAACTTTTCACTCATCTCTAGTCTGCACTTACCAATGATCAGTTCAGATCTTCACAGGGTTCTTCAAGATATATATCCTTAAATTAAATATGCAATAATCTTTAAGTTTAATTTTCAAATGAAAGTTCTCTATTCTACTTTTGAATAGAAAAAAATTGAAGAGTTTCAGGACAAAAACTCATGAGTGTCCCAGCGTCCCATGACCCCTACTCTTTTTTCTCACTACATTGTGCCCCTTTCAAGTTTCAGGCCTCAGATCCTGTTGCCCTTTTCCCTGAGGCATTAAACACACATTTAACTTGTGATATTTTTTACATGTACACTGTTATCAAGTTACCTTTCAACAAACGAACCTCCAACCTTGTTACATACTAAGTCTTTCACAGATCTTTTGGCCACTGCTGCTTGGGTGTCTTTGTGCATATATTCCAGCTTTTGGACATCTTTCAAATAATACAAACCCCCACAAGATAAAAATATTTCACTATAAATCCATTTAATACTGTAGGTAGAACATAATTCACATCCATGCACTCCTCTCTCCTGCTCACTGTCATGGTTTAACCCCAGCCATCAACTCAGTCCCACACAGCCACTTACTCTCCCACAGTGGGGTGGGGGAGAGAATTGGAAGGATGAAAGTGAGAAAACTTGTGGGTAGAGATAAAGACAGCTTAATCAATAAGGTAAAAGTCACACATGCCAGCAAAACAAAACAAGGAATTTATTCACCACTTCCCATGGGCAGGCAAGTGTTCAGCACCTCCAGGAAAGCAGGGCTCCAGCATGCATAATGGCAGCTTGGGAAGACAAATGTCATCACTCCAAGTGCCCTCTCTTCCTTCTTCTGCCCCCCTACTTAATATGCTGAGTATGATGCCATATAATATGGGATATCAGCCGTAGCTAACACATCTCACTGGAAGCGCTTTAAACTAGATTTGAAGAGTTAAAGGGATAAAAGTCAGGTTTGCTAGAGAAAAGCCTGTCAGCAATATATCTGTGTGCTAGCATGGTCCTTCAGTCTCAGGAGAGATAGGGATGGAGGTCCATGTGGGAAAAAAGGCACAAGGGTCATCAATTCTAGAAAACACAAAAGTGCCTGAGAACAGTCATGAAAGAATTAGGATTTCTCCTACCGAAAAGGTGACAAGACCAACAGCCCAACTGAAGTGCATCTGCACCAATGCCCTCAGTGCGGGTGACAAACAGGAGGAGCCAGAAGCTGTTGTGCAGCAGGAAAACTATGACATAGTTTCCATCACAGAAACATGGTGGGATAACTCACAGGTCTGGAACACTGCAATAGGTGGCTCTAAGCTCTTCAGAAGGGGCAGGCAAGGAGAGAGATGTGGTGGTGTAGCTCTGTATGTTAGGGATTGTTTTGGCTGTCTGAGCTTAATGATGCTGATGAAAGAGTTGAGTGTTTATGGGTAAGAATCAGAGAAAGGCCAGATATCATGGTGGGAGACTGCTACAGACCACCCAACCAGGATGAAGAGACAGACAAAATATTCTATAAGCATCTGGGACAAGTCCCACAGTTGCGAACCCTTGTTCTCCTGCAGGACTTCAGCTTGCCAGCTTTCCTCTAGAAGTACAATACAGTATAATCAGTATTACAAAGGACCTGGTCTGCTGGTCAGCAACCACTGTGCCCAAAGAAGGATAATAAAGCTGAAGGATCTGAAGTACAAATCTTATCAGCAGTTGCTGGTGCAGGGTTGGGGTGTTTACTATGGAGAAAAGAAGGCTCAGGTGAGATTTTATGACTCTCTACTTGAGAGGAGGTTGTAGAGTGGTTGGAGTCTCTCTCTCTCTTCTCCCAAGTAACAAACAACAGGACCGGGGGAAATTGCCCCAAGTTGTGTTGGGGGAGCTTTAAGTTAGATATTAGGAAAAAATTTCTTCACAGGAAGGATTGTCAAGCATTGCAACAGGCTGCCCAGGAAAGTGGTGGAGTCACCATCACTGGAGATATTTAAAAGATGTGTAGGCATGGTACTTAGGGACACAGTTTTGTGATGGACTTGGAAGTGCTGGATTAAGCATTGCACTTGATGATCCTTAAAGGTCTTTTACAAAATAAATTAGAGTATGATTATATGAGTCTATAAAATGTTAATATCAGTTTCCATATGGAATCCAAGCATCTTATTTAGAAGACCATTTTTAAACACTGGTCTCCAAAACCTGATTTTAAAAATGCAAATTTTACATTAATTCTCTCATATCATATTAGTATAACTGTAATTCCTTTTTGGTCTCACTGTATTGATCTTTGTGCTAAAACTTTCACTCAAGCAAAGAACAGGATCATTTACAGTTCCGTCCTCTGTTGCTTCACAACAATCTTGTGCTCTTTATGACACTCTCTTTACATATGTTTCTCATGTGTCTACTAATTAACCATTAGGTCTGAGGCAACAGAGAAGCAAAAGAGAGGTCACAGGAAGGTTCTTTTTTGGGTAAAGTCTTTGACCCAGTGAATTCATGGCAGAGCTGAGATTTAAAATTTTAATGCACATTTTGTGACACAGGTAAGAAATTTCAGGTTTTGCAGTCAAATCCCTCCCCTTCTCCTACCCCTCCTTTCCCCCTTCCTCTTCAAATGAAAGCTTTAGGTATTAAGTCTGATGTTGCAGTCCAGCCCCCACACATCAGCTAGTCACAGTACATTTAGATGTGTGGCACATCTCTTTTATGGTCAGGTAGGTTGTTCTGCAGTCTGACTCCTAACTCTCTTCTTTCAAAGTACATCGTTCTGGTATTGATGGTATCACACATTTTAGCTCTGAGGTCCCAGCATACAATATTATCAAGTACAGTTTTCAGCACTATCGTATCATCATTAATTAGGGCTCCATTAGGTCCAGTTCATGAAGAGTGTTCCCGCATTGGACTGCTCATTGAATCTGGAGTCAAAGCTTGTCTTCCATGGCAATGAAATCCTGGCAGGCTAAAATCACCAGCCACAGAATAAAATCTGAATGAGTACATAGACCTGTCCTATTGAAGGTGTTACGAAGACCTAAGGGTCCATGGAGGAAAAAAAAAAATAAAAAAAAAATAAAAAAGAACCAACTTAGGGGCATGAAGCTGTTGCCTAGTTTTTGTGGGGTATAGAGAGGGAGTAAATTATAAAAGTCAGTCCCACAGGGGCTTTGCTGTCAAATAGATTAATGTCTCCACAACTTTTCCTAAAGTGCAATACTTCTCTAGTTTGTTGCAAAAAATAAGAGTCATTGAATGAATCGGGTTGAGCTAAAGCCCTGAAGGTTCCCTGGGTACACCCCATGTTCAGAGAAGGTATGACTTCAGATGTAGATTGCTCCCTTAGTTTGGCATCACCCATGACCTTGCTTAGGCTGCTCTCTGTCTGATCTTTCCCCTCATTAATGAAGGCATTATACAATTTCAGCCCCAGTACCAACCTTTGAGGAGAAACAATGGGGGAAGAAGGAGAAGTTTGTCTTTCCCCATTAGGTTTCTTCCATAAAGAACTCATCGGGACTACAGGAAATCTCCATCCAAAGCCCTTCTCCAGCTGAGAGGTGCTAAACCTGCAGTGTGAGATTCCTCTTCTTCAAACTATGTAAAAGAACATGGAGGATTAGAGCTTTTATTGTGAATTCTTGAACTAGAGAGAAAACCTGAAAGTTTTTCCTAACTTGTGGCTACGGTGTAGAAAATAGCATAATGAAAGTAATTTAAGATGTATAGAATCTTGAGTATACAAAACCCTTCAATACATTTACAAGTTTAATCCATATGATATACTTTTTTCTCTTAAAATTAACAGAGAGCTACATTTTCCTAATACTAATTCTACTAGTATTAATATTTCTGTAATAATTTGAGATCTATGGTTAGAAACAAAAATTATTATTGTGGTCTTAAAATCCAATATTATGAAAAGCCTATTCATCTAAAATCAGAAGTATTAGATCTGAGAAATAAGCAGAAATACTTTTCATCTTGATTTCCTGAGTAGTTTCATTGAAATCAATCTCTGTGAGTACATGCATGCTTAAGAAAAGAAACACCCTAGTGCTCTGCTGAAGAGAAGCTAAATTGCTAATAAGCACAGTTCAGATGCTCAGCGTACTAATGTGGTACTAAATCCAATGGAATTCACTCCAGGGGAAGAAAGTCTTTTATGGTTATCACGAAGATTACACATATTACCTGGGAGATAAGTTCTGGTCCTGACTTGATTTAAAACAAATATTCATTATTTTATATTAGGTCTTATAACAAACGAGCCTTCAGTGGAAAAGTATCTTTAGGTAATATAACCCATAACTGTAGAATTCCTCAGGCATTGTACTCCAATTCAGCTGTAGAGGTAGTTATGCTTAAAAACAATTTTTCTTTAGACTACATATGTACATGTATGTGTGTTCACTCACACATTTTATGTTTTTTAAAAATATAAAATTAAGGGAACCTTTTAAGTCCATCTTAGGCTTCAAACTTCTAAAACAATTTTTTTGATAATAGGTTTTACAAAATAAAGTATTAATTATCAGTGACTTAAAATTCAAAGCACTAATAGTACTGTATTCAGATTAGGTTTATAATCTAGTTCTCCTTCACAGTAGAAACCTCCATTCTGGTCAGGGAAATGTACTGTAACCTCTCCTGGAAATGCCGCTTCTGTTGGAAGGCTTGTGAAGATCTTCCTGCACACTGCACCACCAAAGATGAGGTGTGAATCTGGAGTATTGCCAAAGCCAGATAAGGAACAAACCCTGTCTTCACTGCAGTGCTGGAGACTTCTTCAGCAATAACCACTAGATCTACTTTTAGAGCATCTTCCCATCTAACCTCTCCCTACAATCAATGGGGAGAAAAAAGCACCTGCAAGGTGCAATTAGTCTATTTTACGTATTTATCTTGGGATTAGGTGGAACATGCACTAGAGGAACCCATTTCTATGCATTGATTATAAAAGCTACACAGTGATCGGCTCTAACACAAATATCTACACAACACACCCAGCATAAATTGAACTGGATTTTACCCTGGCATGTCTCTGAGCCTTGTAGAGAAGCATGCCATAGGATGGTTCCTAATCAGTCAGAGCCAGTTCATGAAACCTGGGCATAACAGAGCTCAGATCTGTGTGAGGAATCAAAGGAATCAAGATTACAGCCTGACATACCAGAAAAGTTATTTCTGTACAAATATCTTAGGTTGGCATTTCCTTGTAGTTTGATTCTGTGATCCCATAGGATGGATCCCAAAGGATCCATAACTTCTAGTCTCCTGTTACAGCATCACTGTCAAGCCAACATTTTTCTTACTGTGGTTCAGCCTTAAAGAAAGAATCTGGCATCATTGAAAGCAGCTGAGCAATATTTGGGGAAATCTGGAGCTGCAACATGTATATTCTGGCTGTCTGTAATGAAGAGACCTGCATTAAAATTGAGTTTGACACTCAGACAGCTTCCTAGTTGATGTGTTCATACTAAATATGAAGAAAGATACTAGCAAATAAGGTAAAAGGGTCACAAAGATTAAACACAGAGAAAGAGACAGTGAAAAATGCATTCCCATTGTGTACCACTTGCATGATCATCAGAATGGTTTTAGGGGAAATGGACTCCCCAAAATAAAAACTATACAAGAAATATTCAGAAATGCATTCACACATTTGGACTAAAACCACTTTTCCTTCATTTTATGTGCTTTTTGTATGTGGTAATGTCCCCAAATTACTACACAGACCTAAACTTAAGACAAACCAAAATCCTACTTCTTCCAAAATATTTTTGTTGACTTAATTCAGAATTTGATTTCACCCTGACTACTCTTTGATAGTGTTGCTATGCTATTAAAATTAATTTAATTTTTGAAAGAAATTACTTGTATTCTTCAAATTGAAACATCATACAGGGAAATAAAAAAAAAAAAGAAACAAGACAAATCATCTGGAATATGAAGAACTTTTCTGAAATAGTTCTGATATCTCTCAACTAAACAATTTTGTTTTTAACAGAGTGATTAGAAGCAGCTTGTTTACCAGAATATTCTTCCAATTCTGCCAATCTCTATTCATTTTGAGTCAAAAAACTAAAGAGTTTTCTTCTCACTTCTACTCTGTTGGTCAGGAATAGCTGAAACACCACAGTGGGGACAGGCCAGTACACCAAAGACCTGGGTGGAGAATATGTCTTTTGATATAGTTTCTGCAATACACAAGAGGATGCTTGGCAGCTGCCTGTTCCACGGAGCACAGTAACTATGTGCATGTTCCGGCCCCTCGCTCTCGGAGTGCACTCATCCGTGCTCACAGATCTTGTCTGGACTCACAAACCTAATGATCTGTTCGCTGTAAAGATAGATGCTGGCTGCACCTTGGCCACTAGCAACAATTAAAGCATCTCTGTTTTCCTTGGTGCCTTGGGACTTCTCTCTAATGAAGTCTGAAAGAGATAATTTCTTTCATGGTGCTCTTAAAAAAATAAACCTGTGACTTTTCTGTCAGATGAAAAACCACTCGAAGAAATTAAAACAATTAAGATCATTATGGTATACTTTTTATGGGAAGCCTAGGAGAATGATTGAGTGAAGAACTGTTAATTTAAGAGAATAACTCCTTCAATCAATTAAAGTATTTCAACAGACCATCCTCTCAGATTCTCATTCTAAATCCTCACAACTACCTTTAAAACTTATGAATCCAAAGCAATTGAATTATCTTTCTGTTAAGGAAAAGTAGAGCAATTCAGTTTTTGATGTTTAATCTTGTACTGTCTTTCCACCTGCCTTTGGGCACAATCCTGTAAGCTATCAGGAGCCTCCCAAAGTTGCCTGCAGCACTTAACAGAGCCAGTTTATCTCTTCTTGAAGTCAGAGCATGAAAGTCCTCCTCTGTATTATTTTCATGGTGCAGCTGCTAGACAGGTGCTCCAAAGACCCAAAGTCCTGTGGATATCTAGTACACATATGACAATGTCAATCCCTGTGTTACCAATCCTAAACACTAGAGATGGGGTTTAATTATTCAGTTATTTATGATTGCAAACTCTTCAAGGCACAGACAGCACTGCACAGGAACCTCTCTGCATAATCTAAACCAGTCTCCTCTTGCTTCCCCTCTTCCAACAAATCCAATTTTTCCAAATAACCCTTTTACCTTTCCCTACCAATATGAACATAGAGATTAAAGGCACATAAGTTGCCCTTTCCTTCTGTGTGAGTGTGTGACTCATGCTACTCCAAATCAAAGAGCACCTAGAGATAAAACAATTCTTCAAGGCTCATCCTAAAAACACAGAGCTTCTGTGTATAAATGTTTTTATGCTTGTCTATATGGAATTCTAATAAATACATATGGAACAAAAGCAGAAATTGGTCCCATCTCCTGACTGGCCACACCCTGTCAGATGAGGACATGTCTATGGGGTTGTGAATTTAATTTCACTTTCCTACATACTTTGACCTGTAAAAAAACAGACTTCTATAATATATAAGCACATCAAGATGCTGTCAAGTTATTTATAATTCTAAACTTGCATTCATGGAAAATTGTGTTCTGTTACCTTATTGACTTAAAGCAGCTTGAAAGAAAATGAGAAGTTTGTTCTGAATTACTGTCTTTTCCCAATGGTGTTACTTTCACCCAAGGAGGACTTAGCACTTTTAATATCTGCCTCAAATTTCCCTACCTGCCTCCCAGGCAATGATGAAGAAGATGGTGCTGAAGATCTTTCACTGTCATAAGAACAGGATGCCATTGGAGGAATGAACAAGTCGTTCGTTTGCAACAAGTTGGGTCTTTTCTGCAACAAAAGCTACAGTGTAAATTCATTTTATCTCTATGTAATGTTAGCCAAAATGTTCATAAAAAACAAAAACAAAAACCAAACAAAACAAAAAAACAACCAACCAAACAAAAAACCAAACCAAAACAAAAACAACAACAACGAAAAAAAACACCCGAAAAAGATTTGTTTCTCATGGTGATGAGTTGGTTAACCTTAGCTGGTTGCGGCACTCAGCTGAAATGTTGTGGTTGTAGTAACATAGAAACATCACGTGTGGAACCTGAATTTAAATCAAAGCTTTTAAACACCTTTATGGTTGCATGACTGCTTAGTGTGCCTCTGTTGTTGTCCCTTTTTTTTTACAGTCTAAACTAGAAAATTAGACTATTATTTCTGTGTTCAAATCCCATATTCAAGAATCAAAGTGAAAAATCATCTAGACTGTAAATCTATGTAGCACTGAGGAAAAAATAAAAGCATGATTTGAGCTCTTTTATGCCTTAGATGTCAGACAATATTTTTGAAGAACTAGATGTCAAATTTGGATGCAGACTCTGGCCATTCAGCACAAAAAAGCTTTATAGATATGCTTACAGCTATCCTCATTTTGCCATATTTTTTTATAGTAATGGAGAATTTGATTAAATATTTGATTTCACAAGGGACAAAATCTGGGCTGCATAAAAAAATCAGTGGATGTTTCAGAAATTGCCAAATGTAATGATTTCCTCATTAATAACATACTCTTTTTAGTACCATTGGAGTTTTAATTCTCAGGAGCCAGAGGGCTATGAGAGGCTCTCTTTGTGATAGACATGCAATACACACAGGTGTGGGTAAAGCTTAGAAATGTGAATATTAGAGAGTTCTGAAACCAGATAAATAAACACTAAAGAACACTAACTGTATGATCTTTCAAACAAAATATCGCCACAATGTTAGGAGATGTAAGCCAGTCTCATGAGAACTCAGGGCCTGGCAACAGAGAATGCATTCAGTATGTAGAAAATATTCCATTTTATATGAAAGAACTGGTAGGTATGGGTGATTCATTTTCTTCATAAATAACCATGTTTTGATATGACATTTGCATGAAGTTTTGTAAACAAAACCACTAGGTGATTAAAAAAACACAGCAAAAGGCAATTTGGAGAATTTAATTTGAAGACTACTTTGCAAGTACTATTTCACACTTTTTCACTAGCTTTGCTCATCCATCTCTAAGCAGCTTTCAAAATCCCCACAAGCGTGATGGAAGCCAGTAACTCAACTACTGAATTGAACTGATGTTAATCTTGAACGTGGTGCTTTTACTGTACTTTCAGAAAGAGAATATGTATCCTTTGGAAAGGTCCTTCTCCATTTCTGCAGAAGCAGAATTTTTGCAGCACGAGAGAAGGACCTGTTGGTAGTATGTTTATTCATTTAGGGGAAAGGTCTACTCTCTGTAGGAACAAAGCCATCATTCTCATACATATCGACAGAATGTAGGCACAGCCATGACTGGAAGTGGCATTTCTGTTTCCCTCTGTCATATGCTCTGTATCATTGATCTGAAATGACACTGAAAATGTTTTTTGTTATTTACAAAAACAAAAAAAAAAAGCCACGAGCAAGTAGGATTTCTGAAATACTTATTTGTGTGTTAGTTAGACAATGGCAGAAAGAGCAGAATATAAGAATAACTTCAGTTAATTGGATTCTAAGCCCCCCTCTGTATAAAACCTCAGGAAAAAAACAAAAACAAAACAATAAAAACCAAACCAAACAAACAAAACCAAACCAAACCAAAACCAAACAAACAGACAAAACAGCCAAAGTAGAGTGTCCAGCACTCCTTTTAAATTGCTTTCTCAGTTGATTAATGATGCCACAAGAGAAAAGATCATATTCAGCAAAGTATTCTTAACACTATTAGTCCAGAAAAGATCCTTGGTATCTTACCAGGTAAGAAGAGGAGGAGAGATCTGAACTGGACGTGGCCTTTGCAGCTTTGGGGCTCTTAGAAATGTGAAGAAGGGAGTTGGCACACTGAGCCTTTCCTGCATACAGTTCCACAAACAGCTGGGGAAAGTTACAGAATGGTCTAAATAAAATGCATGAGCACTGCTGGTGCCTAATAAAATACCAAACATGCAAATACTATTGACACATGGCAGCATTAAATTGCAAACACATGCCACAGTAAAGGGCAAGCAACCACTAACAAACATAAACTATTAAACAGCTCTTCAATAAATAAAGCCACAAATCATGCCAGGACTTAGTGTGGGTGCTGCAGAGCATATCAGCAACTGCTCTATTTCTGTTCAGGAAAATAATCATGATGGGTTAAAAAAAGAAAAGAAAAGAAAAAAGAAAAAAAGGCAGAAAATGCATTGAGATGAAATAATAATAGTAATAATAGCCTTGCTTCCTCTTTAGCAGGAGGTATAAAATCTTTATTTGATCTGAAGTACAGGCTTCTGCCTTAAGCCTGATTTTTATTCTTTTCATGGTGCTTTCTGCATTGTCCTGCCCACATGAAGGGCCTTGAAGTAGGAATCAGGGGCTTTTACTCCTGCTCTAATCATAATATATATTGTCATAAAACTGTTTTAACCATTTAGTCTCATAATACTTTGAAAAGTTTTCATCTCCTAACACAGCAACAAACTGCATGAAAAAACAGTTGCCCAGCCATCACATTGAACCCAAATGGGGTCAGCAGCAGGGCAGTTTGCTGAATGCCAGCACAGTTCACTCTCCAGAAGGTCCTTGTCTGCAAGCCTCCTAATTGTGGGAACCACAGAGTTTGTTCCTGCCTAAGGCACCTTCTTGAGAGACATGGTGCTACATCTTTAGGAATGGAGCCTGTGTTGACAGTCTTTCCACAGAACAACATTCTGGTGCTCACAGTGTCCTGGCATGGGGCAAATCCAGCTCCTCTTTAGACAGGGGACTGAGGCAACTGGGAAGGAAAACTGGGGTGAAAACAAAGAACTTTGCTCAAATAACACTTCTAAACAATGTGGCTACATTTCCACACAGACCCCAGCAGTGAGTTTAATTAAATACTACAGATATTTACTTACTGAAAAACCCTGTTTCATTAACATAAACAGATAGGGGAGCATCAGTGCGTGACAACCCATAGGGCACCAGGGGAAATCTGTTTTGAATATTGTACATCAATCAAGTGATTCATATACATGGCATTTGCAACTGATGACTGCCTGAATGGAGTCTAGTGATTTTTACACCAGGGTACACCACTAAAAACCTCTCATTAATAGATAATCAGCTTCTACTGATCAACTCCTCGGCTGTATTCCAAAGCATCTGTTTCGTCTGTTTTGTAATTTAGAGCTGCTAAATATGATAAACACAGTTCTGTGTTATTTCTTTACTCATTAACCTTATTATATGATTTCACCCTCAGCATTGATATTTATATTTTTTAAAAAAAAAAGTTAAAAAAAAGAAAATAAAAAATACATTAGCCCACTAAATAGTCCATTATTTCATTATATTTGTGCTAATAACGTAAAAGCCATTCTAAGCAAATAGTGCATTTTAAAGAAAAAAGGAATGGGAATAATTACTTTTTTTAGCCAAATTGAATCGTTTGTCACTAGACTTCTTGATTTCAAGGGATTTTGGTGAAATATTTTTCCTACTAATGTTACACAATGAGAGTAATGTGTAATTAGTATGTGAAAAATGGCTTATAGGAACATTTTTTTGTTCAAGGTGTATAAAATGTTTATAATTTGCTCTTTGGATTGATATTATAAAGGTTGCTTTAAGCCTTTTTTCCTACTGCATGGTAATATACTTCAGAATGCTGGGATTTTTTTTAAACAGTCCTAACTGTGTCTGTGACCATTTGGTCATCTCAAGCTTTGTTTTATGTTACTGCACCTGAAGCTGTTTATGGTCAGAACACTCATGTAACATCTATATGTTGTTTATATATTTCAATTTGGAGGTAATATAGCCAAGGGCTAATCACATATAAATCAGATTTGGCACTAATGTTTTCTGATGTCTTATTCTCAGGCCCTCTTAAACCTAACACAGTGATAAGTGCGAAGGAAAGAGAAGGCTAAATAAATAAAGCAAAAGCATAGTTTGGGGGAAAAAGGACTCTCAAACCAATTTGCTGTAGCTTTAATTTATTTCTTTAAAATCTTAGTTGCTAAAAACCTAACCTACACCTGGCATCCAAATTATACCCCTAAAGGTATGACATGCAGGGCTTTGAAAATCACTTCTCCTCTCTGCTTACTCTTTTTCTTTTACTTTTTTTGAGATTGCTTTAGCTCTGTCGATTAGACAACAATCAGAAAAAGGTTATTTGCTTTAGAAGATCTGCAGAGCTTAGTAGCCATCCAAGATCTCCAGGGTATACAGATGCTGTGGTGTTGTCAGTGGTCTGGTTTGTGGGTAACCCACAGCCCTCTTCTGACCAAGCTGTGGTCCTTGGCCCATTTTCCAGGATATTGGTCCAAATGGCAGCTTGCTTCTCTGTGAGGTGCCATCTCCTGAGTATATTTGCCCTTGCTCTGAGGGAAAGTATCCAGAGCCTACTCATACTGGTAGGAGCTCAATCCGGGCTTCACTCCATCCTCATAAAATTCTGCTCACATAGACAAGGAGAGGATATATGGGAAGTGGATTCCTCTTCAATAACACCTTCTGGAATAATAAACTTGTTCCTCACTATTTCCTAGTGTATCAGAGCATGTCTTTAGTTACACCTTATTATTACAGTCATGCTGAAATATCTATATTCTCAAGATGCTGAAACTTTGTTTGTTAGAATCTCACAAAATTAATTTGTTGAAACATTGCCCATACTCAGTAAAGCCACCTCACTGGCAGAGCAGTTCTGTAAGTGGGCAAGGTTTAGCACAGGCTTTAAAAGAGATGAATGTGGATAAATGAAAAATTTAAGTAAATCCATTACAACAACAGACATAGAACAAATTACACAGCAGTATCGCTGGCTCAGAAGAGCATGCAGAGCTGTGGGGCTTCCAGGAGATGCAGCTGGCTCATGACCCTATTACTTTTCTGTCATTTACACTTTCCATGAAACGCGTGTGACATCAACAATTCCATTTTTTGGTTTTCTTTGTCACTAGTGGTTATTGACAAGTCCATGTAAATCAAAACAGTCCTGGCTTTTAATACAGCTTTATTTGCCAGTGGTTCATCTGTATTGAGTACCAGTGTGCTGCAGCCTGGGACTGGGGCCACTGTCTTCAGCTTTCCTCAAGATCCGTGCAGGACCCAGAAAGTTTGTGTTTTCCAGCTGCTTTATCTTGGTGATACTTCTGCACTGCAGCTTCTTAGATTTTTAATGGATATGGCCCTTGTTATTTTGAATTCCAAGAGAAAAGTCTTCTGAAAATGAAATTATCATAACTTAAATTTATCAGCACTTAAGCAAAAGAGTTTCTACTTATCATTTTAAACAGTAATTTGAAGGTACTGTTGAAACATCTCTTACCTGTGAGTCAAGTTCAGGTACTGACCAGTCTTCAACACTCCCTCTAGTGGCTCTGTCCATCATTTCAAGTTATGGGTCTAGCTTTCACAACTATTTATGAAATAGCTCCATGTAAATGAACTAATTTACTGGATTTTGCAACTGTATCTCTTCCCAGGGAGAAAATTATATTTTTAAAATTTATATACCTAGATATCAGTGAGAAGAATAGTCTGTGTCAGCACAAACAGAAGCTTTGTATGAAAGAAAAAAATTGCAACTGCTACCCATTTTTTTTTCTCTTCACAGAGGAAAAGAGATATTTGTACATTTGCAGTGTCACAGATTGCTTTTTGGTTCAAGCTGTGATTTATGTTTCAGAGTTGGGTAGAGAAAACTGCAAAATTTTATAACAAAATATAACCCAAGAATCTCAAAGCAAGCTCAATTGCTTTTATCACCATTAATGAGCTAAACATCATGGACAGTTTTGCTGGCTTAACTTCATGGGAGTCCAAGGAGTTAGGACAGAATGAAACTCAGATATCCTTCACTGACTCGGGCATGTTATTCAGCAGGTGTAGGTGTGATATTCTCCTTTGACAGGGTATTAGCAACATCATTCACTTTGAGTTTTCCGATGATAAATGGTATTTGCAAAACATAGGATAAAGTATGTCAATAACCCGTGGAAACAGACTTTAAAGAAGACAGAATTTGATCCTGGGAGGTGCTTTTTACAGGACCAAAGTTAATCTGGATTCACATCCCATCTTCACACAAAGAAAAGCTAACTTTCTGGAAGAGTCCGTGTTTCCACATATAAACTGTTTGAACCAGAGTCATATACTCACAGGCTAATTACTTCAGTCCAAATGCATGGACTACCTCACTGCATCAGACTTGCAAGACACTGAATACAGACTCAAAGCACCAGAGGCAGGGGAATTTTCCAAATACAATGTTGGGCCTTCAATGAAAAACTTCAGAATTGCAAAGATGATGACTGTCTTTGTCTAAGACAGCCTCACATGGACCTAAAGTTTCACTAAAAGTCATTGCTATGTTCACTGTGGCATGCCAAAGCTAGCTTTTGAAAATAAGGTACAGGTTCTTAAATCATATACTGAATCACCATTATTTTAACGGAATTCAAAAAAAAAAGAACAAAAATTAAATATCATCCAGGAGACAAGGAAAATAGCATCTTTTAAAGCCTCATTCTAATAAAGTCTCATTTCAGCTCTGACTATGACCAGGAAGACTGATGCTTTGTGTCCTTTCAAAAAACACTGAAACAAATGCAAACGCTCTATGAGACATTCTTCGATTCATTCATGTACTGATTTTTAGAAGAAGAGTAAAAAGCTCTCTTAGCTTCTTTGGCATCTAATAGGCTAATTGAAATTAATATAAGCACAATTAAAATTAATGAATTGATCTACAACCTGATCTTTAGAGGTATGGCAGAGTGGGCAGCTCAGCAGAGCAACGTAGTCAGCTTTTCAACAGTGTCAGCCTTAATAAGCATCCAAGCAGCTCATATCTCTGGAGGGTTTACTAGACACCTAGACACTCATTATCCCTTTCCTAAGGAAAATACCACATTCTCAGATCAATAGGAATATTTGATTGAACTATAAATACGCCAAATGGAAAAATCAGCTTCAAAGAGGGATGTCTCCACATCAGTAATGTCTCTCCAGAAAGTCATCTTCGTTTAAGACAGATTTCTTGGTGTGGTTCAAAATGTTGTATTTTCTTCCTCTTCTTATGTTTCCTGTCCATCACACTGTTGTGGCATTAATTGTAATGGTTTCTGTCATTCTCTATCCTATTTTGCCTGGGACTGTTCTTTTGTTTAAATGGCTGCAGGAAGTAAATGGCACGTTGCTACTCATCCATTATTTACTGCCTTAATTTTAAAAGCATGATTTCTTTTTGTCAGATCTGTTTTAAATCACCAATGTAGAAAAAAATGTGCAACACAGTTAAGGGGAAGGCCCATGGATAGAAGCTCTGCAGTCTTATTGTGCACTTCTCTTCCTCTTCCTGACAAGATTTAACCACCAGTGAGAGCTTCCAGTGGTTGGAGTGCAGACCTATACCTGGCCTTGGCCTTACATTGCTATGACCCACATTTTCAGTGGTAATGGTCATCATAGGAGTGGATCATGCCTTAATATATATTATTTCATCATGACAACACCATGGACTTACTAGAATTTTGAAGAAAAAAAGAATTCAGAGAAAAAACAATACATAATGCCTTCAAAAAATGGATCCCTGCTTAATCATGTACTAGGAGTAAAACCCAATCAATATTTTTTAAGTGTCACCCCAGTAAATCAGAGGTCATAGCTTAATTTTCAGAGAAGAGATGAGACTAAATGAGAGCCCATTTTGATCATTAGCTCCCCTCAATACCATTCACTGCTTTGCCTTCTTTCAGGAATGTTAAAAGATACATTAATCTGGCCATCTTTTCATTCACCTCCAACATTCCTGTGCAAACCTTATGTCAGGAAGGAAGAATCCAGTAACAGGCCTTTGTCAGTGATGACTTTGGGCTCCTCACCTGCCACTGCATGATCAGGAGCTGAGATACTTAAGGTGAGATACAGCTAAAATTAGCACATCTATGCTCATGCACAATTCAGTTGGCCAGACAGAGGTATAAAACTACAGGATAAGCTTAGGCTGCCTAAGGTAACCTGCATGGAGCTGGTAGATGTGGCATGAGACCTATGGGAGACCTGTCCTCTTTTGAGAGTCATAGATGGAAACCAAAAAGATTAAGATAGAATATCTCAAATAGTAAGAAATACTTATTGATGGAGAGCAAAATAAAGTTCTTTTCACAATACAGCATGCAGAAGTTCAACTAAGGGTCAACCTCATTGCCTAACACAGGTGTCCAGAGATCCTCGACATGTTTTGGGTTATTTCAGGAAACCTAAAGGGGCTAACAAATGTCACTTAAGTTGGCACTTGGGCATCTCAGTCTGTCTAGTCAGCTGGATTGAACTCCTGCTGTCTCCTGAAGAGTGTGCTGAATGCTCCATTAGCTGTATTGATTAGATCATCATGATTTTTTTCTCTTTATCACTTGTTTTTCAGGTCCTTTCTACCTACCCAGTAACATTCACATTCAAGTTGAACTTTTGATCCTCCTCGTATTGCTAGAGGAGGTTCAGAGTTAAGACAATAAAAATCTCTGTTTTTCTTTGCCCTGCTCAATCCATATATTACACAGCGGGAATAAGGCCCAATCAGTATTGTTTAAGTGCCACTGATGTACATCAAATAGCATAGTTTTCTTTTTAAAAAACGAGTGTACAATTAAAAAAGAGGCATGTGATTACTTTGAAGTGATATCTGTATAAAAAGAAGTTATTTAAGGTAAGACTTATTGCAAATCCATTGTGCTCATTGCCAGGTAGTTCAGACATTCCACAAAAGCTTGAAATATGGAAAAGGGCTACCTGCAGGAACTGCTCTTTTAAAAAATCCCCACAAATTCTCAACTCTCATTTATCAAAGGCTGGCAACTGAGCAATTGTGGTAATGCTCATTGTAGTAAATTATCAGCAGGCACACACACACACACACACACACACACACACACAGAGAAGAAGCTGTTGGGCAGTATCAAAAGACAGAACAGTCTCCCCCAGGGTCACTTTAGCACTTTTCCTTAAGAGGTAAATATTGTTATGCCTTTGACCAAAGTAGTCAGTAAGTAAATAGGAACTCATGGGAATATTTCCTTTTAAACTGAAGTCTAGTATGAAACAGGTTATAATTTTTGATGTAATCTTGTTTCTTTGTAAATGATCAACAAAGCTCTGTCTTCTGAACAGGCATAAACGAGTGACAGCACACAACTCTCACACTCACAATTTTCAAACCTACTTTCCCAGTGTGTTATATTCTCTAAAAGCTCTACCTATTGTTTTTCCTCAGGGATACACTCACAGTTGTTTTCTGCTGGTTTTCTCCTGTCTTCCTCCCACATATTCAATTTGTCAAACAATTTCTTGGCCTCTGAATTCATGCCATATTTCAAGGACCTCCCTGCCATTCCCATTATTGCATTCATATCACTAGGTGCCACCATTCCTGGAGCAGTGACTTTTCTTACCTTTTCTTACCAGTGCAGTTCTTGACCATCACATGGTTCTGTTCAGTCAGCTCCAGTGAAGGCTGAAAAAGAGTTGACAGCTTTAAATATGTCTATATTTGTCTTGTGAGCCAGGAACCACTTGATGCAAGCACAAACTCCTCTCAATACACCACAGTTCAGGAGCTGTATCACTAGGCTAGTACACGGATGTTGCCTTACCAATCTTCCCACTTGAGTCACAACATTAACATTCAAAATCATATTAATTATAATCATGCAAGCAGTCATAGACACATGCACACACAAATGACATTAAACAGCAGGATCAAAAATCAGGCATAGTCCCAAGAGTATTTTTCACTGAGGCATAACCAAGAAACTGAAACATTTTTTTTCAAGGCAGAAAGAAAGGTGATGACTCATAGACAAAACCCTGAGGTTTCCACTCTATTTTGAGGCAATAATTCCCTAAAGTGAAGGAGACAGTAATTTTCAGCAGGACTTGGGAATTACTTTGGATATACTGTAACCACTACAAATATACACTTCTGGAATAAATCAGATTTATGATAATGTTGAAAACATTCATAATTTGGAAAAGGTGGAATAGGAGTTTGACAAAATGAGCTTATTTTTAGCCTTGACAGAGGTGTTTTTTTCCTATCCCAGGATATTGCCACCTAAAGGTGTCAAAAATTGGATAAGAATTAGCCATTAGATAGCAGACAAGGCTGAAGCTAGAGCAGATCCACGGAGTTTAAGCAAAAGTGGGATTCTTCTGTCAGGCTTTGTCTTTGCACCTAAAACCTGGCTAATTTCAACAACCAACCACTCCATAGCACCCTTTCCCAGGCTAGCTGCATGGAGATAAGGAAGGTATCTCCAGTTCTTGGGTCTGTTTCACACACCTTCTTATCAGACACTGTGCTTTGTTACTGCCAGGGACTGTTTCTCTCAGGCAGTAAAAACCTGCAAGTAACAGAGCTTAGATGTAGTTTTTCATGTACCTAAAGTGAACAGATTCCACTGGAGTTTTGCAGACTTAATGATATTCGAGTAACAAATAGCTTAGATGATGTAGCCATAGTATGTGGCAGTTTTGTAGCAACATAGGATGACAGCTATGGTTGAACTTTCAATGACTGGAGTGCACATCTGTCATTAGAAAGATGCAGAACTCCACCAACTTCGATTAAAATATGTCATTTTCCAGTACAAGTGACATTCAGGAAAGCTTAGGAGTGCATAAGTGTGAAAATATCAGCCATCACAGACCCCATTTTATGAATACAGGCAAGTCAGGGGCCCCCCAGGATTTAACTAATTTGCCTTCAGGGAAAGGAAAAAAACATGTATATAATACTTGGCACACTGGTTCTTGAAGACAAAAAGGATACCTGCAGCTGTGGTAGAGCAGTGACCACCTATTCTGATGCTATATTAATCTTGTCTCATTGAACACTTGGGAAGATAAAAGATGGAGAAAGGTCTTACAAAAGAATCTGAATTTCCTACAGATGTATTGCAGCTGTCAGAAGCTCCATCCACTAGAAAGAGTGTTTATAACACTCTCTTTTCTTCAGAGAGCTAAACACTAATTCAGAACTCAACTATGTGGAAAAAAATAATTATTGAGGGAGTGGTGTAAGGCTTTTGTGACGCTAATGAATTAGCTTAAATTGGAAGAGAAGGTCAGTAAATTCAAGGTTTTCTGAAAGCTCACTTACCTTCTGTTAAAATAGTAGAAACCATCTAAAACACTTTGGGCTGTCCATTTCCTGCATGTTTCTGAACTGCTGGAGCAGGCAAGAAGAATGTGGCATCTTTTTATAATGCTTGGGATTTATATAAGGAGATTTTTACAATTGACATTTTCCCCAAATATATTCATTTTCTAAGATCCTCAACAGCATACAAAAGGGCTGGAATCTTTTCTTTTTCAGATTTAGTTAGGCACAACTGGTGATAAAAGGAGACTTAGTCCTGATTTACATCACAGCTGAGAATATAAAATTCTTTGCAAGAAACTAATAAAAATCCCACACTGCTTCATTATTTGCAAAGGAAGATTGTGTGCTCTTGTTTCCTTGTGATTTGAACAGACCTTGCTATTTTCCTACGTTTTTTACTTTGTAATACTAATAAGAATTTTAAACATATTTTGGGGTATTTTACACTAGGTAGTGTGGCTTAGCTTTGAAAAAAACATGGCATGACAGAGTTCTGTGTTTTCTGTTTCTCAGTTATTTCCAGATCAAACACATTTGCTTTATAAATATTGTACAACTATCCATGCAAACTCTACTTGGAGTCTGAGAGCTCACACTAAGATCTCTCTGCCTTGTGTATCTTTGCCAGTTGTAATGATTCAGGGGAACATACTGCATCCTCAACAGTAAGTTTTACCTGAAAAAAAGGCAAAATAGTAAAGAAATTCTTGAACAAGGGGTTTCCTAAGGGGTAAGTCATTCCACGTGGCTCTACACACCAGTTTGGGTGTGGAAATACCTATTGGCACTAACACAGAGTTGGACAGACATAGCACCAGGCCATCGTGGTTCAGCTGAATCCAGATTCAAGCTGACAAAGCCTTCTTTGTCCTGTCATCCAAAAGTGCCCCCAAACTCAAGCTTATCCAGTACACTTGAATTACTTGTTGTTTCTTCCTGTGTCCCCTCTGCTTTAGAGGAGGAGATAAAATAAAAGTCTAGAAAACATGGGTAATTCTGGAGAAAAGCTAAGTAGGGAAAAAAAAAATAAAGAAGAAAATCTAGCACCAGTAGAAAGGGAAGGAGAAGCACCTTAAAAGCATTCCTTTACAACAGGGTTTGCCTTAAGCAAAGCTTGCTGACATTTTAGCAGCCAGGCATTAGTCATTATTTTTGAACACTGAAATTAATAAATCCCGCCCAAAAATAATTGTATTTTAATATCACAGAGGCATCACAAGGGGCATAGATGAGATCCAAGGGCAAGTATTGTATAGAGTGGGTGCAGCCAGTCTGCTTCTGAAGGATCCCACAGCACTGCAGCCAGAAACTGCTCACACCACCTGGTCTGGGAACAAGGATGTACTCCCATGACGATATGCACTCAGCAGTGTAGGTGCAGTATTCAGCTTACATGGTTTACAGTCAAGTCAAGCAGCTGTCAGAGAAGGACCAGGCAATTTAAAGGCAGTTGTC
Organism: Formicarius rufipectus; assembly: GCA_013399695.1. Taxonomy (NCBI): domain Eukaryota; kingdom Metazoa; phylum Chordata; class Aves; order Passeriformes; family Formicariidae; genus Formicarius; species Formicarius rufipectus. The sequence continues at coordinate 1,667,681 of VXAU01001251.1, forward strand.
TGATCCTGAGCATTACATGCTTTTAAGGGGATAGTCCACTGTCTGAGAGGAAAAACTACAGTTTGGATGAAAGAATCATCATCAGATAAGTCTTTGCTGCTTCTGTTCATTGTGCTCTATGTGATATACCTTTTGACAAAGAATGCTCTACTTCCAAGACATAATTGTGACCTGTTATTTTCCGCTCTCAGAGAAAAAGGGCTTTTGAATGCTGGTAAACTGAGCTGCAATTTTAGTGTGAAAGTGTCATGTGATGTCATTCAGTTTTGGTTTAACAGGTGAAATCTGTCCCTGGTAGGTTAAACTGAAAAGACACTAAAATGAGTCTAAAGCACAGCTTCTCTTTAACATCTATCTTCAACCTACGTATACTATACATGGATGAACAGGTTAGAGAAAGCATTTGCTTTATCTGGGTTGTCTGTGTGCACATCTCAGACTGTATATTTTTACACAGAAATTCCAGAAAGCAGGAATGAATGGGAGAAATTCTTTATAGATGTGAAAATTGAGCTGAAAGTTTGAGCATGGAAGAGAATAAAGAACATAGAGAATATTTTTTTTTCTTTTTTCTGTTCATCTCTGGCACAGTACTATAGCAATAAAGAAGTAAAAGAGTCAAGCAGCCCACAGACCACGTCTCTTCGCTGCAGCTGTGGAAAGGAGGAGCATGATCTTAATCAATATTAAGCTAGATCAAACCCCATTCCTAACCTACCAGCTATTATGAGCAACCTTTTAATTTGATAGATAACTCTATACCTTCAAAGGTCATCAGTTAGAGGAAAATAACACTGCTCGTGTTGAGGAATACAATCCCGGTGAGCAGCTGCAGTGGGAGCTCTGGGCGGTGGGAGCCCGAGGGAAGAGGCTGTGAGCTGCCAACCTCTTGCATACAAAGGGCATGACTCCCCGTGTCCCAGCCAGGTGACCAGGCACTCAGAGGCACAGCAGGAGCTGATGACTCAGGAGGGCGTGCTTAGACTGCGAGGCTGTATAAGCCTTAGGATTCCTTTGTTCGGGATCCATCCTCAGATTCCTCAGGGGCACCAGAAATAAGCTGTTTCTGTGTTACTGCACCGTAAATAAATTGTTTTCTGGAGATGCTGCTACTGGAAACCCACGGTCGAATCAGTGATAGAACCTGGTCTGACTGTGGGAGTGGCTGTGTAGGGAGCCAGACGGGAACCCGGCGCATCACTGGAGTCGCCCGCGGCGAAGGTGCTTTGATCTCAGCAGTGAAAGCCTTCGGTGGAGGGAGTGTGACTGCCAGAGGATCTCCCGAGTGGTCAGACAGGGAAGCTTCCTTATCACTAGGGTTTGGGGGTTTTGTTTTTTGCATTCAGGGTAAACTCATCAAATGCACAGAAAGAGGAATCAATTACTATGGGATGAGCTCAAGAGGCATTTGGGGACAGTATCTGGAGAAACCAGGAGTTAATCTCACTAACCTTTGACAGTCCTAAAGCTAATGACTACCCAGTCTACTTCATCTTTTTGTATTGATCAGTTTGTATTTCACAAGAGAATTCATACCAACATTGGAAAAACGCAGTATTAAGAATAAACTATGTAAAACTCTTTCTCAGTTTCTTCCTTTCTCAGGGAGTTGCAGATAGCTGCTGATGCAATTATTTCATCAGCACATACTGAAGTTTGAGAAATAGAAAATATTCTCCCTTAACATGCAAGTGATGTGATCAGTACAATAAAGAACACAGTCTTTGTCACACTTGTCATGTTCCCAGGATGTTATCACAACTTACTGAAACTCCCAGAAAATTAAAATAAAACTTGAGGTTCCTTAATCTTTGAGGGACATTGAAATTCAAGGGGAATAATAAATACAGAGGAGCTGTTCCTAGAGAAGCTTAGGGATTTATCTATGCAACTCCATTAATATATATTTGATGGAAGTTGAGCAAGTAAATCCCTGTGCACTATGCTGAACATTTACAACAGGGTGCTGAAGCAAATATTTATATTTGAATAAGTTTTTCCTACTCCAGATGCTAAATACTGTGTTCTCCCATGCCTTTCCAAGACCAATAATGTCCCCAGTGTCTTCATCACAAAGGATCTCAATAGAATTAAGAGAGTTACTTCACTGATGCAATGCTGCTCACTCTGAAGTGAGCAACAAGTTCTTTCTGTGTCTGACAGAAACATTTTAATCAAGCTCAGTGGGAAAATTCAGACTTTTAACAGTCACCCTGGTGCTGTGATCCTTGTGGAATTAATAGATAACTAAAAAAGACAGAGATGAAACCTCAAACAAATGAAAAGCTTTCAGCTCAGTTTTTCAAGGAATTGCCCTGAGTTCAACCTTAGCAGGGCAAAATGTTCAGGCAGTGTGAACCACTGTGACTCTGTTGAAGTAATTGCACTGATCTCTGTTAGTTTCAACAGAGCAGGAAGAAGGCATTAGACAACATTGCTGCACTTAAACACCTGGTACCATGCACAAAGAGGAAAAGAATCTAAAGCCAAAATCAGATACCCACACAGACCTTCCCAAAGTTTGAGAACGCTCTGAGCACAGCTCACATCATCCATCTCCGCTATGACACACAGAACATAAAGTTTGTCTAGTCAGAATGACAGTCTCTACGACTTCAAGGAAATAGGCTTTTGACTTATCTTGGAAAGCTTCTGTACAATGGCATTAAACTTGAATTTATGGATATGCCTCTTAAAATTTGAATGTAGCAAGCTCATTTTTAAAAACAGTGAAAGGGAGAAGATAATTTCTTTGCATAATTAAACAGCCAGTAGTGTCATTAAGTGAACTTACTTCCTTTGCTGCTTTGTGATAGGCTGTCCATCTTCCCTCCAGTTTAGTGCTTGGGCTCCGAAAATAAGATTCTAAGGTTCATAAATAAATGAATAAAGTAAATTTTCCAGGACCAGGCTTGCATTTTTTCAGACATACAAATATCTACAGCTATTTTCTTCATATCAGAATGGGAAAAGAGAAATCCATGTGCTCCTGTCTCTCTATTCAGATTCTGCTAGGAGACACTATCCCATATTTCAGAAGGCAAAAGGCATCCCAGACTTGGCAGATGGTTTTTAATATACCAACAACCTCTGGTGTCCCCGAATGTTGAATAGTATTTGATTGCCTCAAATGCAGGAGGGAAAAACAAAGCTAAATGTGTTCCAAAATGTTAGCGTTAACAATTGCATATCACTGTGTTTTATTTTCCCTATATAGTTTCAATGCTTACTGTGACCTATCCATGTATTTCTGGACTCTATGACACGGTGAAGCTGTGAGTTCCAGCATAAATTACAAGCAGCATGAAGAGATATGTTCTTTACGCAGTTTGGAATTTATCATCTCATTGTGTCCTTGATCTAGGGTTGGCAGAAAACGAAAAAGGAAACTTCCAATCTTTGTCCTTTGCACTGTAGCTGCATAAAGAAGCATAATTCAGCAAGCTAGTATTTAAAAAAAAAAATAAAAAAATAAGGACTTTCAAAAATAAACTATGGTTTATGTGGGAATATTAATATGCAAAGGGCAGAGATTTGGTGAAAATAGCTGTGGGCTAGATTGTGAATCACTTTCTCATCCCAGAAAAATCTTAAGGCATCAATATCAGAACAAATAGGGCAACAATCTCTTGTACAGGAAGAGTAGCAATGTCAGGAAGGCTCAAACTAGTCACAGATGAACAAAATTCCACTTTAAATTTCACTTTAAATTCCACTGTGATTCATCCAAAACTTCTGTAGTGCCAGAGTTTTATTCAAAGTTAAAAGAAATGTGAAATTTTTAACAAAGCTTTCAAAATAGTGTCTACTAAAGAAATAACACAAGAAGTGATCATCCTTCAGATGACGAATGAGGAAAGCTACAGCAAACAGATACAACAACTTCAGTTATTGACCAGGGTTATAATATCATCTTCCCACCCTGAGATACTGCCAATAAATTTTGTAATAGGAAAAACACAGAAAGATCCAGGAGAGAAGGTATTTATTTCCACTTCAAAAAAATCAAGTCAACCACACATGTAGAAACTGACAAAAAGAAATGGAAAAGAAAAATGTCTTCAATGCAAGGTTTTGGAAAGCTCTATTTTAAACTTAATAAATTAAATCAGAAATGCTAAATAGGTTATTGCCATAAGCCACAATTGGTAGGACCAAATCCTGGCAATTAAAGGTAAATTTTAACTCTAAAGCTGAAGTTTCTTGGGTAAAAAATAATAAAGAACTAATCCTAGCTCTCATCTGGAAAAAAATAAGGGATAATGTTCCATCCTCATGGCTGCAGAGCAATGCTTAATACTCTGATGTGAATAAACCACAGGCATTTGAAAAAATGTGGTGAAGAAAATAATTGCAGGCGGGAGGGGAGGTGTTTAAGTTTATTTTAAAGTTTTCCAATTTCCAAAATCATTATTCGTGGCACCTCCCATGTTTTGTGGAGTTTCAGAACGTGAGGATCAGCAATATGTTCTCTCTCTAGACCCCCAAGCCTCATGGATGAAGAGTTAGAATATGAGCCTTCAGTGGCAAGAAGCACAGCACAGAACAGACACCAAGCTCATTTTATGTAACCTAGCAAGAAAATGGGGAAAACTGGCAGCAGCAACCTGCAGTCTTCCAGTATGCAAAGGAAGGTCTGCAAAGTAAATCAAATCATGTGACATTCTCATACAAATGCTGCTAACTTGCAGTTAGGATTTGAACCAGCTTGTTTAATCCTGAGCCAAGGAATTTGTACCCCAGACACCTCCATCTAGATTGACCTTAAAATTACACAAAAAATGAAAATCCAACATCAGACTCTTGCTTTCCCTTTCCAAAAAATAAGTTCTTGTGGCCTTGTCATCCTTCTTCTCTGCCATTTATAGAAAAATAATAGAAATACAAATTATCTAAATTTCTGCTGTTACTTTCAAACAATTATATAAAAAGAGTACCATTCTATTTTGACACCTCCAGAGATGCATTTAAGGTTCCTTCTGTATCTGAAGAGATAAAAGCAGGAATTTGTTGCTGTTCTCTATTTTCAACCCATAAGACCCCACTATAGCTACAAGAGACAGAAAGAAGAGTGTTTCTGTTAATTCCTGCCAGTTGACCATTGATTTCCTCACTAATGTTCTGCTGAATCCAGCTGAGCTTATCTGCAGATGGAAAAATAGCTGGACAGGTGTCAGTGAAATCATAATTTGCCATTCGGAGTTCAGAACTGAGAGTAATTCTGGCACTGTGCTTTGAATTTTTCATGGACTAATGCTTAAAGCCTCAAATGAAGAAAATAACTTGAGGTGGGCAATTGATCCTGTACTGTTGCATCTGTGAATCAAATTCAGTTCATTTTGGAAGTCACTGATTTCCCAGTACAATCCTAAAAAGAGGATTCTTTCAAATCATTGTCTGTTGCATTTGGTTATTTGACATTTCAGTCAAGAATCTTTCTTTGATTACTATCATTTATTTTATTTGGCACTGAAAAAATCATTTTCCTTTGTATGAAAAACCTCTTTGAAATAGCCTATGACCTCAGTTTTCATGTACCACTTCCACTGACACTAATTAGAAATTATAGTCTGTGTCCCAGAAGATTCTAATTAGCCCAGTGAGGACTTTGCTTTTGCTGAGCTCACATTAAAACTTTCTAGAACAGAGCCCAAACCCCCAAAATGTCCTATCAAAGACCATATTAGAGATCACAATAAAATGAAAAACACAGTTCAGGTGTTTTAACCCTTCTATTCCTTTTACTAAGCCTTACAATGCATCTGGACCACTCCAATTTCACATTCTGCTCTTGCACTCAGGTCTGTGCAGCTTTAGTGTGGCTTTGGCAGAGTATGACAATAATGGGTAACTTGAGATCTCTTCCATCTTGGTCATAAAGGACCAAGGGGAAAAGGCTTGGTGAAACAGGCTCTGTAAGAAATGACATCTACTTCTAGAACATGATTTGTAAAAGCTCTTAACCTTTGTCTAACATTTCCCATTGAAAGCAGTGGTAACATCTTCAGGATGTGCAGCCAAGTCAGTGGTAAGATTTCCCACGGGCACTTACCTGGCTTTCAGGAAAGATGCCTTTATTTAAGTGTATCACTTCATTATCCCTGGTTGTTTGCTTGAAAGCTTCTGCAACCTTATTCTGTGTTTGCATTGAGATGTACCTTTAAATTTATAAAAAATATTTTTTTTCATGAAAAAGCAATAATCTCTCCAGCATTAGGAAGTATAAAGGAAGAATTTTATAAATTCCAATTTGCTAAGGTCAGCATTAACTTAAGTACTGGAGCTGATGGTTGGCATCTACACTTATCCACAGAAAGAGGAGCAGTTTTTGGGTCTTTTGGAATTTCTACATAAATCCACCCTTCAACACTTTAAAAGCAAACAGCCAGGACTACATTTGTAGTGAGTCTCTAAATACATTTACTCAGCTGACGATTCCTCTGTTCATATTACCACTGCTGAAATTTGAGGGCAAGGGAGGAGGGAAATGGTGACCAATTTTATCTTGCCAATTTTAAAATGAAAATTTGTCTCCATTTTGCAGCCAGCTCCAATTTGACATTCCAGGAAGATCAGCCCAGATTGAAGCCAAGACAAATTCCCCTTTTCTCCCTGTATGAGCTCAGCTGTAGCCTCTCTGGAGGCTCTCTCTCCCTGCAGAAAGGCAGTTCAGCCAGTGGACCTGTGAACCTTACCTGTCTGCTGGATAAACCTCATAAAAATATGAAAAATATAACCAAAAGCCACATAAAGAGGAGAAGCTTTTAGAGAGTAGACATGCACTATTTATTTGGTATTTTGAGGGTAGGATTCTAAACAATAAAAATGTTAGAAAAAAATGTATTTCTATTTTACATATTTTGACAGCATTTTTTCATTCCAAGATAGTTTGAAAAGTGTACACCACAAAATAAAGAAGTATATTTTTCATTACAAAGACATCTTGAAGGACAGCTCGAGACCAGCCTTTTAACAATAATTTTTCATCTCCCACCTTCTGTTTTGAACATCACTTACAGCATTCCTTTTCATGTTCCCAAGCATAAATTTGAAGATAGATTGTAACCCATACAATTGCACACCTAGATTTCAGAAATGCTAACAATACTCAACAATCAAAATCTATTACATGAATTTCTCCTTGTTTCTACTTTTTTTTTTCAAAGTAGTTAGACATATTTGCATGAAAAAGAAAGACTGCAATATTTTTAAAAATCCAACTAGTATCCTAATTTCTAACATACTCTGTGAAAGGAATATGGAAAAATCTCTGAAAATTCTTTTTTTTTACAAGAAAGATAACAGACCTGTCAAAATTATGATAACTCTGCATTTGTTCTTGTACTTTTGACCTTAGAATATATAAATTGATGTTCTATTGTGGCCTTTTCTGAAGAAGAAACCTCCTTGCCTTCATTTTTGACAGAAATCTTCCCATAGAAGAGAAATGGGATTTATTCTAGCTAGATGAACAGATTTGACACCTATGTCAAACATTATTATAAGCTATATTCTTCAAACATAGACTGGAAGTTAAATACCACATAGATTCAAGCCAAGCATTATAAACACAAAATGTTTCTCAGCCCACATACTTCTTATATGTTCTCAGTGATTCAATAAAGAACAACATGCTAAGGCAACATTTGAAGCACTGCAATGATGAACAAAGTACACAAAACAAAAATTAATATATTTATAGGCCAAAATTTGCTGCAATCATATGAACCTTTCATAATCAGTTTCTGCACGAGGGGAGAGGATTCTTGCAGAAGTGAAACAAAGTCAGAAGCCAGACTTCAGGTCTGCCTGCTCTCTTGCTCTCTCCCTCAGCATGCAGCAAGCACATTCCCATATCATCTTTTTAAAGCCCTGAGATTACTGGATCCTAAGAAATATAAATCCATGGCTTCATGTGCCCTTGCATTACTCTTTTACGAAATTTAAGGAGGAGACCCTTCTGTTTGGTGTTCTTGAGGTATTCAGCTGTTTCAGTGTTTTTTCCCAACCTCTTTTCTCCAGAAAAGTAATAAGGACTAACAAAGTTTTGGGCCAGCCCCTTGACACCAGCAAAGGTTTCTCCACACTGGCTGTAGGTTTCATGTGGTTTGCACCCTCTGGAGCAATTCTTCCCAAAGAGAGCTGCTCCATTGACCAAAGTACAAAATAAGGGCTATTTTGGGGGGCCACAAGGATTGCATGGCTAAAATTTTATTGAGCAGGATTTGGGACAAGGCAGGACCCCTGTCCCCAGCAAGGAGCCCCATCAGCAGTAAAGAATGTCACAGCTCTGTAGAACTTGGTATAGTGAGAGCTTCTGAGACCTTGTTCAACTTTGGGCTGTAGATGCTGCTGCTGGACTCTACCTGGGAGTCCCAAGTAAGAGAATGTTTAAGAATGGAACATTTGGGGCCCAACAGAGCAGAAAAACTAGGTGAATGCTTAAAATTAATTTTCTTTTTCCCCAGTAGATTAGTTTGCAATATGCTTCTGCCTTCTCTCCGTGTGTATGTGTATGCAGCTCTTACCTCCTCCCCTAAAGTGTGTAAGCACATACTTGCTTCAATATCCCACCTACAAAAGCAAAGCATCAGTACTTCGTAAATGTGTTAAAAGGCTAAACTCAGGAGTGCTCAAGAGTTTGTCAGGCTCTGTTAATGCAAGCACTTGAAGAAGGCTGTGTGACATGGCAACCAGAGCTTTTGGAGTATCAGCATCTCAGCTCCATTCCAGTGTTACCACTAAGCCGTGCCTCAGTTTCCCCACCTGTAAAAATGTGTATAATCACAGTGTCCCTTTCTCAGGATTGCTTTGATACAACTCACTATACAGAAAGAATGACATATTATAAAGAGTAGATGCACAGTTCCTGCTCCTTTCCTAACATATTTACACTGAGGAAAGCAGGAATTCTCTTCAATTTTTCAAAAGAGTGTATGCTTACGAGGCCTGGTGCCGATAAAACATGGCCTGATGGCTTAGCACAACCACAGGAACAAAATGAAAAATCTGCTCATTTCGTTTCCTGAGAACAAACACACAAAATTAACGTCACGCATTTCAATAACAATTGGTGTCTATGTAGTTCAGAGAAAAACTTCTGGTCAAAGGAGACAACAGATTTTATTATACAAATTAGGAATAGCAATTGCCTGCCAAGACAAAGGAGCACTGATCAGAACACGACACACAAAGAAGGAAGAAAGGAACTCTGATTTAACCTACAGAATGCTAAAATTTTTTCTGGTCAGATTGTGTGTTGGGAAGTTAAGCCAAAATCCTCTCTGCCTGCATGGCTCAGGAGTTCATGTGATGACATCCCCCAGCAGCTCTGCAGTGACAGTGCTGGGGAAGCCATGTCCACCTGTTCTGGGAAGGAGTGGGCATTAGTCCTCAGCCCACACTTCCCACAACTGCCCTGGTCCCATTTTTCTGGGATATCTCTAACCTTCAATAAAAGCCATTTGCTGTTCAATCTATTTTTTTTTTTAATGTTATCAGCACTGGAGAAAGAAAAGGTCAGATTATCTGCTGGCAGGTGACTAGCAGCAGGAGAAGCTGCCTTGTGTGGGGCCTTGGCTCCAGAGAAAAGAAACTAGTTGGGAACAAGGTCAGCAGAGGAGAAACTTGTTAAATATCCTATCTTGCTAAATCCATCATCTTCCTAAATCTTCCACTGAGCCTTCTTCATCTAACCAATGCCTAGTCCTCTGTGTTAAGACTGGAAAGAGCAATCTCTTAGAAGAAGTGGAATGAATGGGAGATGGGAAGCATAGGATCTGCCTGTGATGGCTTGGAAAAATATTGGGGGTGTCCCATTACAGCACACTGGGATATTTAAACCAGCTGAGTTGTCCCATTCGTGTACTGGTTTATACCTGAATCAGCAACAGTCAAAAAGCAAAAAAGGCTAAGTGAGTATGTTTGGCTCAAATATCTCCATCAGTTCCTGCTCCTCGTGCACCTGGACAAAAGAAATGTTCACAATGAGTCTTTACTGGCATATGTTTTCACAGGTCTGAACACTCACCACCATCCCAGTCCAAAGAAAGGCAAAAGGTAGCTATAATTCCACTTTTCCTCCCTCTACTGAAAATCTAAAGTAGAGCCATTTGCCTAGTTCAGTTTAAATAATGCACTTCTTTTTATTACATTAAAATATAACCACCTCTGTTTTCAATAATATGGAGCATTCATTAGGCCAGTCTGGTTTTCAGGTGTTTGCTCTGCTACCTTGTTCAACCCTGATCCATCAAGACCAGATGAGAATGGCATCTTGGAGCTCAGCTCCCCCAGTGTAGGCGGATCCTTTTTTATGATGTGTCATATCCTGTCTGACACCTGAGCAGGGAGCCCATCCACACTCCACCTCAGCTCCTGTCACAGGATGCCAGCTCCTGCAAGGGTAAGTATATAGTAACAGAATACAGGCAATAATGTCACCGTGGAGTGCACTTCCAGTTTTAAAGGCAAGAAAACTTTCCACTTAATTCTTTACAGGGAAAAGGTAGGAAGGAAGACAGGGTGCTAACGATCCAGCATGAAATCCCTGGCATATATAGGAAAAATGTTGCTTTTTAAATACAACATAGTTTAACCATCTTGCAACATTTGCCTGAAAACTAAGTTCCTCTTCTCTCATGGTCATACAGGTATGCCATTTTTCCTTCTTTTTCATAACAGGCTTGGTGTCTTAAGAAAATCTAGACCACTGTTTTGGTGAAACACATTTGGAAGGAATTTCCTTCTGTTTCTTAAAACTGAGCAACAGAGCCTCTAAAATGCTTATAGAGGGCACATTTTCCTGGGGCTGCAGGGAATGAGTCACGTCAGATAGATGCCAGATCAAATACAGCAAGTAATCAATGAGCTGGCACTGGCTGGCCTAAGAAAATAGCATTTCACTTGTCAGTCTCACTGTATGTACTTACCTGCAGCAATAATTTGCAGGGTGCTATTCAGCAAGGGGATAGACTGTCCTGTGCTGTGTTCCTGCTTCAAAGTCATACAAATTAGCGGGAAATAGATTGCTGTACATTGTGAGAGGCCATTCTGGGCTTGCTCTCATACAGCACTCAGTGCTCTGGCTCAAGACCATGCTGTGGCTTAAGCACCAAGTGTCCCACTGACCTCAGTGGGTCCTGATGGGACTCAGTGCCTTGGAATGCTGGGACTCAAGGGCTCATTTTTAAATACCATTTTAAAAGGCATTGAGGCACCTAGCTATATTCTGCGGATTTAATTACTGTATAAATCACATCTGTGTAGGAATCCCAGAGTGCTGGGATGAGAAAGAAGGTCCCTCAGCTCCAAAACAGAGAGAAGTCTTTTACCTCTGCACTTTGCTTGCTGGAAGGGGTGAGAAATGAACTCTCTTAAACGGTGTTCCCCTGGTGCCAAGCCATGCCATCCACACAGAACGGGTCTCAGTGAGCTTTAGGGAAGCAGCTTAATGACTCTGCTCCAATGTCCCCAGCTGCAAAAAGGGGTTGTTCCCAGGTTCTGCTAGCTTATTAAAAGTGTGTGCAGTTCTGAATGCAGAAAGTTATGATGAAAAACAAAACCACATAGGTTGAGGTTTGGTTTTCACTATCTCTGTACTTGTAACAGAATTAATTTTCATATTTTATTTTTCCAATACTGCATATCCCAAACTTGCTACCCAATAATGGTTAACCTACATGGAAAGAAGAAGATAAAATGTGAATGAAGTTGTGTGTGCTTTGTTCTCAACAACTGAAGGAGCACTATAACTCAAAAAAGACTTGCACCAGGCAATACAATTCATTTTCCCAATCTTCTCTGTCAGCTATGCTGCAGCATGGCCATTTTCTGTTCTAGTCAATAGTTATGGAACTTTAATATGTTTTGGTTCATATTTATCATCTGAAATAGAGAAAGAATATAAATATAAAAATAATTTTGTTCCAATAAAAATAATCCAGAAAAAATTATTTTATCTTTAAATTACCTGCATTAAAGTTACCTCAAGGTCCATTGCAAAGGTGTAGTAATTATTAGCTTAATTATTAACATCTCTCAGCAGGCTAATTATTTGGGCACCAAATGAAAACCATTTTTGCCTGAGGTCTAGGGAGGCTAAACCAGAAGATTATTTGAATATTTCAGGTTAAATATTCAAGGTGTGAGAATTTCTGCCTCTGGGAATCGAGCTATTTCAACTCTCAAAGTGAAATTAGAAAAGGCAAAGAAATATCAAACAAAAAATGATGAAAACTGTCCCACACCCTACCTTTAGGCACTGCTAAAAGATGGGTGTATCACCTTACCGTCTCGATGATGGTGGCTATGCTTGTGGATTTTCTGCTTAGAGGCCCCACCAGCACAACCTGTTGTGTCACCATCTGAGTGGACAGACCATCCCTAGAGGGAGCAAATCATCCAGATTTCTAATCATTGCACCTTCACTGGCGCTGTACTGAACCCAGTGACTCCCTCTGGAGCAGAATATCCTACAGGATGAAGCTGCTGGGAATTCATTTTTAACCATCAGCAGAGATTAGGTGGACAGGGCTGTGGTGGAGCAGCCTTTGGGGTTTGTGGGCTGCTTTGCCCTGGGTAGGAAGTCTGTCTCATAGCAGACAGTTTATGTGATGTGTAAAAGAGGCCATGAATAACTGCTCAGACCAGCCAAGCCCTCTGGACAGTGAGGGACAGAAGTGCCCATACTTCCAAGTCCCACCTCACCCTCCTCAGCAGTGGTACCTCTCCCACACCAGGACCCGAAATGCCACACACTGCCCTACTGTATCTGTCTGGCACCTTCAGCCAGGTCCTGCATGAGGGGTCACAGCTGCAGAGCCCAACACTGTCACCCACCCTCCCCACTGCCATGGGGCCAGTGAAACAGCCACAACTCACACACATCCTGCAGGCCCAGCACATCCCTGTCTCACTCATTGGAAAATACTGTGGGAGAATGTTTGCTCACCAGTTCTGGAAAAAGAACCCTATGGTGATCACAGGCATAGCCTTTGGAAAAGCAAAGAGGCATAAAGCTTTTATCATGCAAAAACCTCTTTCTAAAGGAAATTCAGCTGCTTACCCACAGCTCTGGTATTCACATTTTGTTAAAAGGAAGAAAGGTGATGTCATTTAGTTCTTGTTTTACATTCATTCACGAGCAGCCCAGAAAGGCACTGCCTCACTGCAGCAGCAGCCAGCCTTGTAGAGTGGTGGCAGTCCTGCAATAGCATGGGACATCACAGGCCAAGCCTGGGCCATGTAGCCTCATCCATCACTATCAGGCACCAGTCACAGTCATTCGTCTCAGAAACGTATCTTGCACCATCCCTCAAGCCTGATGGCACAAGCCACTGTTCTGTGCCCGCTCAGTGGGAGGCTGACAGAGAAACCTCTCATGTTTATCCTGTGGAAAAGCCTTTTCAAGGCTGCTGTTTTCCCTGTTGTGTTATCAAAGATAACAGCTTCATACAAAAATAAACAAGTTTGCAAACTCTTCCTGCTTGCTCACATCATACTGGTTTAATGTACCCAGGGTTTGATGCAAGGCAGCTTTTTAGCACACAGACACACTCTGCTCACATCTTCTCCTGATAGAAAAAGCTAAACTGGTTTTCTTCTTTTTAACAACTCAAAATAACTAAGTTAAAAAATGAACCTCTAATCAAAAACTAAACTATCAAAATATTTAATTGAAATACGTCAAGAAATAACTTCCTTACCAGCTGTTACTGATGGAAATTAGTCAAAATCAATAGGATTAAAAAAAGAACATGGTAATTTTATAAAACAACACATGTACTAAGGTAATAGGACCTTCATGTAGCATAAATTGTAGCAACCAGAGAGCATTCCCCCCATTCTCCCTCCCACAGTTGAATGTGGACAGACACAAGTTTCTGGGGCCAAGGAATGAGAAAGCAAGAGGATTTGAACAGCAGCCCACCATTCCCTCTGCCCTCCAGCAGTTCTGTCCCCCACATGCCCTCTCCCAGCAACCTACTCCAGCCTCCAGCACAGCTCCTGTACCACTCACCGAAGCTGCACTGGGAGAATGGGAGGCAGGAGTGGTTTAGCTACAGTTTGTATCGTGGCTGCCCATGCTGGGACAAGATGGGTGGTTTGTTAAGGTGATGTTTCCCTTCCCCTTGAGGCTCTGACCATGTATCAAGGTGTCAGGACTTGAAAAGCCATTAGTTTACCGTGGTAAGACACTCACCCTGAGGATGATTAATCACAGTGATCGAAGCAAAGTAGTAGACAAATGCCCCCACTAAAAATTAGAATGCAGGATGCAGTTTATACACAGAACAGGTCTCTGGCCTGTTTAAATCCTGAGAGTTGGGCTTTCTGTTCAAAACAGTTCTGCAGCCTGATCCCCCTGGTGAGTCTGTCTCTTCGGCCTGATTATTGCCCATTCAAACTAAACAGACTGAGTAGTCTGGATATTCAGTTTCACTTTCAGTATGATAATGCTTTATCCACAGAGTTCAGCTATTCCATTTCCAAGTACCTCTTGCAGAATACAGTGGTACACAAACAGTTCTATGCAAGACTGCAACTGTTCTGAGTTTATAATTTTAAATCAAAATGGGACTAGTCTCTTAGTTCTCAAAGAGTCAAAACAGAATTATGATCAGATATAACAAATGTCCAGATAAAATTCTGGATAAAACTTGAGCTACAAGTTGGTCAAATAATGTTCCTTTGAGGCTGCAGTCCTTACAAACAAAGTTCATAATAAAAACCAGTTAAGCTCATCTATAAGAAAACACAAAAATAAAAGAAAGAAAATGGTATGGCTTCCAATATACAGATTTTACTGACAACATGTGAGCATTTTTCCCATATTTGTTCAAAAGAGAAACAATGGACATCTTAAATGGAAGGAAAAAATATTTTTTAATTGGATTTGTGGCTTATATGGGAGACTCTCCATCATAAGAATAACAAGTTTAGGGAGCATAATTTACATCTGAAATGTTTCAGGATTCTTTGTGATCTAACAGAGGTGACCAAATCAAACCATATGAAGAGATAAATTGCATGCAGCTTACAAGCATTATTCCCACAACTGGGTGTTTGGATCCCTTCTGAGATATATGTGTTTTAGTAAGACCATCTGGACACTGCCAATCTAGTTCTGAAACAGAGAAATTCATAGTGGTAAAGCAGAGGCATAAATTGTAACTTGTCTCCTGTCCAAGGCTGCACGTCAGGGCTCCCTTGTTTGCTGCACGCCTGTTTCAGAGCACACAGCGTAAAACTTAGCCAGGCTGCACCTGTACACCCAGCAAAACAAGGGTTAGTAGGTTAGGTTTGGGAACCACAGCTGGGAGAGGTGTGATGTGGAGAAGTAGGGATAGGGACCCTAGGGTTTTGCTTTGGCAACAGAGGGAATGCCTGTGGACAGTGTTATTGGAGAGCTGGGGAGGAGGAGAAGGTAGTGCAGAAGGTCAACATTGTCCAGATTTCTCACATATCTGCTGCCTTTCAGTCATATGCACATTTTTGAAAGTGGCAAGATAAGGCAATAGCATTTGGTCATTCCTAAAATCCCAGATTAGCGGTGTAAAAGGAATTTAATCTACCAATGGGTCTAAGCAACATTTCAGTTTATGCCATTTGGAGGGTTCTTAATGCTGTTGGCAGGCCAGCAGTTGTGAGAGATCCCCAGTGAGTTTCTCAGATTGGGAGTGTCTCTGATATACCAGAGGGATTAGCTTGGGCCCCAAAGACCTTCCAGGCTAATGAACAGGAGGGTCATGCAGCAGAGCAGTGCCTGGCATGAAACCATTTTGTTCAACCCTAGAGCAGTGCCACTTGACTACCCACTTCTCTCATAAATAATCAGGCCTGTGCTTGATCAGGAATTCTCTACAGTAATTTGAACAATATTAGTCTCCACCATTCACACAGGCTTAGGAAGAGAGGAATACTTAGACACATTAAATCTCAATCATCTTCTTTATCCAGAGATAATGGACATTGATGAAGCTTTGTTAGTTAAATATCTTTGATCTGTCTGTGACATCTGCCTTCTATTTCATAAGCCTTTGGTATGCAAGCAGAAAGGCTAGTAATTGTATGGATATGTGTATATATGGGCATTCATACACATACACACATGCACACACTAAACCTCCTTTGTCTTTCAGTGCCTAACAGGAAAGCACCTGAGTACCGTGTCTATCACACTGCTTACCTGGACCTAAAGCCAAAATCAATGAGGAAACACTTTATTGCTGTTGTTGGTCATTGAGTCATCAAATCTGCGTACACACAGCCTGGCACTCTTTCCCACTAAGTGTAAAGCAGGAGTGAGGAGCTACTAAGAAGAAGTTGCTGTCCTCAGGGATTCTGTGGGCCCATCTCGACCCCTGGACCAGAGCTCCTACAGCAGTCTTGGTTTACTTTGCCTGTTACTGCATGACAGTGTACTGAGCAACCACGGAGTAAAGATAGTAAGACAGCTGTTGAGTGGATTGAAAAATTATCTTGATCTCCAGGTAATTAAGGGGATTGCTGCTTGGGTCATATCCTCCTCCCATTTTTGTCTGACCTTAACCTATAAGAGTCAGTGAAAACAGGAAATTTTCAGGAAGGCAATTTGAGTCTAACACAAAGTGACAGGGGAAAGGAGAAGCATTCAGTTTCTTTCTCCTGTCTTAAGGTCTAAAGGTGTCCTAACTGAAGTTAATAAGTATTCCACTTATTTCAGGAGCAGAGACATCCTTGTGAATTTAAATCACTAAGAACCTGAAGTGCCTCAATTATCAAGCATATTCCTACCATGTAGGCCATTCTAGCAGCATAACAGAATCTATCAGGTGCATAGAAGTGTAATTTATTCTGTTTGCATACACAAAAGACTCCTCATCACCAGATATTCGTAACATTTGATGGAGAAAGAAACCCAAAGCATGCAAAAAAATCAGTTGCCTCTTTGGATATTTGAGAGTAGAGAGAGGATAAAATGCACAACAAAGCAAACTCCTTAGCCAAGATGTTAATAAATATTGAAAAAAATAATTAGAAATTCCAAGCACTTGTACAAGAAAAAAGATGTTTCCCCCTTGATCAAACACACATAACTGCTGGAGGTGTCTGAGGGGTCTTCCTGTCATAGCGTAGGAACTCAGTGTTTGATCTTCCTACCTGAATTTAAACTCACATGCTGACAATTCCTTGCCTTTTCAATTTTTAAGTGTCTCGTGCTCTCCTTTTTAAAGAAAAGGTCAGTGCTCTTCACTTAAGTAATGTCATTAAGAAATCAAACTTAATTTTTCCAGCTTGTGTAGCTGAGCAACTGAAAGACACAACCTCCATTTACCTCATTTCCACATTTTGAATACAAGGGAAAAAAATATGAATACAGATAATCACAGGCAATGAAGAGCAATTTCTAGTAGCCTGTCTCCAGGATTGTTACCTACAGGATATTTTCTAACTTTTTTTTTCTGAACATTTTAAATTACTCACTTAATAAGCTACTGCTCCTTCTTCTCCTAGGGGAGACTGTTTTGCAGAGCAAGGTGTTTGTGCTATGAGGGTCTCTCTATTTGACTCATCCCATTATTCCTAGTTATATATTCTAGTATCAACCTACCTGACTACTTTTTTACCACCCTACAGCCTGTTTCTTGATTTCTATCAATACATCAAAATTATTTTGGACCAAAGAACTTTAATTGTTATTAGTTTCCTCACCTCTCTACCTATTCCATCCAGTAGGTGTTATTTAGCATCACGTACAGTACCAACTTATTCTCATGATAAAAATGTGACTGATTTTATTAAAAAAATATGAAGATAATAGTGCTTGCAAAATCAATGTCAGTTTAATATATTGTGCTTCTTTCTGTTTAGCAGGTGGCTCCCTCTCTTTAAAAAGCAAGACAGCCTTTCCCCACTCATGAAATTAGGAAATTTTGCACCAATAAGTAATATGCAAATTGAGCAATGATTTTGAAAGAGGAAGGGTTGCTTCAGTTAAGCTTTATAGCTCTTTATTCAGCTCAGATTTTTAGCCAGAAGCCAAGACTAATAGAAAAATTTTTAGTTTTGATGCAATGATCTTTTGGCGCTTTGGTCCCATGGAGAATTTGAAATGGGATAAGACTTTAAAATACAGTTTAGGGTTAATTGTTGTTAGGTACACCTTTAGCCTGTGATTAATTCAAGGTCCCCAAAGCCTGTCCATAATGTTCCCTTCATGATCATGTTGATGTTCCCTTTCATAAGCAGAGACAGATTTGAACCTAGGGTATAAACTATATTGAGCTATGCCATATTCCAGCTGCTTCACATGCCCTTAACTCATGTTTTGTGTGACTTTATATAATGCTGAGGGCATTACTTTAGCACTGGCCAGTTGCTTATTGATAGCATGACCATAGCTGGGCAAAAAATTGTCTCCTCCTGGGAAATATCTCAAGATGTTTCTGTTTAGTTCAGCAAATAGCATCAGAATTTACAGGAGCTGAATTTCTGTTCACTTCAGTAATGTGATATTCTACTGCTGACAGCCTCCCTGGAAGGCTTGTAGTCAACTTTCCAATTCAATAAACCTACAATATGGGCATAAAAATGAAGCGGAGTCAGATAACCATAAATAAGAGATCTCTGCCAAGGAGACTGATAACGAACTGTTCAGGACATAACACTATAAAACAGAGAGGCAAAAGAGAAATTAAATAGGCCTGGGATGTAGGAATTTTCCTAATCAATACCTCCACAACATTTGCCTTCCCTGAAACATTAATTTTTTTGTTTCTCCAAGTCTAGAAAGATACTGGAATGTGGGAGATCTCTTCTGTGAAAGCTAATGGTATTAATCCCATCACCCGATCCATTGCGCCCATTGCTTGAATCAGTTAAAGGCAGATTTGCAGGGCAGAACTTTGTCATCATACAAGAGGTTGAAAATGTTTATAATATCCAGCAAAATATTTCCCCTTTCCTTGTGAGTGCTGGCCCCACCTATGCTTCCTTGTGATGCCTTCTGTAATTCCTTTTTTGCTGAAGTGCTGGAAGGGCTGACTGGTGCCCATGATTTCCACAAGTCTCTGCCTGAATGGAAATTGCTTCTAGAACAGATACCTCCACCCATACCAGCATGCACAAAGTCCACAGAAACAGCAAAGTGAGGTTACTCATTCTTATCAGAGAATAGTAATAATAAAAAAATTTTTAAAAGAGTAATTTATAAGAAAAATTATCTCTTATATTTTCTTCTTAGAGTAGGTTTTGCAGTTGAGATCTCCTGAGATACCACTGCTATGTGCTGATGCTAAATATGTTGCAGATAAACTATGGCAATGGAATGATTTCTTTCTTTCAAATTGAATTATTTGCCTGGGCTGAAAAGAAATATGTTACCTTCTGACAAAAACTGATTAGCACAAATCTGTGAAGAGTTGATAAACCAGCACTGAAATGGCTATTGTTTGATGAAGTAGCACTCTGAAAGCAGCCAAGTAAGGCACAAACACAAAACCCCCCACTTCTTGAAACCAGAAATGCCATATTTCTGAGGTGTGTTACCCAGTCTGATTTCAGCTGGCATAAATCACAACCATGTTAACAACAGTGAACAGAAACAATCTCAGTTACTTCCAAGGGTTGGACTCGATGATCTTGGAGATCTTTTCCAACCCAATCGATTCTATGATTCTATGATTCATTTCTACAGGACTATGCCTTACTTCATATCACATTGGATTAGATGTAGTGAAAAGACATTGATTTACCTTGAATTTTAATATAGCCCAAGAGCTGATTTTAAAGATCAGCTAGAACATGACTGCCCTGACTTGGCTCTATTATCTCACACGCAATTTCACAAATATGGTGAGACATATATCCGTATCTCTCCCCTCCACACACACAGTCAGACATTATATTTATTTATTATGCATGCCACATTCACCCAAGAATTAGGACTGCAGCAAAACTAAACACAGTGACAAACTGTGCTGTTGTTATGAGGTAAAAAGTTGTTATGAGGAGTCTCTGCACAAAAAGAAGGTGCTCCAGGATCCAGTTTTCTTCCTGAACTGTAGTGGTGGTCAGATATCTCTTCAGATGCATAGAGAGTTGAACATTAAGTTTTCCATGGCCACATTACATAAATGAAAGTTTCCATCAGATGTAGAGTTTGGCCCTTTATCACCCATAGCTTGCTCCCTACACTCTAGACTCCCTATAAAATGCCAGCTGAGGAAGGCACCATGCAACAATCAAAACGTATTTCTTTGCAAAAAGAAAAAGCAAAATAGAGCAGTAAAATGCTTCACTTAATGCTGAGCTTGCATTTTCCTCTCTCTCAATAATCTTTCCAACTCCACTTGGAGTTAAACAAAAGTAAATGCAACCCATGCTTTTCTTTTCAGTCTCTGCTGCAAACCCATCATATCTCCTGCAAGAACTTAATAAACATGGAGTCAGTTTTGTCTTAATAAGAAGCTTGTTGCCTTTAAGTCAAATCATCAGAAAGGCTTTGAGTGAAAACATAAATTCATGCCAAGCTTAGTGGTTCTTCAAAGCCTTGGTCTTTAAATTTGGAAAGTTCAGAGATCAGCCATAAGGATCAGCCATCAGCTCGTGTTCCCCAGTCAACACAGCACTTCTGTGTGCCCTGCTCTCACCTTGCAGAGTGCAAAGAGAAGCAGCTCCAGGAGACTGCAGATGGACTCTATCAGCATAAAACGTTCTTGTAGAGTCTAATATGCCACCATTTTCATTATCATCATTACAGATAAGAAACCCTGGCAAGTGGGTGGAAAAGAGACCTGAAGCAATAGGGAACACATGGCCATCAAAATACTTCAACCTCACAACTCCTTCAGATACCTCAAGCCTTTGGTGGATCGTAAGGCCTCGTACCTCGGTATACCCTGTTAGCGAGTGACATAGTTAACACATTTCAAGTGCAGACATGTTAAATTTGTTCCTGGGGTTTTTTTTGTTGTTGCTCTACTCACATTTAGTCAAACAAGAGTCAGAATATGCTAATAATGTTCAGCTCCCCTGCATATTTTTCTTTTGTGAATAGCTGATGTCTGCAGTGAACGGAGTGCTGTATAAAAGTTGTATAAAGACCAACCTGCTTAGAAGAACTTGTACTCCAAGGTCTCAAGAGGTCAAAAGGGGGAAGGGATAACAGCAAGTAAACACCAAACCACTGTGGCCTAAAACTTCCAAATGACCAGGCACTGATAACACAAATTGTTAGAATCACAATAGACTTGCTGAGACTGGGAGGTGACATATTTTTTACTGACCCAAGGACACAGTGTTTCACATCAATTTCAATTCATCTGTTTTTGGCACAGTGTATTACCAGTGCTGAGAGCTTCACCAGATCAAAAAGATGCAAGATATTATAGAATCACCAAAAATGGACTGAATTTTAGTAGCAAACCCTAAAGAAAAAGAAGGAAAAGGAGAAAAGGGGGAAAAAAGAGAGAGATGGAGAAAAAGAAAAGGAAGACCTACAAACCTTCCTGCCTTCAGACATAAACGAAATTCCAACCAAGCTGAGAGAAAATTTCTCAAAGGTTAATTTTCAAATTGCCACTAGCTGTGAAACTTCTTGTGTCCTCTTTTGAAGCAGCTGGTGTTGTCTGCTGCCAGCTGCAGAAAACTGGCCTTCATCAACCTTGGATCTGACCTGCTCTGGCAATTCTCCTTGTCCTATATATTGCAAGTGGGAAAAAAAAATAGTCTGCTGTCACACAAGAAACCACAGACAAATATGTTTTAAAAGACAAGGTTATCCTTTTCTGCTTCATTGGTGTAGGTTTGGAAATATAGATGTTTCTATCTGGGATTTTTCAAATATCACAAATGTTTTAAAAATAATGTATGACACGAAGAAATCTGATAAAAAAAAGTTCTATTCATCTTGTACAAAACAACACAAGGGGATATTTAATAAAAAAATATGAGTGCAATGAACAGAATTTGAAATTGCCTAAAATCTCATCTCCACTTCGATGATTAATCAATTTCAGCAGGCGCTTATTGCTTAACACACAGCACATCAACAGAGATTATTGCTGAAACAACAATTCCTCTTAGTCAATCCTAGCAGGGGCTGAAATTTTCCAGAGCAAAACAAATTATTCACACTGATGGGCCAATGATTGTCTGTAGAGAAGGACAGGTAACAGAATCTCTTCCAAAGACAAACATAATGCACATTTTGGACCAACAAATGTGTAAAATATATTATCCTTTTTCAACTTTATAAAACACCAATGCAGAATTTTCTAAATGCACTGTGACTTGCTAATTCTACTGAAACAGAGGATAATTATATTAACAAGTGACAGAATAGATACTATTTTCCCAGCTATGAGAAATGTGGTGCTAAGGCTCATAAATACACCAGCCGAAATCCTTGCCTCATTACCCACAGCTACTTTTTGTATAGGACTCTTTTATTCTGAATATGCATTTTAAAACCCAAGATCTGCATCATTTCATGAAAATTGGGATAGGTCCTCTGATTTCAATAAAGTTATGCCAACCTGTATTGCCTATGGATCCAGACAGAAAAGCAAAAAGGAGAGATGAGACATAATAGCTGTTATAAGCATTCAGAACAAAGTTTGAGCAACACAATGTTAGGAAAAGAAAAACGCCACAGGGAAGGATCCCAATACAAAGCTGATTTTTCTCTGTCAGTACTTCTTTTATACAGTGGCAAGTGGCTAGTCCCAGGTTTGTATGCACCCATCTGCCTCAGACTTTCCTAGATGGAGCTTTTTGCAGGAGTATTGCAGGGTCCTGTGGATGTGAAGGTCTGTTTTACAAACCCAGTCCAGGAATAAAGTGCATGAGTCAGAGTGCAGATGGAGACTGAGCAAATCAGAAGAAACTTCATTACAGAAAATGTCAGCAGCAATTTTGGTCCATACCCCAGAAATTACGCTCTTGACAAATGTTTGCTAAGACAAACTTATTTCCATTTATTCTCATTACTGTCTTTTTCTACCTTCTGTACTAAACATTGATTCTTCTCTGCAACTTTCACAACATCTGCTTCTGGTATCTCCTGTGCTTCCTGCGAGGTAACAGAAATCTTGCTATGAGAGCCCTTGAAGGATTTATTAATTCTGGAAATGTTTACTAAAAGAAACACTTTTAAGTACCATAAAAGTTACCTGTGCTCTTTAGAGATAAAACAATAGCAACCCCTTACTGTATATGTAAAGAAAACGCTTTTCATTAAGAAAAGCAGTAAATATCATCTATCTTTGTTATGAGAAACAGATCCTTGAAGAGACTGTTTTTGATCAGTGTCCCTTGCTATGGGTTTTCAGGCTATGAAGAATGGGGGAGAACACAGGCTTGTGCAAATGGAGTTAGTGTAGCCTCCTGACAGGTACATGGAATTTAGTGTCCTAGGTCAGGTTTGCTCCTTTTGAGGATACATTCTGAAACACAGACCTCTCTGTGATATAATTACTACTTTTGTCTATAATCATTGTTACCAAAAAGAATGAATTTCAAAGAACGCCATGCAGAGAAACCTCTGTAGCATCTTCATCATGGGTAATTAGTTTGCGTAAGGTCCACAGTGAGTATTGACCTCAGGGTCAGTGCTTAAAACGAAGCCAACATAACTATATGCACATAATATAAAGAAAACCTGGATATTTTCACATGATTGGTATGATAATTTCCTCCCTCCTCAGGATGCACTTAAAGGGTTTTGTAAGGCCCTGTTTTAGCCCTAACTCTGATTAAAGAAGGTGCTCATCTTTGAGCCATGAAGAGTGTCCATTGTCTGCCTTATAATATCCTAAAGGTGTTTCAGATCTGAAGACAATGGTGAAAAATGGCTCCTGAGAGGGCCAAGCAATGTCAAGAATGAAGGTTATCATATTCCAAAACACGTCAAATCTACCATAGGTCTGTAATAGACCCCAGGACCCAGTTCCCAGGACTGTAGTGCCATAGGGGACAAATCTTCCAGTCACTACAACTGACTTTGCAGTATCATCCACATCATACAGTACATATTCTACACACACAAATACATGCCCAGTGCACATTTATAAAATCCAAAACACTATTGCTGGGAAATATTCATGCCACCTGTGTTGTTCAAAACTCTTCAACAACAGCTTAAGCAAAGACTGCGGGAACTGACTTGCTGAAGGAGGCCATGCACAGCTGAAAAATGACCAACACAGAATGCACCTCCTGCCAAATAAGACAGCCTTGTCTTGAGTCAAGGTCAGGATAAGACTGCAAATGCAATGTTCACCTTGGAAGTAGTGGGAAACACAAGTGTCCCTCCAAACTCAAGCATTGCTGCCGAAGGCTCTGGATTTTCAGGAAAATGTGCCCCAATGGCACCAAACAACCACGGTGCCAGCTCATGTTTAATCATGACTGCAAGCAGAACCAGGAGTGACAAGTGCACTTCTGAGCCTCCCTGCAACTAGTCCAGAGAGTGATGTATTGCATCAAGCACCTGTCTGACTCACCTTTCCCAGCACAACAGTGACTGATATTCCTGGATTACTTTCTTCTGATGAATTTTATGTTGAATAACATTAGGTACACCCGTGGTTCATCATACTCAGAGCCGAAGCTGTTCCCAATACTCTTGCTTTGAAGTAAAATAGTAGAAAACCAGCAAGAACATTTTGTCCCAGGAGGATGAGGGTTTACTTTGCCCTTTCTTTTATTCAAATCCTTTCCTGCAACTCAGAGGAGCTATACAAATGAAAAACAATAAGGAGCAGGTACTAAATTCTATTGAAATAATTTATAACATTTTCTAACAATAGTCCTGTATTAAGCTTTTCTTTTCAAAGACAGGGGATTGTACTGGATCTAACTGGGATGGAGTTAATTCTCTTCACAGCAGCTTGTTTTACCCATTCCTGAACAAGGCCTTCTCTGTTTGTTACTCTGCTCCCCATCCTTGGTGAATAGATTGGGGATACACAGCAGGCTGAGCAGGGACATAACCTGGCAGATGACCCAAACTAGCCAAAGAGATATTCCATGGCATATATATGTCATTCTCAGCAATTAAAAAAAAATAAAAAAGAAGAGAGAAAGAGGTTTAGGGAGGTTACATATCTTTTGCTCAGGAATTAGCTGAGCATGATGCATGGGAGGTGTTGAGTGATTGCCTTTGCATTGCTTTTTTTATTTTGTTTGGGTTTTTCTTCCATTTTTCCTGTTTGTTTTTTTTTAAAGTTGGTTTTGTTGGTTATTTTTTATCTTGACCCACAAGATTTTTCACTTTTCCTCTTCCTTTTCTGTCCCCTCCTTCCCACTGGGACTCAGGTTTGGAGGGAGGGAGCAGCTGTGCGGTGCTTAGTTAATCAAGGCTTGTAATTTAAAGCTTTCCTCTTCACAGCTCACAACATATTGCTACTGGGTAATGCCTGTGATCAGTGGATTACAGTACCACTGACCCTCAGTAGCTGTGCAAATGAATGTGGAGAGGGTATAGCAGTGACCTTCTTCTCTCCAGGTGGGTACCAGGCTACAGCCAACACTTTTCCTAATTGCAACTGCAAGGTAGAGAGAAAAGCTGACCACTAGGCTCCAGCCCTTCTGCTGCATACAGCTGAAGAAAGCCCCAGGAGAGTGGTTTCAGGCTCTGAGCAGCTGAGTATTCTTGTCCAGACCCGAGGAAGGCTGAGAGGAATGCCATACTGGAGGATCAGTTGTTGAGTTTTCTGATTATGTCACCAGTGTACCAGTATGCAGCATGTTCCCTCAAAATTCAGCTCCAATCATCCTGCAACTAAATGAGAATTATTTTTTTTTTCATGTTAAAAAGAGAAAGCTTCTATTGCTTAGGGCCAGGCAGAAAAGGCAGAACATGCAAGGCTCAAACAAATTCAGCCAAAATCATCATTTCATTGCTTAAATACATATTAAGATATGTGATTGTTGATGTTAAAAATCACAGAAACACCTGGGAACAGTCACATATAAATTAGGACTTCTACCCCCGAGAAGGTGGTGGGCTCAAAGACCCAACTGGAATGCATCTACACCAACGTCTGCAGCATGGACAACAAACAGGAGGACCTGGAAGCAACTCTGCATCAGGAAAACAATGACATAGCTGCCCTCACAGAAACATGTTGGGATGACTCACACAGCTGGAGTGCTGCAGTGACATGTATAAACTCTTCAGAAGGGACACACGAGGAAGAAGAGTTGAACACATAATCTTCTATGTTAAGGATTGTTTTGACTGCCTAGAGTCGGATCATGGTGATGATCACAAAGCAGATATCATGGAGGGGTTTTGCCATAGACCACCTAACCACGATGAAGAGACAGAGGAAATATTCTATTAGCAGCTGGGAGAAGTGTCACAATTGCTGGCCCTTGTTCTCATGGGAGACTTAAATTTGCCAAATGTCTGATGGAAATGTACCACAGCAGAGACCAAACAGTCCAGGAGGCTCCCAGAATGTCTGGAAGAGAATGTCCTGACAGAGAGGGGAAGGATGGCAACCAGGGGATGTGCTCCTCTGGGACCACTGTTTATGAACAGAGAAGGATGGGTAGGTGAAGGACAGTTGAACACTGTCTTGGGAAAAACTATTATGAAATTGTAGAATTTTCAGTTCTTTGAGAAGTAAGGAGGGATGTCAGCAGAACTGCAGTTTGCATTAGATATTAGGAAAAATACCTTCACCAAAAGGGCTGTCAACCACTGAAACACACTGACCAGGGACATGGTTGAGTCACCATCCCTGGAAGTATTTAAAAGATGTATAGAAATGCTAGGTATAGGTGTGTTGCTTAGGGACATGATTTAGTCATGTATTTTTCAGTGCTGAGCTAATGGTTGGACTTTATGATCCTATAGGTCTTTTCCAACCTAAACAATTCTATGATTAACAACCTGATACATAAAATGTCAATCTTGTGATGTCAGACAAGAATGAGGAGGCCAAAGAAATGGCTCCCAAGTGCTTTGAGCTGGAAATAAGGCTGGACACTTTGGTTCTTCACTCCCATGCTATGTCTTTGCTGGAGGACATTGATTATCTGGCGTTATATATAATGCAGTGCAGATGTCCCTCAATCACACCCTCAGACATAATGAGCAGAGTAATTCACACTTCCCCTTGGAGACCTGTAAAGGTGTCTAACCTCATTGTTAACTTTGTTAAGGATGTAAATTCTCTGTAAAGCAAATGGAAAGAGGTAGATCCCTCTGCAGAGGAAATAGTATGTACCTTCATATGAGTGTCCCACAGACCTCCAGTGAGTATATAATGTAAAAATTTACCAGTTGAGATTTCCATTGTTTGGAACAGAGTGAGAAACTGTCACTACCTTTATTTACTTGCAGTAACCTAAAACAAAGAATTTATAAACTAGCTCATGTTGATGTTCATGGATTGCATTCTGCACTTGATTGCTTCAGTGTAAAGTGCACTACCTGAATGGCATCATTAGAAATACTACATATTTACACCAGTGTGAGACCCTGCTCTTCCCCACCCCACACATCCAAGGATCACAGCTCCAAATGAACCCATAACTATTTCTTGTGTGAGAGCTGATGGCCATGGAATTTGGATCTGCCGAAGTTAAGAAAAGAGAGAAAAACCTACACAAAAGAAAGCATCTTCTCCTAAGCTTTAATGAGGAAATCAAGAAACTACCACAGATTTGAAGATGCAATTTAATTGACCAGTAGAGTCCTAGACCTTGACATTGTAAGTGAAGGTAAACAACAACATATTAAAACTCACCACTGTAATTAACCTTGTTTTTAATAAAGACTAAAGTCCCAGAGAAAATTACGGGTTATTTATGCAATTGATTTCATTAGTGTTGCATGGCAAACATAATAAAAATGGTCTTACAGGCTTATGTGAGATTCTTAAGGACAGAGTGGCACTACACTGAGTCCAGCTTGACAGTGTTGTTATCACAGCAAGAGCCACTCTTGTCATACTTGCTGCACATTCATCAAAATGCTCCTAACAGAAATACGGTTTTAATATTCCCACACAATGCTTCCAATTGTGGATTCTGTTATGCTTCTAAGACAACATTTAGGTATTTCTGCTCTAATGTTGTGAAATAACTTCTCTTATGTTTTTTCTTCCAGAAATTAAATAAGATCTTCAAAAGGTTGCAGGGTGCAAAGAGTAAAATGAAATAAGTGAACAATATTTACAATTTATATGAAGATACAGTAGTTTATTGCCTATAGGGGAGTACTTGGTTATACTGTTCTATTTGACTGTTTGAAAGGCTTTTTAGTTAAAGACTTTTGTTAAACCCCAATGCTCAGATACATTGAGTCCATTTGCTCCCTGGGTTATTTGGTGGGAGAATGATTCAGGCCTGGAGGCATAAGATCTTACATTTCAAGTAGCACTGGCTGGTGGAATAAACATAACATAGACTGTTTTAACCTTTAAGAGGTCTCTGATATATCTAGATATTTATGTAGAAAGACAGCACAGAGAAAGATGCAAAGAGAAATGGAAATGGAGAGAAATGCCCAGAGACCATCAGTATGACCATGGCGAACACATACCTCTGCATTACCAAGTTCTCACAAAACTGGAAACATTTTGACAAGAGCAAAAATTTCAGTTTTTTCATACACCTGATGATCTACCTTCCTGCTCTGTCCTTAGGTCTGGCCTGTGCAAAGCACTAGGAATGTCCTACAGGTGTCTTGGTGCCTGCATTCTCTCCTTTCCAACTGAACGACACAGCCTTAGCCATTTCCCAAATGTATCCTTGACTATTACCACAGCAGAATGCCAAAGGCTACCTCGTACAATCAGCACCAAGAGCAAATGGAGGGCAAATTCGAAAAGAATCACAGGAGGCTTTGGCTCCTGTTTTATTCAACTCTGCCTTATGGAGACAACAGATATATGGTAGGATAAATCATCATGTAATTATTTGCAGAAAAGAATTATTCATCCTGTGCATTTGAGTTATAATGCAGAAAGCAAAGCTCACACTAGAGTGAAAAATATAGCCCTTCTTGTCAAGCAAGTTAGAGAACTATATATGTGCAACTCCCTATATAGACTACTGTTTCTACTACAGTTGCTCACTGACTCTGAATTTCTGAATCAAGGCATGCATGCAAGCGGAAGGATCTTGTTTTGGAAATTTAATTAATTTTCTCTCCATGGGAAATGTGTGCTTAAGTCAGTATGTTTCAGGGTAAATAATTCTCATGTCTTCTAAGTTAAAGGATGCATTTGTAGGAAAAGAAAAAAAAAAAAAAAGTCAAAGTCAAATGTCTTGTTATGTAGCAATTCTGTCCATGACTTTAACACTATCAAAAAAGCCAAACCAAACCAAAACCAAACAAAAAAACCCCAAGCAAATCTCCCCAAAACAAAACAAAACAAAAACAAACAAACAAACAAGCAGGATTACATCAGCTCACTTTTTGCAGTGTCTTCACACAAAATATTTGCCTGTGTGGACCACTCAGGTCTGAAGGTCAACATGCTGATTCTTAGCTGGGACATGGTGTCATCAACCCTCCAAGGTCCCTGCTGCTGGAGTCTCAAGTGTTAAATGGGAATCCAGCCACTGAGTGAAATGTGCCTTCCAGAAGCTCATGCACTCAAGCAGTCAGGGCCAGGAGGGCATCACATATTGACTATGAAGATGAGACAAAATTTGTGAGCAGCATCTGTTAAACAAATATTGATCTTTTACTCTATAATGGCTACAGCCAGACAGATAAAGCACAGGGAGGGTGGGGAAAGGTCAATGCTGGATGTCAAACAGACCCCAGTGACTGCACAAATCACTTGGATTCAAAGCACTTAGAGCTGTGACAAACCTTGGATGTCCTGTATTTGACAAAACAGGGTTCAGGCACATTCAAAACCCATTATGATCACAGAATCACAGAAGCAATGAACATTGAGACCAATCCCTAGTCCTGCACAGGACCATCCCCAAGAGTCACACAACATGCCTGAGAGTATCATCCCAAACACTTGAACTCTGTCAGGCTTGGTGCTGTGCTCACTTGTCCAGGAAGCCTGTCTCAGTGCCCAGCCACCCTCTGGGTGAAAAACCTAAACCTTCCCTGACACAACTTCAGGCCACTCCCTTGGGTCCTGTCACCAGTCACCAGAGAGAAGAGATGTGTACCTGCCTCTACTCTTTTCCCCATGAGGAAGTTGTAACTACAATGAGGTCTCCCCACAGTCTGCTCCAAACTGAATAGAACCAGTGACCTCAGCCTCTCCTCACATGGCTTGCCCTCAAGGCCCTTCACCATCTTCATTGTTCTCCTTTGGAAACACTGTAATGGCTTAATATCTTTCTTACATTGTGGTGCCCCAAACTGCACACAATATTCCAGGTGAGGCCACCCCTGTGCGGAGTGGAGCAGGACAATCCCCTCCCTCCACTGTCCAGCAATGCTGTGCCTGATGCCTCCCAGGATATGGTTGGCCCTCCTGGCTGCCAGGGCACTGCTGACTCATATTCAACTTGCCATCCACCAGGACTCCGAGATTCCTTTCTGTGGCACTGCTTTCCAGCATCTCATTCTCCAGTCTGTTTGTACATCCAGGGTTGCCCCATCCCAGGTGCAGAATCTGGCCCTTCCCCTTGTTGAACTTCACATGGTTGGTGATTGCCTAGCCCTCTAATTTGTTGATGTCTCTCTGCAGGGCCTCTCTTCCTTCAAAGGACTCAACAGCTCCTCTGAGTTTTGAGTCATCTGCAAACTTGCTTAGTATCCCTTCCAGTCCTGCATCCAAATCATTTATTAAGATGCTGAAGAGCACAGGGCCTCAGATGGAGCCCTGTGGAACCTCTCTAGTGACAGGTCACCAGTCTGATGTTCCCCCATTCACTCTTGCCCTCTGTGCTAGACCTGGGAGCCAATTGCTCACCCACCACATGATGTGTTCATCCAGGTGTGTGCTAGACATTTTGTCCAGAAGGATCCTGTGAGAGATGATATGGAAAGCTTTACTGAATTGCAAAACAATTCCATCAACTGTCTACCCGTGACCAGCTAGGTGGGTTACCTTGTTATAAAAGGAAATCAGGGTGGATAAGCAGGACTTTCTTTCTCATGAAGCTGTGCTGGCTGTGACACACTGTCCTTCAGGTGTTTTTCAATACTTCCCCTAATAATCTTCTCCATAACTTTACCAGGCACTGAAGTGAGACTGACAGGCCTGTAGTTTCTGGAGTTCTCCTTCTTGCCCTTCTCTAAAATTGGGACCTCTCCAGATTCTCAAGATTGCTCCAAAATCATTGAGAAAGGTTTAGCGATGTCCTCATCCAGCTTTTTGAGAATTCTTTGATAAATCCCATCTGGCCACGTAGATTTGTAGAGATCCAGCTGAAGCAGCAGATCCTGCACAATTTCAGAGTGTTGATTATTCTTGCAATCATGGTCCTACAGCTCAAAGCACTGAGACTCCCCTGATCTATCATCTATGTTGAAAACAGAGCGAAAGAAAGCACTAAACACCTCAACCTTGTCTGTGTTCCTGTTTGTGAAAGGACTGAAAGCCTACAGGGCTCTTTCTCTCTTACTCCACTTAGACCAAGTGGCTTCTACTGCATACTACAACCACACGTGTGCTCAGGTTTTCACACCTGCTGTAAGATCATATTTACACATTCTGGGAGAGTCTGCGGGTAGAAGAGGTGTTGAAGTGATGCTTTAAGCACTGTATTTGTAATTTCTTTGAATTCAAGGGTAAACTGATTCAATAATATATGAAACACCTTTCTCACCCTTCTCTAAAGCTGGAATTTAAGTCTGTCTGCAAGCAAAGTTCTAAAATGGTGGAGTCCAGCCCCCTGTATGTTTATTTTTTATTTTCCTGTGTGTGCAAACACCTAGGAGACCAGAACTCAGGCTCCGTGAATTTAGGGTTCATGCTGTGCGTTTGACCTGATAAAAAATGAGGAATCTGAGAAAAGATGGTATTTTGAAAAATAGCAGGTGGGTACTTCCTTGTCTTGCCAGGAAAACAATGTTACCCTTACCTTTACACCTCTATTGCCATGTGTCAGCTGGGTCAAAACAAAGCCTTCCTAAAAGTCCTCTACAGGATTTTTAGGAGAAGATGTCCATACCCAAGGTAGGTAAATGCTGAACATCTGTTTTAATAACAGCACCTCATAATAAAATAAAATAATACCAAGGAGAAGACTAAAAGCAAACCAACCAACTCAGACTTTCAAAAGTACTTTCAATGCTCTGCACTGGAAATGACGTCCTAGATTTTCACTAAGCAATTGGATCCAGTTGGTCCTGCTTGGAGTGGGAGGTGAAGCCAGAGGATCTGCAGAGGTCTCTTCCAACTTAAATTATTCTATGAATCCAGAAAAAGCACATCAGGTAATGAAAAGGGTGCTCTCAGAGGGATGCTGTCACCCTTTTGAGTATGTCAAATACAGTTGAGCTGTCTTTTGCTGACCTACTTCCCTTCCTCCCGCTGCAGCTGGAGTCAAGATCAGACGCAGCCACAATAACTCTTACTCTGGCAATGTTAGCTGTAACATCCATTCCAGGGCAATCATTAGACAGTGGCAGTTGGTGAAGCTGTTAGAGATCTCTGTTATATGCCAAAAGTTACACCCAGTACCACACAGTAGAAAGGATTAAGAATCCTTGGTGCACATTTCAAGCTTATACCCTTCTTCTAACGTTCTTCACAGATAACATCAAATTCTCTAGCTGGCACCATGCTAAGGTCTGGAGAGTCTAAATTCTTCTGATTAGAAGCGAGGATCTCTTCATCTCTCAAGCATTCCTGCCTTGCTGACTCCCCTCCCTTCCCAAAGAATCAAAATCCTATTAACCCTCTGTAAATTGCTTTGGCAGGGTGGGTGCAAGGGGTTTTCTTGCCATATAAAGATAAAAATAACTTCCATCCAGTCTTATATTTCCTAAGGTAAATTATGCATGTGTAATAGCAAGATACGTGATAGATGTCCCCTGATTTTTACCAGGAATGAGCAGCCAAAATATTGTAGGACTCAGATATGAATACTAGAAGTAACTTCTTTTTTTACTTTTGGACTGGTTCCAACTTTATCAGGCATACTCCATCCCTGCAAGTGAAAAAGCACTGAGTCAGAAATGGGATAGATAAGTCTTCATTCCACAGATCTCTGGCCATTTTGCATTCTTTGTTAATTCATTACGTAAAATTTAAATTAAAACCCAACTACCCTCCAAATTTTTGCTTTCGGTACAGTTTACAAGACCTCATTTCCCCAGCAAAATAAAGCAAGATAAACTTATGATCAAAATTATGTCCTCTTAGCTTTCTGTTTCTTATGGCCTCTTTTATTTTTTTTTTCTCTCAGAGTTACAAAAAAAAAATTTCCACATCTTTCTGCATCATTCTAATTTTTGTCTCTTCTCTTCTGAAGTGTGCAATTTAACTTGACCAAGCTGCACCCTGGCAACTTGCAATGAATGCAGTTTAATTAAAGATATCAGAAACAAGATGAAAAATTGAAGCACTTCATTCTAAGAATCTCAGGGTCTGGGGAACCTGTCTCCTGAGTTTTGAATTCCTAGGATTTTGCAGGGATTGATAAAAAATTAGGATTTGACCACCAGTAGCTAGACCTGGAATCAATTACCTCGCAGTTAAAACCCAAGAAACCAAGAACTCTCTTTCAAAAACAAATAAACTGATTTCTAAGGGTATTAAGAGATGATCCTTTCACAAGACTAAGAGTCTTGACCAGAATTTATTCAAGTTGAGGGAGTTTAGATCTATAACTGAGAAAGACCAGTGTGAGTCAAGGTAAGCTGTACTCTTCCATTTTCCCTTCCACTCCTTCATAACTGTTAATTAAACTTTCCCTTTTAGGTGAAGCAGTGTTTGTGGAGGTTACTTGTTCTTAATTAAACCCACATACCAAGTGCTAGAAATCCCTAAGTTTAGAAGAAACAGACTAGAGTTTTATTTCCAAACTAATGCTTTATTTTTAAGGTTTTGGGGTCATTCACCAAAAACATAAAAAGAAGTGATTGCAACAACTCCAAACATATTCCACGTGTGGATAAAATTGAAAAGCAAACATGGATTTGCAGTGGCAAATTCAACTTGTAGCTCTTGATTTGAAAAGTTAGTGAAGAATTAACTTTTTCTTATCATCCTTTAAGACATGTTATGTGCCACGGAGCCAAGCAGCTGGTACAATGCCTCTTTCCTCAGTCTCTGCCAGTATTTTGCTTCCGACAGCACAGTGCCTGTGGCACCACAGTGCAAACAGCTATGGCTGAGAATGAGGCTGCAGAGAGCACCAGTAGTGGATTGTCAAACCACAGTGCTCTATAGCCAGGGAGAACAAAAGGGCTGTGAGTGTGTCTGACACCTGACTAGGGATGTTAATAACTAAATAAAACTTATTTCATTCTTTGTCCCCAAGGATTTCCCTATGTCAGTTGAACAGGTATTTTTGAACATTTACTGTGGCTGAAATGCTTTGCAGTCACTATATTATTATTATTATGATTATTATTATGATGATTATTATTATTACCTTTTTTAATGTTTATTTTCCTCTGTTGAACTTATCAAACTGAAAAAAGTTCTCTTTGTAATCCTATATTTTATGCTTCTCATTTGTTTTTAACCCACTCCCATTTTTTTTTTTCACACAATTTGTAATGAAAAACAGCTGTAAATGCTGGGAGATAATTCCCAAAAAAATGAAAAACTCTCCAGAAACCATTCTGAATTGGGGATAGTTGTATTTTTGCCCAAACATTGTGCAATTTTTAACTCTCAGCACATCAAAGAATTCACAATCAAACACAAGCAATAAGAAATATGCAGTCATCCTCTGAAGATGTTTCTATTACACTTCTATCCCTGGTATATCAGGCATGGATTCAAAATATTACAGAAAAATGTTAGTCTCTTCAGCTATTAAGGATAACCAATCTTTTCATTACAAATTCTATCCAGTTACCTTGTTCAACTTCCCTGAAGTTATGTCAGACTCACAGAACTGTTTGTAAGTCTTGAATTTTTCTGGTCTACCTGAAAACAAATTAAAACATGCTTCTGAGAGATAGAAAAATTATAAAGGAGAATAAGTTGCTCCTTTTCTGCATCTCAGGGAATCCCTTTCATTACAGCATAGCACGGTTTCCCTTCTTGGCACCAAGCTGGGGCTGTCTTCTCACAATCCACAGATCTCCACTGATTTACATATGGCAGAGGAGTCACAAATCAGGGCATATGACATTCATGAGGAAATCACAAAAATTCAAACAGCCTAAAAAAAGCTCCCCCGAAATAAAAATCAAAATGTCTGGAAGGAGGGGTTTTTTATGCTAAACTGTCTCATTTTATAGTAAGTTTGTAAGCTTTCAGCTTCTTGTAGCCTTATGACTGGTACAAGAGTGAAGCTTGAGATATGCCAATACAGACCATATGTGCAGCACTGTTCAGTGCTCAGCCACTGTAGATGGATTATGGCAGGAGTCAGCTAGATACTATCCAGATATAGAGTAAAAGCCTATAATTTAAGGGAGTTTATTTACAAAACAACTAAATGAATATACATTCTACCTTTTCAGACTTTTCTTTTGCAAGGGAGTCCACTTCAGAAGAAAGCTTCTGACTGATAACAGTTCAGAAAGCATGATATTATGAAATCTTGCTGTATTAAGACTATGTTACTCGAGTGTTCAGACAGAATTACTGTTTCCCCCCTTCCAATAACTCAGCAGAAGGGTCAGCATCTGGACCATTAGTTTATGCAGCTGAAGTTTGTAACTCTGACACCATCATCCAGTAACATGGAGAATCCTCTGGCTTGATCCAGGACAAACACTGACAGGGCACAGAGTACCAGGAGATCATGCCTTGAGTTCCAGTACCAAAAACTTCAATGGATAAAAAAAAAATGCCTGCAGAACCTTTGAGGTTCACAAGTTTTTAGATCTGAACACATCTAGTAATCTCCCACACTTGGAAGAGTAGGAAGCCCTGTTCCAACACAGTCAGCAAAGCAGTACAACCAATTAGTAGAACAACTAGCAAATTTGATATTGCTGGAATAGAGAAAAAATCTTGGGCCATAGGATCAGCTCTGAAGAGCTGAGATGCTGAATGATCATGAAGTGCGTCAGTGCTGAGAGCAGTTTTCTGTACAAGACATTTTTGTCTACCAGGGTTTTACTTGGAGAAGAAATAAAACTAAGATAAGCAGTATTTCATCACTTTGTTTGTCAGCCTTGAGTCCATTATCACAGCAAATTGGAAGATGGAATGTCAAATAACACTAACCATTACTAGTGAAAAATGAGAGAGGAATTGCAGACAAATAATCTATGATGGTTGAAGATTTTTTTATGTATAACAATCAGTCAGTTAGATATGCCTCATTCCCGCTGTGGCTGTTATAGGGGCCATAACTGTCAGCCTTACCCTGGTTTTGCTGCACGCACTCCCAAACTCTTTTCTGGATTAATTAGGCATGAGGTATCTGTCTGAGGGTAGTGGAAAGACTACAGAGTTTTGGATAGCAGAAGAAGAGCATCTACTGACAGTATGAAGGTATTTTCCACCTAAAGTTGCAGTAGTGATAT
Source organism: Formicarius rufipectus (assembly GCA_013399695.1). Lineage (NCBI taxonomy): Eukaryota > Metazoa > Chordata > Aves > Passeriformes > Formicariidae > Formicarius > Formicarius rufipectus. The sequence continues at coordinate 1,704,267 of VXAU01001251.1, forward strand.
TTAATGAAGTGATACTGCAGAATGATAAAGACTCTGTAGTTAAAAACATTCACTTATATGTCTATGCAAGAATAATGAACTTAGCATGAGAAATCACACGAAGACTTGGCTATACAGACCTCCCTCCGGGTCAGGAGGATGTCCTGATCTATGAAGTTACAGTATTTTGTCAAGGACTCTCTAACAGACAATGACAGAGGGCACTCGCCTATGGCTCCTTACAAATCTTTTCTAATCATTTTTACATGGAAGAACAACAAAGTGATAACATAGGATGAGGCACCCAGTGAGAGTTGGGCCTGACAAGGACCTTTCTACAGTGCTCAGAGCCCTTCACTTTAGGAATTTTCTTCCTGGTCCTACGGGCTGCAGAGACTGTCACCTTGGCAAGTCACGAGGGGTTTGCAGTAGGTGACAGCCACTTTCTTCTTCCAGCTGGCCTAGATGACAGCATGGACATTGCTGGATCCTGGTGGGAAGAAGTAGACTTGGGCATAGAAGGTGTCCAGTGCCTCTGACTATGAGGTTGACTTGAAAAGCTTGTCCTCTTTTTTATTTCCCATTTTAAAATTCACATCTACCTAATGTGTGCAACCCCTATCCCCATTATTAAAATAGGTTCATCACTGAACTAGAACACCATTTTTGTAGTAGTGCATGCTATGCAATAACTTTGTTTCACATTACATTTAAAAAAACTCCTTTTATTAGCTGTGTTTTTTAGTCTTAGTTATTGCTGTTTATTTTGACTGTCTCTTTGTCATTGTTAGTGCAAGTAGTAAAATGAGGTTCTTAACTGAGTAAAAACTAGTTACCAAATATTTTATTCACATCTGTAGTGGATGACTGATGCAAGCAGCCTGCCAAGACCATGCAAAGGACCTTCAGAGTTAAATAAAGTACAGTCCAGTAAACCAAATAGAGCAGTAATATCTCCCAAGTTACAAAACAAGAAAAGAACATGAAAAAAAAAATCAAAAAATCACCACACTACAAGACCCCAAGGTCAACAGATCCAGACTGCAGACAGACAAGAAATTAGAGGAACTAATAAAAGGCGTAGGACAAAGGCTGAGGGTGACTTTTTAAAAAGTAACCTCTGCAGTATTACATACTACTCATTCAGAGCAAAGGAGGGAGAGGACAGGACAGGGACTTCACTGAATGACTGGAAAGTTAATAAAAAATAAAAAGAAGATATCTTTTCCTTCTGTGATGTGCAAATGTCATTTTGAGATGCAAAAAGCCTATCCAGATGGGACAGAATTCATCCAAACAGTGATTTTGTTGAAATAATAAGCTCCTGAGAAAGAGCTCATGAGGGAACAGACCTATACAGAAGGAAAGAAGAGTGAAAAGTCTGAAGATCTGGCTGAAGAGAAAATCAAAAGGGAAGACAGTGCCTGTAAATGAAGTGAACTATCTCAGAGATTAAATCTGGGATTTGAGAGTACCAATAAACGAATAAGAATCAAAATCTCCTGAAGGAAGTCATTAAAGGCTTAATGCTGGAATACAAGAAGTTTAGCAAAATAAAAACGAAGGCTAGGAAGATCTATATAACAAGAAATGGCAGCAGAATAGCATGCCTGAAACCATAGCTAAGAAATCACAAAGGCATGCATATAAAGTGTTTGTTTGCCAGTGATTTGTAACACATTCCCCTGTGGAGCAGGCCATCATACTGAGTTAAAGGTGGACTGCATACCACATGTGATCTGCCATGCTCTGATTTTTGTACTGAGGAGAAGATGGTGTTGTCACACCATCACTCATATTATATTTGACGAGACATTTCCTTAACTTCATGGGTCTGGGAAGTTTACATTTCTCTCCAGAACCTTTTCTGCTGATAGTTAATGGTCAAAAAATCTGCAGTCCATGGGAAATAACTTCTGTTATTGACTAGATGATAATTCCTCTCGTCTGTTCCCAGATACCATTTTTCACAGGAGCATTCTTGCCTTTTGAGAGAGACATACCAAGCTTCTGGGAGCACAGAGTTCCCAGGAGCCCAGATCACAGGGCTGATAATATTTACCCATCTCCTTCCCTGAGTGGCCAGGAGATAGTATCCAAAGGGCCTTTGGAGAAGAAGGGAACAAACCACAAGTCAGATGAATTGCCTTGTCTGGAGCTGGTACCATGGCCTCATCCTGGGGAATGTGCACAAGTCAGACACCACTTGCAGTAGCACAATACATCTCATGCCTTCAGGCACCATCTGGCAGGTGGGCAACATGGCCATCTTCAACAGAGCACAGCTATAAGGATGGGCAACTGAAATTACCCTATGGTTTACAAGGGACACTCATAGATGATCTCTCTTTTCTGACTGAAAGTATTCAACATTACAGGGGAAAGAGGACAAAGAGGGTTGCACAAGCAGCAAAATGCCAGCTAATACATTTTCAGTATAAAATTTTATTTTAAATATCTTTATTGAGACAGGGTTCACTGGTAGCCATTTTGCTGAGTAATTTTCATTAATTGAACTAACAGCCCTGAAGGACTGATTTCAGCAATCAGATGAAGACATAAAGTGGGGCGTGTTGAAGAGACACATCATCCCTAAAGACCCATATACCCTTGTGGACACAGTATGCAAGATGTGTTGCCATTGCAGAACAGAATTATGAAAGTGTCTAAAAAGCCCTGTAATGTCTTCTTATCTGGTCTTGCAGACAGCACAGCTGTCTTGCAGCTGGAAAAGGTTCCTTCTAGCTTTGATTGCCCAAGTTGGCCCAGGCTGCAAACACAGAGATTTCCTGTAGGTCTCAGTTAGTTTTCCCTGTCTTTGTAACCATCTCTTTAAGCAATACAAATGCAACTGAAACAGAGAAAATGGAGTTCCAGAGCAGCAGGATGTTTGTTTCTCTGTTTGACAGCCTGGAGTAGAAGAATCCCTCAGCTTGTTTTCCAGTTAAGTCGTAGCAAGTTATTGGATGCTGACTTTTGCACTAAACTTCTCAGTCAATAACCTCAGCTAAGAACCCTGCCGAGGAAAACTGCTGTGAGGAAAAAGAGAGAGGCACAGAGGATTCGGGGTGCATAGGATGTAGCTGAAATAAAAGTCTGTTTGCAGGAAGAGATAATTTTTATGTTCATGATATCTTGTGAATGCCTCCAACAAGTCAATTTTCCTGTGACATCATAGAGTCTGGAGATATTTTAGTTTTCCAGAAACAAATTTTTTCTTCAAAGACCTTACAGTACAAACATTTTACTGAATATTCTGAGTTAAGCTCAGAGTTTAGTAGATGGCAAAGTCCAAAACTGCAGTATATATGCATACATCACAGAAAATAGAACCAACCACTCTGAAAAAATCATCTACTTAGCATTTGTGGGTAATGAAATATGATCTCAGTACCAGACCCTGATGCTGCACTTGACCCTTCAATGTCTTTGGTCCCTTGGAAAAAGAAAACAAGAGCAGGAACACATATATGAACAAGTTGAATAAGGTTTTTGGTTTTTTCCTTCTCCCCTGTCCCACATTTGCCATCTCTCTCTTCCCTTCTTATTGACACTTGCTATCTGGGCCTATTGTACTTCATGTCCTCTACAGGTATTCTGCTGGCCACCCACTTCCCTGGTTCCTCTTCCCTGGAAAATAACAGTGAAGAAAAGCAGTTTCTAAAAACCGGTAAATCAGCTACTCAGCATGTGCTTTGTTTATTGTCAAAAGGGAGAATTAAGGGTGTCATGTTCTGTGCTCTGTGGGCAGATTAAATCACAGCTGTTTCACCAAGGCAGAAACACAGGAGGCAAACAGCAACATTTCAGAAGGTTTCATTTAATCACATTTTTTTTCAAAAGTAGTATATATTTTATTAGTAACATTACATGGGAAATTTAGTTATCCTGGAAAGTTACTGAGTGAAGTTTTGAAACTGAATTCATAAATTATGGAGCAAAAGAAAACATTGCAATGTTTAATTTACCAACTAAATGAAAGAAACACGATGTTGTATTAACCCTGTACAGTCTAAAACATTGCTATTAGAAAGGAATTGAAATCTTAACCTCAAAGATTAGCAAGAATCTTCTGCAGTGGAAACTTCTTTGTGGCTCTCATTAAATCATGATTGTTGCTGGTTACTCATTGTTCTACCATTGTGGAAAACCTGCAGAAATATGATAGATTACACGTAGAGGTGCTGAAATGCATGATACCTGCTTCCACTCTTATGTACTAAATTTCTCCCCTGTCAGTGTCCCATTGCTTCACACCACTTTTATAAAGCCCTTTCACCTTGCCTCCCATTCAAGCTTCAAACTCTTTTGGTTTGTTTCCATAGCTGGCAAATCCACCTGTTCCTACCATAAAAAAGTGGGTTTTGAAGTACCCAGTGAAACATTCTGAGGCATCTCTCAATTATAATTCATCAGTTTGTCAATAGGCTTTTCCTCAGCTGATTTACCTCTTAATTGTTTTCATTTCTGTGGAACAGAAAGTTTTAAAACATCAAGTATTTAATTCAGTCCATTGATCTTAGTTCTTTTTTTTTCTTAGTGCATTTTTAGCTTGTTATTTTTCTTGCAAATGTAATCAAGCAAAAATCAAGCAACCCCATATTTTAGGTTTGGGATCTCTTAGTCTACTAAAATGATGTTTCAGAATTCCCCAAGATTAGCTGCTAAAAATAAAGAACTTTCAGTTTCTTTCAGCACAAGAACTTAAACACCTCTCTCACAGTCTCCCACCCTACATGCTGGTGCAGCTCTTCCCCACTCTAAGAGCAGAGGTCAGTCATATTGCATTTTTTCTTGCCTTGGTGGTCTGTTGCATATTCTTTCAAGTCGTTATAGGTCTGGAAACTCACAAGGGAACTTCAGAAGAATTCATGTCTGCTTGGCACAGTCCACTCACCAAAACCAATCACCAATGTGATTTTTGCACATCTTCAGTCACACAAACCTTCCTATGAGGATTTATAAATGTCCAGATTATTAATAAATTCTTTCACAGAAATAATTTCAAATCCTTATCACTTTTCACTTCATCATACAGTTATAGGCATAAAGCTAATCAAAGATCTTCTCTCCACATCTCTTGATGCTTTGATTCATTTTATTCTCAAGACCTTTTTATATTGAGTTCTCATTTTAATCCATTTTTTAAATTAATTTAATCTCCTCTGGTAACATCCTTCTTTCTCAGAAAACTGATTGCTCTTCTGCTATTGAGGATTGAAAGTTTATGATTTCCCTGTTCCTTCTTAAGAGAATCCGTGATCCACAGCAGCAAAACCCCACACTTCTTACCAAGTGAACTGCTCATTTCCAGCATGGTCTTTCTTTACTTTGGTTTCTCTTCCTCAGAAGCTTCTTGAGTACTCTTGGTTTTGTCTCCATACACGAACATCAATACCGATCATCGCCAGCAGATCCACTACCTCCCAGAGACAGAAGTCTAGCCAACTCTTGATTCCCATTTCCTATCATCATTCTGGAAAGTGCACAGCCCTTTCATTTGTTCCTTGAAAATATTTTCCTATCCTTTGAGGCCCAGAATTGCTAACAGGGACATCTTTTCTCTTTAGCCTGCTGGAGATCTCCTTTTAGACACACTCAATTGCATTGCAGTCTGGGCAGCCAGCCAGCCACAGGTAAGTCATCTCGTAGCTGTCTAGTTCAGTCAGCCAGCTGTGTTTTCAGTAATGCTATCTGCTGTTTTCACATTAGAGATATGAAAATAACAGAGCTGCTTCAAATTGTATTCTCCTATTATTTTTTCTCTTTGCCAGGATGAACTGATGTAGCTATATAGGAGGGTTGTGCATGACATAACTTCATTGGCTGAGTTTTGATACAAATTTCCTTAGACTTCTTCCACAGCCAGGGAATGGTTCAGGCACCTAAATAACAATCCTTAGGAGATTCTTATGGGCGTCTCCATTCCATCTTCATTGACGAGACAGTGCCTTCGTAACACACCCAGCTACACAGAGTTGTTGTTGGCTGGACTTCGCGAACGAAGATCTTGGGATAAGCCTGCGCAATGGATTTTTTAGGTGAGGCACAGTGTGCGCGGAACTGGCCCCGCTACAGAGAGTGCTGAGCATTGGAAGACGTGGATATCTCTATTTCACAGCCACTGCCATCTGTCTTGAGCCATGTTGCATGCTTGATTGACATACTGACATTTCAGCCTGTATTGACCAGTGCAAAAGTCCTCATTTGGGTTTTGTAATTTCAGGACTGATGCATCCTCCATTTCCTTACTCAGGAGCTCTTTAGTAATTATAGCATGTGATATCTGTATTTGTTCTTCCAAACTTTTCTTTCAGTATGGCCTCACCATGGATAGAGATGGTCCTTGCTGGCTTCAGGCAGGAAAAAAGAATCAAAAACAAAACAATTGTGGGCATAACCACTGCTCTGTCTCAAGTCATTGTATACAGAAGTATATGTGTGTCATTTAAAGGAAAGTATACTTGCTGTCCTAGAGTATTTTCTAAATAACACAAGCATCCAAAACAATTAATCATTTGTTATTGCTCCTGCCCTGCTCCACCAGTCTGTTGGCAGGAGGGGACGGTCCCCTTCAATACAAATAATTACCTCTGTTTCTGAGGTCTCAGACACAGTGACTCATAGATGTGCAAGTGTCATCTGCCATATTCCTAATCATGGGAAGAACAAAAGGAAGATAAAAAATACCAGTAAAAATACCCACACATGTTTACAATGAGTAACCATTTTAATCAGTTGCTTCCCTCCCAGAAGTGCCTGTGGCTAAAAGTATTATTTTTATAAAGAACCCAACCTATAAGCAGAAGCAAGGCACCTATGGTTGACATCTCAGTTATGACTTGAGGACTCTAGTAAAAATACAACAATAAATGACTAATAACAATAATTATGACTACAATGATGATGATAATGATAATAATAATATAATGTGATTGGATCTACAGGAATACCAAAGATCGATAGTTTTCAACTAATAATTGACACCACTCATCAAACAAAAAGAGACACGGCCACTTTTCTTTGGCTCCATTGGCTTCATCTGAAATTACAAACTGAAGCTTACTGGAGAAATCAAATGCTGCACGTTCAACGCCTACTTTCAGTCACCACATTTGATAGCCCCACAAATCTGTGTAATAACATTTTGACCATAAAATACACTACACTATTTTAACACTCAACATGTTTATGCTTGAAGCTGCCTCTTGAATTCCCATGGAGGCATTAGAAGAAAATTAAAAAGCACAGCCAAAAAATACAACCACAGTCAACCCCCACTCATAAAGTTTAATTGGAAAGTAGATATTAAGTATGTATCTTTATTACATTTTGAAACAATGAATAATATATATGTTGTTAGCTAAAGACTGAGCTGTGAAGAGTGAGTACATTGTTTTATTATTCAAACACAAGTGAAAGTGCACTGTATTATCAATTCATATGGCCACTACTTTCTGTGAAATAAATAAATAAATCGACCAGCCTCAGATGGTGATTTACATACTCAAGTGCCTTTAATCAGAAGCATAAAAGCAAGGGTGGAAAGAACAGTAACCAAAGCTGTTGCCAGGACAACTTATCCCCGGATTTAGGATTATCATGAAGAGAAAACCTACAAGGAATTTAATTAACCAATACCTCAAACTTCCAGCCTGCCAAGAACTGCCTACTCCCTTTTAAATCCAAATCCCTCAGGACTGGCTGCACTACTTGTGGCTGCACCCGCTCAACAGAGAACAGCATGGCATATGTCCCCAGGATTGCTTACAAGCCAGCGCGAGCCTGCTCTGCCCCCTGGACAGGGAGAGACATGAGCCAGCTGCCATGGGAAATTGGCTGTCAACCTGGAGCCAAGCCCCAGCTAGTGAATCTTAGTTTTGAAGAATTATAGACTCATCTGTGTTGGAAGAGACCTTCTGAGATTATCAGGTCCAATGGTTAACTCAGCGCTGCCAACTCCACCACTAATCCATGTCCCTAAGTGCGACATCTGCACGTCTTTTAAATTAATCCAGGAGTGGTCGCTCCACCACTTCCCTGGACAGCCTGTTCCAATACTTGATGGTGGATTTTTTCCTAATATCCAATCTAAATCCTATGTCTTTTCCTGTTAACAGGATACATTAACCTGAGTTTTACATAGTACTGATCTGATAGGACTGTCCTTCATGAGCTGAGTGAACAGGCAGATCTTACTTGCATCTGTCACTCTCCGTACTCTGGATTTAATCTTGGACATAGAATCATAGAATCATAGAATAATTTAGGCTGTGATGGACCTTAAAGATCATCTAGTTCCTCTTTGCACTGTAATGGGCAGGGGCACTTTCCACTAGGCCAGGTTGCTCAAAGCCCCATCCAACCTGACTTTGAACACTTCCAGAGATGGGGAAGCCACAGTTTCTCTGGCCTTTTCCAGTGTCTCACCTGCTTAGTAAGTTTAAGTAGAAACCTATCTACCAGATACATTTGGTTCATGCAGTACATTGGATGGCAGACAAAGATAAGACAATACAGAGAGGACCTCCACCATGCTTCAGCTGTTCCCTACTCCTTCAGACTCCTCTTACAGTCTGTATTTGCATGGGAGCTGAGTGAATTTCTCCCATTATTTATGAATAATCTTACAATCCCCCTCAAGATTTGGATTGCCTGATGTCATCACTGCTGCTGTCAACACATTACTGTTGCTTTCTTCAGGAAGTCGCATAAAAAGTCCTCCTACATTTGCTGGAAGAGTCAGGTGGGATACCTGATTCCCTTGTTTTTTCTTTTGGGGTAATTCCAGACAAGTACATCTGAAAGCATGTATGAAGATAGAGAGAATTCAATTATATCACTCTTCAGTAAACAGCACATTCTGGATTTTTCCACTTGAAATGTTTTGCAAATGACTGAATTATCGCATTATACAATGTGGAACAAAGATACACATTGATGTAACTGGGAAAGAACTAGAAATTGGGTTTGTTTTTCTAGCAGGATATGTAGCTGAAATTAGGCCTATTAAATAAACTTTACACATTTTAGGCTTATGGACCTAATCACTGGAAGAATAGCAGTTTCTTTTTTACTAGATGCTTTCTTTTTAAATGTCAGCATCTGTTACCAACTAATCTTGTGGTAGGAGCAATAACTGACTGTGAGATTTTCAGCTACAGTGGCAGAAGAAATGTGCTGCTCCAGCTGGGTGCCCTTTGTCTTAAAGACTGGACCAAGACTGTACCAAGATTTTCTGAACAATGCTTTTGTGGAGTATATTGGAGAAAAGACCATAGAATTATATTTATCAAAAAACTGTCACTGCCTCAGGGTAGCAGATATTCATCCAGAATGCTCATCTGTTCTGTCAAAAACGAACTTGTTTTAGAGAGTGTAGAATCTCATCAAGGTACAAGGGGAAACCCTGCTCAGCTAATCCTTCTGTGTTCAGCAGAAATTCATACATTCATCCTTTCAACTACAAAAACGATAATAATGATGATGACAGAGGTCTGGAGAAGGGGACCCGTGCTCATGAATAGGTATGCAATGTTTGATGAGGGGAATGATCTTGGTGAATTTTAGTTATCCAAGAGTTATTCACTGGAGTATGTTCACTAATGGAGACAGGCAATTACCTCCAGAGGGAATCCAACTCTTTCTGACATGTGAGATAAGTGGATATGTGTTTCCCTCACCACTGGACTGCTGAAGGAGCATAACAACTAACTTAGATAAAATATTTAATTCTTAGACATCAGCTGGCTGAGATGATGCACCTTTTGCTGTGTTAATAACATAAGAATTTGCAAGGGGCTAGAGAAGTTAGTACTCAAAAAGTAGTGTGTGTTCTCATTTTAGTTAGGTACTATGTGAAAAGAACATATTTTTATTATTATTACATTCTTATTGTTTTGTGTTGGTATTATACTGTCAATCTAGTTATTGGCAAAACTTAGAAGATGAACATCTACAGAGTTCAGCAGAAGAAATGAAAGGGGAAAGGAAGAGAAAAAAAAATAAAGTTTTTTGATCAGTTCCTTTGGGACCTGAAAATGAAAGTTTGGGGTTAAGTTTCTTGTTAAAAAAAAAAAAAAAAAAAGGTTGGGTGGTCATAAAATAACTTAATAACTTATAGGTTCCGAATTTATTCAGAATCTGCACAACATGTGCACCTGCAAATCAGGTTACCAAATCACTGCTTATGAACACTGATATTTAGCATACTATAATTTTAGCACTTTTCTTCTTAGGAGGATGTATTTCCCAAACTAAAAACATTCAAGCCAAAATGTGTTTTAAAAGGTTCTTTGGTCCCAGACCACTTTTATAACCTCATACAGCCATCCTTGTTATGCCTTTCATCAGGTTATGACAGCACTGATCATTGTTGATCTAATAATCTCTTGCAATAGTTTTCTTATTACCTTCCCATCTTTACACCTTAGCTGAGATTTTCATCTGAGCCTGCTACTCATCTAAGTGAGATTCAAACATGGACCTACAGAGACCCATCCATGCACATGCACACACCCTTACTCTGTATTAGCAAACACACCACATTCACAGCTCTCCTGAATATGACCATTCAGTTCATCTTTGGTCCAGGTCTAGACCTTAGCCCCTTCGTCGGTCAGCTCAGGGTCCGGATCTTTCATGTGGTGATCTTCTCCCAGTTGCTGGCTAGTCTGACTTGAAGACCATTAACAAAAATATGCATGCATAGAGTCCTCCATGCAGCAACTAGAGAGCAATATCCTAGAGAAAGAGGAATAGAGTTTAGTAAGAAAATTGGATGGACTACTGTGATGAGGAACAGGGCTATGCCCAGGCCCAGTTCTGGGCTTCCCAGTGAGAAAATGACAAAGACAGAACGGAGTGAGTTCAGCAAAAGGCCAAAATAAATAAGACACTGGAGTATCTGACATACAAGGAAGGCCAAGAGAACTGTGACTCTTCATCCTGGAAAAGAGAGGACGCAGATGATCACATCAATGTGCATAAATATTGATGGAAGACAATAGGGGCAGGCAGAATCAGACTCTTCTTAGTCTTGCCCAGTGGTAGGACAAGAGGCAGTGGGTAAAAACTATAATACTGATACAGGAAATTGAATTTAAAAATAAGAGAAAGCTCATTTACTCTGAGACGGTCAGATCCAGGTTGGTCAGAGGGGTTGTGGAATCTTCATCCCTGAAGACTCTTAGAACCAAACTGGATGCAGCTTCAACCAATCTGCTCCAGCTGATGCTACTTTGAGTTAGCAGGTAGCCAGTCATCAGGATCATGGTTTTGTCACCACCAGGGCTGATGCTTCAAAACAGTCATTATTTTCCTTTTCCTCCTTGCTTAAAAATAATAATTAATAATTTTTTATTAATTGGTAATCAACATCATTATTAAAGCTTTAATCTGTGGTGGACAAGAAGCCAAGTTGTTAATGTTGAAGTTAAAAAAAGGGGATTTAAGAAAGCGAGTATTAAAGCAGGATCTAAGAAAGTTTTGAATTTCAAGAATACCATCAAGCAATAAAATAATATATAAAGGAGAAAGAAACAACAGCTGTTTACATGATTCATGTAAGAAAAAAATAAAAGAAACATCACTAGGCTTTCAACACTTTCATTCTCATTTCTGAGAATGAAATTACAGTCATGTTTACAATATATGTTTTTGTAGTCTCTGGTTCTTCACTTTCCTTTCAAGAGAAGTTAAAGAACTTAAGGTATGAAACATATATTCTGTATTACTTCATCATGTCAAAATAATAGTGCCAGCACATCAACACTTCAAGTACTGTTGCATGATCGAAATGGATTTTTTTACAGGCTTGTGTGTGATTAACAGTTTAACTTTGTCATGCCATAACTGGCAAAGATAAGGACTGAAATCTCTTAACATCATGTGTCAGAAAAATTAGGTCAAAAAACTTTTAATTACCTTTTTTTGTACTAACAGAAAAGCCAAGGAAATCTAATAGGATACTGATATCAAAGTTTACAGAGTGCAGGTATTATAAATACAATTTCCACAAAACCATAATTCAATATTCAGGCAGCTTATGGGAAAAGATGGAGTCCTTGATTGCAATAAAATTTTGTTAGGCCTCTTCAGACCATACTGAAGCCCATTTTCCAAACTCCCTTTTCTGATGAGGAGTGGTGCATTGAAGCATTTCCATATGCTTCATCATATAGGTATCATGATAGGTATGATATCATCATAATAGGTATGACCTATCATAATAAGTCATCATAATAGGTATGCTCTTCCTTCCTCCAGCATGCTAAAAGAGTTTTTCCATCCTTTCAGGCAGAGGAGCACTGAGCCTCAGTAGTGGCTTTAATCTAAAATGGAAAAATCCAAGCAACTTCAAGAGCACACACAGCTGCACCTTCAGGGCCCTATTTCCCATGTCCTTGATTCCTCTGCTCCTGGGTAATTGCAGAGATGTAGCTGGAAGGTGTTGTTTATATCCTTACATATTGTTGCAATTGACCTTCGAAGTGTCCTCTCTGGAGAACTTCAACAAAGTCACAGTTATCACGTCATGATGTATGTGTTTACGATTTTGTTAAAAAGTCCACAGAGTTTTAGTGATTGATTGTGTTATGCACAGAATGGGGATACACAGAGAGGTTGACCTAAGAATCCTGTGTGTTTTCAAAAGTTGCACATAATGTGTCCCTTCCTCTTCTCTGTGTAGGGCAGAGGGGAACAGTGGCGTGCAAGCTTGGCTCATATCCTGAATATTCTTGTGCAACTACTTAAGTGTACAAATCCTTATGTACTCTGATAAGGAATCTCAGAGTGAGAATCACCAGAAATATTCATAATAGTAAAGAAAGGTAAAGTCATATAGGTAGCACAAGTTTTTCATAATCAAAAGTGTGGGAATGAATGCAGACACGAGTCTTTGAGAGTACCTGGGGATCACATGAAAGGCATGGAAGTGCTCTTTGTGTCCTTGAGGGAAACTGAGAATGTATGCATTTCATTTGAAAGAGGTAACAGTATATACAATTAAAATAGTCGATAATAAGGGGGAAAGACACAAGCCAAGGCTACTGGAATAAAACATCCAGGGTATATTTGCACATGCCCACATTGGTGAGATCGGCTCACAGTGGATCCATTAGAATGTGCAATGTCTCACTGTAATGTGTTCTGTATCAATTTCTTTCTGCTTACAGAGCTGTCTGGCTCAGAAAACAGACAGAAGAATAAAGGTATGTTACTGTGTTTGTATATGTCAAGCGGTTTCAGATGGAAGATGATGTAATGCCCAGTCTTAATACCTCTACATGGAAGTAATTGCAGCTTTGACCTTAATTACCTTTATCCTCAGCTCTAAACCTCCTTTCATGTCATCTTTGTCTTTCCTTCAGTCTTTACCACATCTTGCTGTTTTGTCTGGAAATGTTCCACTCGAGAAGGGAATCGCTGGATATATCTAGAATATAAAAATGCAGAAGAATCCTGACCCCATGACCACAGTTGTTAAACAGGAATCACTGGCAGGAAGGATGCAACTGCAGGGGCTTTGTGTCTCCTATGCCTGCTTGGATACAAAGGGGTGTGTGGGAGAAAGCAAACGTGGAAGTACTGCACAAAAGCATGGGCAGCATTTAAGTTTGAACCTTGCAGCCATCAAAAAGCTGTTTGCTGAGAGCAGCTGGCCAACAGGATGGATAGACACAGCTAATGGACAGGCGCAGGTGGCAGATAAAATCTTGCAGAAAATTTAGCCTCAGTTTGGTCCCTTTGCTTGCAAACACAGCCCCACCTGAATGAGAAAAGCATTCATATACTGGCTGGTAAATGAACATGCAGTGCACTCCAAAATGAAGGAGGCAAAAATGCAAGAGATTAGAAGCCTTCGTGTAACTGTTTAACATCTGGTTGACTCCTCTGCAGAAATAAGTCAATACTGTGCAAAGTGAGTTACATTATCTGAGCATCTGGCCCAGTATGGTCAACTAATTTATATTTATGAAAATGCCTTGAGTTCAAAATACCAATTACCTGCACACAAGAAAGGTAAACTGCAGTCTGAACACGGGTGGGAATGGAGCAGGGGAAATAAGCAAACTACTGGTATAGGAGACAATACTGCAAAAAGGAGACAAGAGGCAAAATCATAGTTCTTAGAAGGAAGGCATGGATTAATTCTGTGTTTTTGCCAGCATATGTATATCAGCACTTGTGACAGCATATTCAATTACTTGTTCAACTTGTTTTGTTCAAGTTTGGGAACTAGATAGTTATTACTCAGATCAGCTTTACCACAAATTTGCACTGAGCTCAGTGGAGTAACCCCTGGTTTATATCATTTTAAGAGAGATTAAGAGCAAGCAGACTTCTGATTTTTAATGTCTCAAGTGTAGCATCAGGGAAGACAAAGCTGAGACTTGTAGCTGAGATTCACACTTGGATTGTCATGCTCTTTTGTGAACAGCAAGTTTCCTATGAAAGGCGGAGACAAGAAAAGAAAAATCAGAGAAATCTCCAGACATATTTGTTTGCACTGACCTCTGATCTGCCCAACTCTAGTTATATAACACCTCAAAATCTGGTCTAAAGTCAAGATACATTCTGTAGAGAGGCAGAGTACTAAAGAGAGGGAGATTTGATGTACCTAATTTTGTACTGAATACTGTCAGATTTCTCCTCGAAAGGAATGTTTGTATTTGTGCTTAGGAGGAGTGGATGAAGACCTCCCTTTCTGCCCTCTCTGTAACTCAAACCAATGAATTTGGTGTCACAATGAATTGGGGTGGCCCCTGCAGTGACCATCCATTTTGACTTACAATCATTCTTGCAGAGCTCTGTGAATCAGGCAGAAACTTAGCAATGAATTTTCATATGCTATTTGCAGCATGGCCTCTTTGGGATAGGAGGCAACAGCATTTGGCCAAGGAAACATTAATACCTCAGGTGAAATGTCTTTACAGAACTTCAGCAAGGCACCAAGGTTTTCAGGACTGAAACTATGACCTTTCAGTCGTGTATCATTTTGGGAAATCAATACTTGTGTGCTTGTTCAGTTTTCAAAACAAATATTGCACAGCTGGTTTTTTTGGTTTTGGTTTTGTTTCATTTTTTTACCCTTTACCTGATCTCCTTGCTCACAAGCCCCTCTGCAGTTAGAAGCTGTCAGGCTGGGGCACACGAGCCAGGGTCCTCAATGGTTACAGACTCATGGGTTGAACATTCATGCTAACAAGTTTCTAAACTGTCCTTGTTCCCTCTCTACCAATAACTTTTGTGGTATTTTGCCTATGCCAACTAATTTCATCAGATTTAACTATTTTAACTAATTTTGCTGTACACACAGTTTCCTGTGTGGACGACATTGGAGAGACAAGAGTCTCCATCCCTCCATTTCTGTCTTTCTCCATAAAATCAGACAAAAGCTTTGATTTGAAGTACCTTCCAGCTTGCAGTGTTCCTGTGGTGCAGGTGGTCATGTGATGGATGATGACTAAGTGCCTGCATCCCTCCTACACAGAGCAGAGTGCACAGAACACTTGGAAAAGCAATTCAGGGCATCTAAAGTTTAGTCCTCTGTTTCACTCTGCTCCTGAAAAAACCCTGTGCCTGCTACATAAATAATGAACCTCCAGAATAAGGAGATTTTCCTTTATGCATGTTTGGACAGTGCCTAACTTCACAATAAAACCCTGGTCACCTCAGTAGCTTCTACATGCCTCTATAATATAAATATATAATCATAAAGAATGCATTGTCAGGGAAAGAAGTCATAGATCAGAAGAGTAAATCAAACTTTAACAGCCCATCAGGGCCAGACTGCCTAGTAACAAAACAATTAATCATTAAGAAGTTTTTGTGCTTTATTATAAGTTTATATTTAAAAGAAATGTTGAAAACCCTGGGTCAAATTTTGCACCGTTGCTTTGGTGTAAACTGAGAGCAATTTATTGAAGTCAATAGAGCTGCTATAAATCGAAGAGGAAAAAAATTACCTTCATATATTGTTAAAAAAGAAAATATGCTTTAAGTCTAAGAAGTACATACTACTGTTTTAAAATGTTATTGCTATATAAATATGGTTATTTTCTCAAACAAATTATTGATTTGGTCTGAGTGAGTGATTATATCAGAAAGTTGAAACCAAATAAACAAAATCTAAGTGTTTAAATTAACATAGAACTACTCAAATTCCATAAATAAACAAATAAATAGTCATAATCAAAACTACTTAGTGAATGTCTTAACTGAGAAAAATCTCTCTTCCTTTGTATCTTTTCTTCTTCTCTCGTACACAGTTAGAGATCTGTCTCATTCATCCTCCATATACCACCAGCTGAACTGCTGACCTCGAGTCTACTCTGGTCCATACAGGCATCTCTCATCTTCTATCCAATCTTTGTGAAATAACAGAGTTGATCTGTTAAATTCTTTTATCAACTCTTCGTGATTTTCAAGCAGGTTGAATACTCAGTTTAAGAAATCTGGTCACCTTCTAAGACTGTCCTTTGTCAAGAGGGACACTATTAAATTCAGTTTTTTAAAAACCATCAGAGGGTCATGCCAGCTATGTATCTTCCAGTCTTTTTTTCATTTTTCCACTATCACGGGATGATTTATGAAGCAGCCATCTCTCCTTTAATAGGACTTTGTACCTGGTACATGCAGACCTCAAAACCAGGGATGTTTAATAACTTTCACATCTCAGCCCAGGCTGTTATAGCTTTAGGTGTTGCTGTGTCTTGGCTGACAGTCTCAGGTGTGGTACTCATCTATATCTGTAGATTTTTCAGGAGCATTTAATATCAAATTTTCACTATACCTTCTGAATAATTTTCTGTAGGTTATGACTTTGCCATCTGGCGGTGTTCAACTGCCCTCTTTCCCTCTCTATTCTCCTCTGCAAAAATAACAATCAAATAAAATGGACTTGTCAAATACTAATGATTTTCACAGTACTAGTTCAGCCCAGAGTTAAGAGATAACCAGTTCCATCTTATCTCGGATGGTGTCATATAGGCTCTTTCAATCAGAATATAAATTGTGTTTTTCTTTCTGATTCTAATTCCAAAGACCTGGTAAGTTTTGGGGTAATGTCAGAAAGTAGACATCTGATTAGACTGATAAATTTTATAATGTGAAGCTTTTCCATAATCTGATAGGTTGTGTGCCTGTATTGTTTTGAATGCTAGATTTTTAATTGTAAACAGAAGGTCATCTGCAGAGATTAATAATTTGTGGGTGTCTGGCTTGTCCTTCTATTTGCTTTTTTGCATCCAGTAGTGTTTGTTACTGTTTCCAGTATAAGACAAGTAATTGCATTTCTCTGTATACTGTTAGTGGCAGGAGATTTACTATCACAGATCACAACAGATGGGTATGTGCACAGAGCTTTGATTAACACCCCAGATTTATTTTCCAAACCCTATATTTGTTGAGCCTCTAGCACAGATAGTTGAGAGAGACTTTTTTTTCTTTTCCTAATATTGTCCTATTGAGACTCACCAGAAGTCAGTATTACAGATGGCCTGTACTGATACATATACTAAGGTATTTTGAAGCATCTGAATTACCTAGCACTTTTAAGCTTTTGAGGTTTAATCAAACTTTCTGTAATTAAACATTAAACCTGCTTGAAAATATGTAGAAGTTGATAAAAGAATTTCAGGTAAAAACCACCAAAAACATCTGTGAGTTTTGAAAAATACTCAAAAGAGAATTGAATATTAGATAGCTCTAAAGAAAAGGTAAACAGAGCAGAAAACCATAGTGCTTCCTACCTTCACTCCTGATTCCAGTATGAAATCCAGGGACTTTAGCCACTTCCACTGTAAAATGTAACCAGATTAAAGAAGGCATTAGAGGAAGAAGGAGATGGTTATCAGTTTTTAGAACAGTATCCCAAAGCACTTATTTGGAAGACTTTTTTTGAATTAAATCCTCATCCTGGAACCATTCAAATCTGTATGTCCTACCTCTTGTGTGTCCAGTCATTAGGTTTTCTAAGGCTGTGAAGAGAATAGGGAAGAGACACCTAATCCTTATTCATAGGAATTTGAGCAAAGAAAGGAGTAGAAAATGGGGACAAGAGTGAGGATCATGAGTCTGCAGAGAGGACACAATTTTTACTCTCTCTATTACTCTAATATTTTGCCTTGAAATGACATCAAATAAATGCAGCATAGCTCTTTTTTTCCTTCTTTACTTTAATTCTTTTCTTCCTAACCACCCAGATTAACTGCATTTCGCAAAGTGGAGGGAAAGCTGCCACAGGACTCCCAGTAAAAAGTCCTTTCACAGGTGGTAACATCCATGTCAATATAAACCAAAATCCATAGGAAAGAAATAAGATAAGCAAAATAACTTGGAGATATTTCAAAGCAGAGGGTAAGGGGTGGGTTTGTTGAATCTACACCACTGAGCTTATTTTGGATAAATGAATAGAATTAGTGCCAGTGATCCTTTTCCCTTAAGGGCTAACATCTGCGGCTGATTTATCTCTAAATATTTATGGCAACCAGAACCATCCCCATTGCTAAAACAGATCACATGCAGAGGCTTTGAATCAGAATGCTTGCAAATTTTGCTCTGATTGGAAAGCAGGAAGAAAAGTATATCCCTATTTTACAGCACATTAAAGGGGTTTCTCTTTGAACTTCATGATTTAGGACTGAATCTAACTCCTCTACAGATTTATACTCACATAAATATAATCAAACAAAGGAGAGTTATCTTTTCCATCAGGCTACATGCTGAACCTCTGTTAAAAGTTATTCATGGCCTTCATCAAAATAATCAGATATAATCATGACTTTGTTGGTTTGACCCTATATAATGCTTATCTTTCCTCAGCAGGTGTAACCCTTAGACAATTGCTACACATATGGATAATCAGAAAGAAAGATATCTGGACAGAAAGATGTCTGGACAGAAATATAGTCCTAATCTTCCAGATAAATATCATTAGGGCCTCATAAATGGCACCAGGAATCAATTTCTGGCCAGCTGATTCAAGTCTCAATGCTTTCTATTTAGGAGAACCCAAAGACCTCTCTCTAAAGTAGATACCTTCTGAGAAGTCAGCTGCATTGGTGTCATCAGTCAGTGGGAGTGCTTGTTCTGTTGCCTAAATAAGGCATCTGGTGCCATCAAGATATGCCAATTGCCCTCCAGCTGTTCTCCCAAAGGGTACAGCTCTTCCTTAAATCTTCTGCCACAGCTGCCATTCCTCTACAGCACTGAAAGATCTACGTTAGTAGAATACTCTGTGATCTCATAAATGACAGAGGTGACTGGGTTTAAGAAGCTGCATCCCACTGTACTTCTCCACTGGCTGTACTGAAAGCTCAGGCACTGGCAGCACATGTAGATTCCTGCACATCAACATCGACATGCTCTTGACTCCTTGTGTACAGGTCTGCACTCCAGCCTCAGAATAGGGAAAACCTCAGACTCTGTGTGGCAGATATACTGTGTAGAGGTTATCTCAGTAGGTACCAGAAGTAAGATGCTCTGGTTTGTTGGAGTTTGCCCTGACCTTAATAGCCCAGCTGAGAAATGGTTACTGTTATTCTGACTGGAATTCATGGCTATTAATGGTTTTACTGGGTTTTGTGGCTTGGGTATCTCTGTACAACCATCTGTCTTGCCTTAATGGGCTGCATCTCCTTGTTCCAGGCCTGTTCTTTTGTTTCATGACACAATGACCTGTATTTTTGTATTAAATTCAATCAGTTACAAAATGGTAGCTGAGAGGGGAATTTCAGAGTTACACCAATGTACCCAGTGAAGTCAGTGTTGGGGTTCATGGTTGTCATGCGTGACTCACCTCCCCTTTTCTGGTTTCTTTCCAGGCTACTTTACACCTCTTCAACCCGGTGTATCTCCCTTTTAATGTTCTCTGATTCCTGCTTGCTTAAAATCATCCCCTCTCCTCTGCTTTGCTACTACATTTTCACTGCTTGCATTTCTTTTCCATGGCTCTCCTTTCCTTCAGCAAATCTGAAGGGAAGCAGAAGCTCTGCAGCACATTAGCTTTGGTTCATTTAAGTTTTTTCACCTCTGCTCCTTACCCTCCTACGGATGCAGCTCTTTGCCAAGGGAATAGGAAGGAGAAGAGTAGGAGGGAAAGCTATTAGCATACACTGAAGCACAGCTGTATTGACATGCTCCAAAGCACTGTGTTATTTTACCTACCAGGCTGGAGCCAAGATGAATGTGTTTTTGCATGGCACGGACACTTAAGAACCTTGTCTAACTTCTGAAAAAGCCTGATTCTGTTTGATTTCCACTACAGCTATTGTTGTGTGACCTGCAGGATAATTCAAGCTCAGGCAAGATACTGAATCAGAGTAACATTGTGAACTATCCTATTTATTTTCAGAACAAGGCACACTCACAGTGAGTTGAAATCCAGGTCTTGCAGAAAACAAGATATTTTGAAAATTATTAGATAATCTCTTTCTCCTGCTGTCTTGGAAATGTTGAAGCTGAAAGATCATGAAAACCTGTAAGGGTGTAACATTTCTGCACAATGCAATGGAAGATAGAGGGCTGGTCAAAAACCAGACAGCAGGAAAATCTCAAAAATCCTTTTTTAGGTTTCATGTTCTTTGGCTAGAAAATAAATAGAATAAATAACAGAGAATGCAAGTCATTAAGTGTGTGGTTCAGAGCCGTGCCTTGACAGCATCACCTATGGAGACTTTCTGCTGTGCCCTTTGCAACTGGACTTGCCTATCTTGCATTGGCCTTATCAGCCATCAGCACGCTTGCAGTGAGTGTGGGTAAAACCCTCCCAAATCTTCATTCACTAAGTCTAACCATGATGATGATGATGATGGTTCAGATATTTATGCAGAAGTGCCCAGAGATTCTGTGTAGATTTACATACCATTGTCCCTGGGGTACTGCTACAGAGCGCTGTTTCTGATGCAACTCATGGGTTATCTGTGTGTCCTGTGCAGATTTCTAGGATTGTTTTAGGGAATAGTACTATAGACTTTGGTGTGATAGGCCTTAGGACGTGATCTATGTCAATTATACGATCAAGTATTGGATTACTTCATGAATTACATTTTAGGAACAATAGAAGCTCAAAAGAAGATCAGAGACTCTGAAAGCTAGAAAAATCACTTTGCATTTGGGCATAACTCATTATCATCTCTTGAAAATACCTGAAGAACATTTAAACTTACTTTGGGATCTCAATCCAGTGAAGTGTTGCATTCTTCAGAGATCAGACCAGGTAGAAAAAGCCCAAGTTTTTAGATTGCTTCCAGCAATACATTTTACCCTAACCCAGGGAGAAAAGCTTAGCTGCTCGTTTGTTCAGTATTCACAGAAAACACCAGCAAAATCACAACATGGTGCCAGCAATAAAGAATTGTGCCACATTGACCTGGTTTTAGTAGCCAAGATCAGTTTGTCACTGTGTGGGTGTGTATTCTAAAGCCTCAATGCCATTTTTTCCCATGAACTGCTCACAATGGCACATCAGCAGCTATTGTCTAAGGGACAGCACACCCCTCAGGCTGCAGGCTGAGTGTTTTGGAACTTCTGTGAGATAAGGAAATTCTTCTGCCTCCACACCCACCTGAGGGGTCATGTCTGCTAATGGCCCATCAGGAGTATCAAAAATAGGTCATTGTTTATCTCACAGAGTAAATCACCCATTGTTTAAGTCTCC